>CM056743.1:123495797-123835035 GCA_029851415.1 Eretmocerus hayati
CAGATTTCCCTCTCGCCAGTGGTGCCCGTGTCTCACAGATGACAGATCCTTGCCCGGCAGATACGTTGCGTTTTCCATGCAATCCGCCACCGCAAAGTCCTGACAGTCCACGTGCACATAGTACTCGCATACTATGCCATCACAACCACCACCACAACAACAACAACAAGAACAAAAAGAACAAGAGAGTTAGTTATTGGATTATTGTTCAAAAGGGATGGGATTGGATAAGTCACGCGTGGCTTACCCCAAGGGCAAAATGATCTTTCGTTATTGTCTACTCTGAGGTGAACAATTATTTTGGTGCTACAATGATGAAAATTCCTGAATAGCTTTTGGATCAAGAGAAATATTCATATACGATACATATGGTGCAAATATTCGTGGTGTTTGCGATGAATCTTTGATTCCACATTCCAACAAGGTCTTTCTTGACAACAATTTCACAATAAAAAGACCTGGTGAGTTTATAATTTTGATGCAAAATACCACACGAGTATCAATGAAAAAAAAAACTCGTCTCTCATTTCGTAGTTTTACTCTGATATATATGTATATATATCCTGAAATCTGATATACGGTGTTTTACTGATTGTGCATGAAGCACGCCAATATTTGAATGAGCTTATACTAGTTCATATACAACTTGATATTATGCCATCATATCCAGTTGATTCCATACTTCTAGATTGAATAATCTGAAGAGATACGGACCCTTTTTCTGATTCAACAACCTCATTAGACAACTTGATCAATTTGACTATAACATTTGATGGTCTGCCTACTAGCCTTACGTCACATCGATCGACCAATCAAATAATCAATTACCCAGATCGATCAAGCCCTCGAAACAAATTGTTGGAGTGCGCGCCGGGTTCTTCTAATAACACTCACTTTTATATAAGAAAATACGCGAGTTTTATTTTAAGTATCTACAAAGATCAAATCTAGGTACACAAGGTAAGCTTCTAGATGTAGTATGGTACACGATATCAAAGTGCAAGAATAGCGAGTCACAACGTGTGCTATAATACAATGTGCTCCGCGTCTGGCAAAGGCACGAAACGGACTGGACAGCAAGGAAAACGACGAGACGAGGAGAGACTGGTGCGCGCAGGCGCCCTAAGCGCCCGTATCAGCACAGTGCGACAATGTGTAGATGCAGGACTGATGAGTAGCCGCCGCAGAGAACTCAACACTCCCTCCCTCTGCAAAGGCTACGAATCCTTAGGCTACGGCTATCCGATCCCCCGTCGGTTTCACTGCTGCTGGTGGATGTTTTCCTCGAGAATTGCTGTTTTGGGATAAATTCTGCAACTCGAGTCGCGAAGTACTTCTAGTAACAAGCATTTGAGTACGTCTTAGTTTCTAGTATGGACTTTTGACATTCGTTCTAATACATCTATATCATTTCGTTAGTACTTCCAGTTCGTCTTCCCTCTAAGTGGTTCACGGTACACCGTTTCAGTTATCCAGCTGGATTCTGTTCTCGGTTCGAGTAGATATCATAACTTCTAATACACGCTATCCATGCAATCCTGCACGTTGAAGCCATTGATCTCTGTCATCACTGCGCTCTCTGCTTCTAAATTGATCAAATCGCCTCTCGACTTTCTTCTCAGATAGTCCTTCTATATGGTTTCTTCCAACTCAATTTCTTGGTACATATAAGCAACCATTTCTTCTAATCTTTTCGTCTACTTCTAGGATCTCGCTAAGGTCACTCTGACTTGGTGTCTGTTGAACTGGCTTTCTTAAAATCCAGGAACGTTGTCGATTTAACCAGGGGATTGATTCCGCCAGTAGAGCCCACGACTGATTTTGGCTTCTAATAATCTCTTTCCATCGCATCAAGGTTAGCAGCATCTCTTCAACGGCGTATACTTGAAAATCTTCGAGGTTTCTGACAACCAACAGGCGCATACATCGAAGTCTTTGAGCTTCCTGAAAAACCGACGGGGTTGGTTGGCAGTATTCTATTTCATTTCATTGCTCTCTCTATTCCCGTGTACTATTCGGAAGCTTGCTTAAACATTTACAGTCTAGTCGTCTAATCAGGCAGTGATCGGTCTATTCCTGAATTCGTCTAATTTTATACTCCTATTTTAAGCCCTTCGGAATTCTCTGTTTAAGTCGTGGCTCCTAGTTTGATTGAGGTCTCTCTTCTTCTATCAGTCTATCTATCTATCAATCTATCTAGCCGAAACACTAGATTGGCCTTCGAGTATGTAACTGACAAAAGAGGTTTTTGCGAGTGGATCCTCTATGAGGATTTGTTCACAAATTCTGAGACAGATATTCGCATGCTCCTATTGTCTTCGGACTCTGTAGTTCTACAACTTATTCTTATTCTCCCTCCCAATCCCAGAAGGGCATCCTCTTTGGGCAGCTCCGGTGTTTGGAAAATTTTGCTGTCTACCCATCTCTACCATGGTACATTTTGGATTTGCTGAAGGTGTTCGTCTATAGCGTCTATGCGCATGATTTGCGTGTGAACTTCTGAACTATTCTCGTACTTTTTGCACAAATCTTTGATTCGGCAAAATTCCAAATCGAATCACCGATTCCGCTTGACATAATTTCACGTCAGACATCTGTGCCAGAGACTTGGTCACAGCAGATGTCCATTTGTCATTCACATCTATCCTTTGGCTAACATCAACGAGTCATTTGCGACACGTTAGTTCGATAACAAGGTCAATTCGACTGTACTTCTTGAGAGTTGACTGGTGTCGCTGCTCACGAGCACTGTCTAACTCATGTCGAGAGCTGCTCCTCGAATCTTCGAATAGCTTTGTCTGGACTCGAGGATCCCACGAATGAATGATACCAGAGATAATTGAATAAGTCCTGCACAGCAGTGACTATAATTCAATACATGGTGGTTATATTGATCTATTGGCCCGTTTGGGTAACTTATGTAAACCAGTCTTCTAGGTGTAAGAAGTCAAATTTTGACTTTCTCAATACAGCTTCTAAGTCAATCTTCTAACTGAATTCGAGCTCATCTTCTATTTCAGACTTTGTATTCATTTGATGAAACAAATTCCGGCCTCCAATGGATTAGGGTTGATCTCCTCGCTGTGTGTGCTCCTCATTTTGACGTGTGGTTGAACATCACTCGCTCAGAATGCGACGGTAGATTTTTCTAAATTCGTCGTCTCTCATATGATGCACCTTATAGTGATTGGTGTCTAGAATACATCTACGTAGAATCATGTCTCTACACGACATCCAGGAAATCTGAAGTCCAACTTGCACCAGATTAGAATTTTGGAGTCATCCTCTCATCGAATTACGAACGATCAAGTATGGTTCTCTGAAAGAAGATCATTGTTCGGTAATCGTCATGAACTTCCAGGACATCCCAAAACTAAGCTGGTTTCGATTTCTGAATCGTTCGACTTGTACGCGAATTACGCCGCTCTTTTCACTCGACGGACAAATGATTAACTTCTAGGTTCAAAATTCTGAAGTTTCTTCTAGGTTATGTTAGTCACAGAGTTATGTTCAAACTCTAAGTTTGTGGTGCCTTCTAACTCAGTTGACTCTAAGTCAGTGCGTTTCCTCCATCTTGGAGAGTTCGTGGTGAACTTCGTCTATTCCTCCCTCCCAATCTCAGCGAGGTTCCTTAGAACATACGCGTAGATTGTCACGAGAGTTCACCCAACGTATCCATCTAAGCTTAGATCTTCTGGACAGCACACCAGTAATTTTTATTTCTTCTAGGAGTGCACATGAAGTCCTTGCCGGGGGGGGGGGGTCAATGATCTTCTGAATTCTAATAATACTCCGCTCTATCCGAGTGAGGACAGAGGTTTACTTATTCCTTCTAAATCTGGTTAGTCTTCGATCCTTCACATTTCTCTTCCGCTAGGATGTTCCTTTTTACTCCCAGGTAGGTTAGACGCATATCTTGTGTATCAGTTAATGCAGCGACGGAATTCTACACGTTGACTGTTGGCATGTCTATCAGCAGATACAGGTGCCACTCCTGAGATACTTGAAATACAGCAAGTGCTAGATGTATGTTACATACTGAAACACTTTTAAAAAAATTTAGTCAAATAAACTTCTAGCTCATCACCTGAAACATTTCAAAAAGAAATTTTAATCGAGTAAACTTCTAGTTCATCAAACCTCTAATTTTGGCAATTCTGAAACGAGAGGCAAACCTCATTCACAAATTTTACCAAAACATCTAGTTCATCGAACCTCTGATTTTAGCATCCATGTAACGAGGCGCAAGCCCTCTTCAAAATGTGCGAGCAACTTCTAAATAATATCAATTTCTTGTTGAACATTGACTTCTACATCTACTCTCTAATCCATCCTCTGAGTTTAGCTTCTAACTCATCAATCTCAACTTCAAGTACTTAGAGGATGCCAGATCTGGATTTAATTCTAATTCAATGATCAATTGATATTGTACTTCTATAAATGACCAGTTACCTTGGAACGTACGTCCAGCCATGTATCCAGTGATACCCAATTGACTGTAAACTTTAATGACGATGGTCCAATTACATACATATTGGATCATATGTATGTATATAGTTTAGACTCCACTCCGCTAGTACTACTAGCAGAGATCGTCATAACTAAATGCGTAATTCCCGAAAATGTACTCGCTGTATACGTGCTCCCTCCCACTCTGTCTAGCCGTACGACGGACAAGCCATTTTGCGTGGTAGGGGCGATCGCACACGCATACAGTTTGCACAATCCCGAAGAAAAACACACACGGATGAATAACCTAGTTGCACGAACATCAATGCAATTTCGGAAAATCACCCGGGTAACCGCCATTTTGTTCATAAGGCATTGCATTCGTCGTACTCTGATCAGTGGATCGATGAACTATATATACACCGGGTACGGGATATCACGATGTAGTTTCTACTTTCATCGAAATCTGCCACCCGATTCTAACTTTGGGAATTTTCAACTCTACTTTCGATGCTTCCATACTTCTATGCTTCTAAACTTCTATTCTTCTATACTTCTATGCCTCTAAATTTTTATGCCTCCAAACCCCTATGCTTCTAAACTTCTATGGTTTTCGTAAACTTCTAGTTGGAGTTGAAATCCCTTTTTGTGATTGACTTCTAGGTTATTAGGTGGTGTACCTGCCATAGCGTTTACCTGTGTGACACGTTAGCCACCTTACACGAGCTGCTAATTTGCCACCGCACCAATATCTGCACTGCAGTGTATCAGCTGCAAGCAATATCTCAGCTATGCACACGTGCAACTTCTAATACACATTATTATTCTCATCGAATAACCTTTGACACATCTAGTTTTATGCCGTTTGTTTGGATCATGCCACTGCACCGACACCTGCACCGCAGTGTATCAGACAGATAAGCATATCGTATCCGTGCGCATACCTCTATCACGCGTTTTCACATATTTCAAATTACATTTCGACGCGTCAACACAAATGTCGATGCTCTGGTTGGAGCAAGCACCACCACGGCGAGTTGACGACGCACAGCGCTCATCAAACTCTGTTAGGCGGCTCTGGAAAATGTGAGCAGGCGTCAACCTGTAAGTCTAGAAATAAGCCTCTAACTTCTAGCTTATGTATGTCGGCAATGCGAACATTTTGGTCTTCAAAAGTAGAGAAAACCCACTTCAAACTCGGCACAACTCAGTATTGCGGATTACAATCTAACATCTCGCAACACTACCGAATCCGTTTTTTTTTAATAACTGGACGGAGGAGAAAATTCACACACAACGAAATGATCGAGAGTTGAGTTGCCGTCGCCATGTTGGATGCGAATGTAGCACAAAGGGAGACCGATAACTGCTTTGCGCGTGCCCACATGTCGCGCTGGCTCTCCCTCCGATTTCTTGGAAACACGTGTTTGCATTAGCGTTCTATGGATTTATGTTCGCGACACTCTACGGCGCCAATTTTCCGAGTGCGGCGAGCGCAACCTCTACGCCTGACTCCTGGTGAACACATAACACTAGCCGATTAACTCTTGACAAGCGCCATCTTCTAGATTTCCAGCTCTTGGTGAGCACTTTCTTCTAGACGCAAGACTCGTTTTGAATGCAGCTTTACGTTGCGCGTCTTCTCCTGGATGTGCATCTTCTCGACCGCGCCGCTTTTCCACGTCTACCGGTGAGCGACGGCATCTAGGTGTGACGACGCGCGCGCTAACCTCTATATATGTGGTCGTGCCCGAGCTCCGAGAGCATTCTCTGAGTCGAGCGTCGCCGCGTCATCCTGGCACTTTTCGCACTCACTCCGAAGTCACCGAATGCACTTTCTCCATTTCCGTTGCCCCGGAGGAGCTCCTAACCCTGGGGTGGTCGCGCCGACCTGGAGCCATGTGCAGTCGCCCCGGTACGGGCTTCTGCACAGCGTGCTGGGCCCATAACCTGTTGGAGTGCGCGCCGGGTTCTTCTAATAACACTCACTTTTATATAAGAAAATACGCGAGTTTTATTTTAAGTATCTACAAAGATCAAATCTAGGTACACAAGGTAAGCTTCTAGATGTAGTATGGTACACGATATCAAAGTGCAAGAATAGCGAGTCACAACGTGTGCTATAATACAATGTGCTCCGCGTCTGGCAAAGGCACGAAACGGACTGGACAGCAAGGAAAACGACGAGACGAGGAGAGACTGGTGCGCGCAGGCGCCCTAAGCGCCCGTATCAGCACAGTGCGACAATGTGTAGATGCAGGACTGATGAGTAGCCGCCGCAGAGAACTCAACACAAATGACAACTCATATCGATCTGCTGGTTAAAACGTCAACTAATGTGCTGTCTCAACAGTCAAGAACTCGTCGATTGGACTAGGCAGCAAACAACCTGTTGCTTGGTTATGTGTAGTCGAGACAACGGATCAGTCATATTAAACCTTTGGTCATGTACATTTTTCAGCCTTGCGCTCGATTTGCTGTGTGCTAGCCGCAGATCTTTGCAATTGAGTAAATTTTTAAAAGTCTAGAATATCCGTTATGTGATTAGTTTTGGAAACAAATTCGGCTCGGCTTAGGTTGATGAATGTACCGTTAGGTTAGGTTGTCAGATTATTAGTGTCAGATTATTCATAAACTGCTAAATCAGCAAGTTATGACTACGATCAGTTTTTGGTTGCTCCCAGAATTAGATCAGGATCATAGTTAAGTCATTAGGTCAGCAGTTTTTCGTTTGGACAGATGATTTTGAACAATATATTGCCAATTTGACAATTTACTCTTGTATAGTCTGACTATTTTTAGTCAAGATAATTCATTTTCCCGGAGCACAATGAAGGAAAAATATTCACCAGACTCAAAACAGCCTGACGAGCAAGACGCATGTACTATTTTTTTCCCTCGAACCTGATAATAAAATGAGACATGAATACACGATTGGGATCTATCTAACCCTGGCATTTACTTTGATGATAGTCAAAAATGTCAACCAGACGTCAAGAGTATAAAATGGTATGGATCAGTTTGCTCTGAGTCATCTTCCTTTTATCCATGCGGGTAAGTCTGGATCAATTGTTATTTACCCTCGTTTTATGTGAAAACAGAAGTAAAACTCGCAGAATTGTTCGTAGAGAATTCAAGCCAAAGAGACGCGTCTGAAATATAAATGCAACATCCGAGAGAATGAAAGAGAGATACACTCGGCATCAGATGCATATTTCAAATGCCATCTGTGTGCAGGTATCGAGAGATGTTACCGCTTGAATTTTTCACAAAATCTCATATCTTGACGGACGGTGAGCACAAGGTTTGATTAAAGTTTTAAGAAAGATCTCAAATGCCTCTTATCCTTTGCTCTACATAATTTATTCTCTGTCGGCTCTTTCCGGGTGAAATGTGAGCAGATGGCATTGCAGTTTGAGTATAAAGTTTTTGTCAGTTTCATGAGTAGGTATATCTCTCGAGCTTTGAATATTTTTCTGTCGTAATTTTTTGGATCAACCCAATAAGTTCAGAAATATGTTGCGCAGCAAAATATGAGAAAGTATTCCACTCAGACCTAAAATCCGAACTTAACTATGGAAAAATTTGGATTTTTAACGAAACCCAAAAAGTTCTTGGTACCATCTGTGTTTCACTAATTTCAAACCCCAAGGCGCAAAGGTCGCACAAATTCATTCACAATCCTGACAATTCCGTAGAAAATTGCGACATCTTTACATCGTAGAGTTTGACATAACGGATGGTAACGAGTGATGAGCAATCATTTGGAGAAGATTGAAAATCCCCCGGGCCGGAAATTACTTTTTCCAAGAAAGCTTGCCAGCGAGAAAATAAGAAGGCTCAAATTGTTTTTTTATTGAATTCTACTTCCTACATGAAGTTTAGAATTTTGGAAAATTCACAAGATGCTGTGAAAATTTCTGAAACAACAGCACGACATTTTTGTAACTATCTGAAAAATGCGCCGTTATCACGCGTCCACTGAAAATATTTTCTAGAACCAAGAGCTTTTCTTCTCCATTTTCTGTAATCAGAGATGTATCTTGCATCAAATCATAATTTAGGATAAAATAAAAAACTTCATCTCAATCATGACATCATCCACATTCATTGTACGTACACGGTTAACGTTTGATTTTATATTCATGAAAAGGACAACTCACTTTCACAGTGTATGGACAGATTGTCATCGAGCCGCTTCCGACAGACGTTGCAGAATTTTCTCTTGTGATGTACTTGTTCTGACCAACAATGTGCGACTGGGTTCTGAAAAATTCAAACATCGTCATTTCATCGTCAAAATTCTTTAAAACTAATTTTCTATATTCTTTCCCTTAGATTGAACTCGGCCTGATTCCAATATACTCTTTAAAAGTAATAAAATTTTCCTTCGATGCGTTCACTCATCACTGAATATATTTTTTCACATTTCAGAAAAGCAAAGAAAACCTGCCCCGAAGCAAGTCTGAACTGTTCACAGTGAAAGCTGGGTTATTTTTTAAAATTGAAAACATCAATTTCAAGACGTACCAGAGACACTCAGATGAAAATCCTTTCCATCGGTTTCTCCTTTCTTTGAGAAGGTAACAGGGGATTGGAAAAATATTTTAAACAAATTCCCGCGATAATAATCTTTAATCATCATTACTCTGTTAAATGAATTTTACCACCAAATTTTCGAAGTGTGACATATCTCGATCCTCTCAATAATATTGAATGGCGGTATACAGCCATAATATCCATCAAGGTAACCTAAGTGATGCATTATTCGCATCGATTAGGTATACGCATATTGAGGGGCTCATGGTCCAAAAGCGATCTAGATCGAGAGTCATGGATCCAGGCATTCGAGTATGCATATAAGGCATGATGTATTGGAGTCTATATAGTTGAAAGTTGAGCTTGGCATAGCGGTTGAATGGAATACTACATACATACAAGTACACGTATAGTGTACGTATATAGACGTGTAGGTCGGTAGTCAATTTTACCTTAATGAGGTTTGCCGCTATGCTGGAACAGGGCGAGACGACGGTCTTGAGACAGCGCTCGTGCACCACGAAGTTGCAGACTGAAAGCAAACGTCATTTGATGAACAGAGAGTTACCCTCTGGGTATATATATTATATAGTATATGTATTATGGGTTGGTAGGATTCTATATGTAGGTATTCCGTCTCACCACCTCATCTCTTCTATAAAGAGGTATATACCCACGAAGCGGACGAAGAGGACGATTGAGAGGAGGAGAGGAGGTCGACCCGGTAACAAGCGCATTTGCAAGGACAATAGAGTGTCGGAGGGCTTTCTCTCTCCGTAGAGTAGTTGTAGAGGAGCAAGACCAACTTGTAGTAAAGCGTATGAGGTACGACGAGCTCGCAGGTATTGTGTCATAAGGTAAGTGTACCCAACTTCCCCACATTAAGCCATTTTCTTAATAACTTTGGCCCATCTCCATATTTTCCATCGTACCTTAGCTCATTTCGAAGCTTGTCTCAAGGCCTTCAAAATAATTTGAGGTACATCCAATTTGAATCAACTGGAGCCAAACTGTTTGAATTCTCCCAAAAAGTGATTTTTGAGGGTTTACAAAAGTGTGTACCCAACTTGCCTCTATGAAGCCTATTTCTTGATAACTTTGGTTTACTTCAACGATTTTCAACGAGCTTTAACTCATTTTGAAGCTTGTTTAAAGACCTTCAAAATGCACTAAACTACGTCCAATTTGGATCAATTGGAGCCGAACTATCTCAATTCGTCTGAAATAAATGATGGAAATCGGCGATAAAAAGTTTTTTATCGCCGTGCACGCATATTTGGAGCTTTTCGGTGGTTCGAAACCCTATCTCTGACCCATTTTGACGTGATAAACACGTTCTGAGTGGTAAAAAAGTCGTTCTGCACGCCCTTTCGAGATAAACGTATGGGGGCATGTTAGGTACACTCCGATGTTGGCATCCTCGTTTACAAATCGTCTCCGTGTTTTGCACATAAAACAACTCCATATTCAAATTTTGCAATTTTGAAAAATGGATTTTGAAGGTCTTGAATCAAGGAATCGAATGCGCTAAGGTACGTCGAAATTGGTTGAACTCAAAGAATTTGGCACCGATTTTACTGAACGCAATTCCCTCGGTGATTTCTTAGCCGTGCAAACACGAAAAATGGAAAACTCACTTTATATTTTCTGGAGAACGCAGGAACGATTCGGGGTCGACGCAAACTACTTACTTCCTCATATTTCAACATAACAAACGTAAAAAAAATTGCCGGGAGGCCAAGGAGTGCCCATGCCCGAGATCGGCACAGAGGCGAGTTGGGTACACTTATCTTATAAATATATGTATGGGGACGATTCTCACTTCGAGCCTGTTTGAATTTTCCCGCCCAAAAGCTCTGCTTTGAGAGTATTTTAGCGAATGTATGTACTCTGATGAGTTGGGTTATTTTGTTCCATTGCTAGATTAAATTCAGAGCTTTTTTGATATTATGGTTGAATTGTAATTAGTACTAGCGTTATTGCCTCTCTCGCGACTACTCTTTAGGGCTTGTAAATGTTCTTGCTAAGTCAGAGGCCACTGAAACGTTTTTGTAGCTCAATAAAGATAGCTGTGAAATGATTGATTGTATTGGAAAGAGGTTCCTTACGGAGTTCGTGAAGATGAAATTTAGTTGAAGTGGTACCGCTAATAATAATTATAGCCACCCACCAGCCGGTCTAGACTACCACTCATCGACCTGTCCAATTGTCCGTCCGATCATCAACCTACCCACCAATCGAATCTCCCGGGCCCCCACCCATAACACACTCGGCCACGTATTATACTTTATCCAACCCAGCCCAGCCCAATCCAGACTAGACCGTTCCAAACCGTACCAGGCCATTCCAAATCGTTTCAAACCGTATCAGTCCGTTCCAGACCATTCTATAAAGCCCCAGATCATCCCAGTCCGCCTCAGACCGACCGAGACCATACGAAATCGGACCAGAATGTTCCAAAGCATTCCAAATGGTATTAGACCGTTCCAGATCGTACCAGAGCGTTCCAGGCCATTGCAGATCGTACCAGATCGTATAAGACCCTTCTAGACTATTTCAGGCCGCTTCAAACCATTCCAGGCCGTAACAGCCTAGACGTTGCCAGACCATTCCAGAGGGTAACAGAATGTCCCAGATCGCACCAGACTGTTTCAGACAATTCAAGACCGTATCAGACCTTCCAGAATGTCTCAGATTGTACCAGACCATTGCAGATCGTCCCAGACCATTCCAGACCGTTCCAGACTATTCCAGGCCGAGCTAAACCATCCATCCACCGGACCACTTATCCGACCCGTCCACGACCCATACGATCGCCCATTATACTTCACTCCTTTCACGTAGACAACTCGATACGCGGGATCCGTACGGACAAGTTTTGGCCGGGCAATAGATTATCATAATTTGGATTATCCAAGTACCCTGAGAGAATTTTCGAAAGGGATTATAAGCTGTCTTAGTAGTGGGATTCCAGTATTTTCTCATTTTCGAAAATAACGTTTCACAAAAAATGTATTGGGCTTTGTTTTGGGTGATATCAAACGATAATTCGAGGCCACGTGACCAAAAGCTTATTTTTATATATAACCTCAAATTTTCTTATGAAGTTTAATTGGGGTGTTGCTCAACAGTGATCCAATGACAGATACAATTCAAGCCACGAGTCAATTACCCAGTGCCAAAAATGCTCATGTCCATGGTTGGACATTTCAGGCTGAAGAGGTACAGTACTTTCCGCTTAATGTGGTCACATCGGGACAAGAAACTTTGATTCTAATAAGCGGATGATTCTAATACCCGGAAAAGATATAGTATCATCAATTTACGTTAATTATGAAAGTATAACTAGGAAACATGAAATTTCCATCATCTCTCAAATTATTTTATTAGTAAAAGGTGAAATATTGGCATTCTGTACAATCGTCAACAAAACACGAAAAATCGTCTGCGCTATCTTTTTAGAAAAAAAAGTCGTGAATTTTTTATTGCTTTTGATTTTGAGAAAGCATATTATCAATAAAATTTCTTTGGCCGGTTCTAGTACCACTTTTGCTCAATAGTGCCACCATGTGTGGGGAATGTTTTGCACCGATGTAGAAGTACCGGTTAGCTATGTGTTCGTTTATAACGAACATACATTCACAAATATGATTTTGGAACGAAGACCAGTTGCTCCAAACAATCAGTATCGTTCGAGTACTTCCAGGCCGAATCCTAGGTAATGGCCTTAGATTTCACTAAACCATACCAATGCCTTGACGATTTCATCGTCATATTGGTGTATTTTCACCCTGACTCAATTTCGTTGGGTAAAATAGTTCGTGATTTTTTTGCAGTACTGGGTATCTTTGGAATACTCAAATGGGAAGATCCAGATCTTTTTGACGCTTGAGGTAACTTTGAAACAACTCAAAGGTATTGCAGGGTTCAAAGGTATTTTCCGCGAGATCTACCATGGCTCACGCGAGCCTCAATATGACATTGAAGCACCACTGGAGTCATAGTAAATCGGATTTGTGATGTTTAGGATTGAATATAGAGCCGTACAGCAAATCAATGTCGAAGTTTCTTACGTTTCACTTTTACTGTTCAATAGTTAACCCCATGGGGGGTCTAACTGTGGAACACTACCTTGAAGATACACAGCTTCGACCAGGGATGTTCAAATAGACTTTGACACCCGTCAATCGAAAGCTGAAAATGTGAGCTTTCTATTGACGGGTGTCCACAAATGCGTTCCACTGCTGCTGTAAGACTTAGGAGTTACAGAGGAATGTCAATCAAAAATGATCAAAAGTATTCCAAAGTTACCCCGTTTGACGGTATGAATTCATTTGATTACGTTTGGTAAAAAACCGGCATGAAAAATTATTTGATTCATGAATAGTCATTTTCAAATCATAAGAAGGATGTGTAGCCTGTATCGAGGAATCGATAAAGTTTTAAATGAACCGGTATGTTGAACGTTTCGATACTTCGATTTATTCAACTGTCATATTATCAGCAGTACTACCTTTGAAGTCCGATCCACCCAACATTCGACTCTCGTAATCAGGTTGTCATGTTATGAACCACTGTACAAATCATGTGGCATGAGAATATTGCAAATTTCCTATGACCAGTGCACTGTTATTGATGCTCGTATGGTCGCAAAGCTCGTTCTGCTCATCTGCAGTGTAGCTTCGAAATTCAAATCGATGATTGAGGGGTCGTACACCACGATTCTGCTTCTGTATGTACTAGGAGAGATTCTATTGTGATTTGAACTATACGCGCAGCGCTGAATTAATTTTAGAGAGGCAGCGAAATCGTGATTCAATGAACACTGTAGATATAATGTGCCTAGATATACGATTCAGTACTGATGTGAAGCTTTGCGCGAGTATGCAGGGCTTATCTGATGAAATTCGACGGAATTTAGCAATCAGACAAGAGAATTTGAGATATTTGAGTGAGCTTGAATGCGTATACACTCTTGCATTTCTATAGAGGAAATTACATTTGGCTAGGCTGATAGTAGTCAAAGAAATCATGGTCAAAGGTACATACGTTTCTTGAACTTGTATCTTTTATCTGTACAGGAGATTTGGATATAGATTTGGTACAGGACCAAACACGGATTTTCGATTCATTTATCACGATCTCATTCGTTCTTTTGCGAGTATATAGAAGTCCTGCTACAAGGACCCATGTAAAAATGGGAACCCTATGATCATATATGAACAGGGGGTCCAAGGACCCTATGACCATATATGAACGTCTATGAACATCTATGAAATGGTTGCATTTTCAGGGAATATTACATCAAAAAGTCACGATGCTCATCTTGCATAACCGAGAAAATCTCCAAGAGTTCATCGTGATTGAATTAAAACGATCTGTAATAGTGATATCATTATATATCTCAATAGAGAAAAAATTTAATTTCCAAGATCAAAAACGTTTGGCAAATTGGTGACGAACCTGCATAAATGTACTATTCCTCAAAATGATGATCTCAAGATATAACGAATTGTGCAGATTGGTCACCAATGTGCCAAACGTTTTAAATCTTGGAAATTAAAATATTTTTTTTCTAGTAGGAGAATCATATCACTTACGTTTTGCTTCAATTACTTAATGAACTCTTGGAGATTTTCTCGGTTATGCAAGATCAGCATCGTGACTTTTTGATGTAATATTCCCTGAAAATGCAACCATAACAACTTTTCGGATTTTAAAAAATTTTGAAAATCGTTTCATAGATGTTCATATATGGTCATAGGGTCCTTGGACCCCATGTTCATATATGATCATAGGGTTCCCATTTTTACACGGGGAGTCACTGAGGTGGAATTGGAATCCGAAATCACTTGAAGAATTTGGGGCATCGCTGTACGGCTCTCAAGAGTAAAATTGCTCGTTGAGCGCTCGAACGTCGAGGGTGAGAAAATGAAGAATCGTTTCGGCTTCAAAATCATACTCCAAAATGTTTCGTTCTTTTATTTCATTCTATTTTTCATAGGATCCTCGAATTAAGAATTGCGTTGTGGTGAAGCAATATTCTAGCACAACCAAATTGTAAACCTTACGAAATTTTTCATTGAGGATCTCAGATGTCACTACGGATTTTACTGTGGATTCATCAAACATGGCAATGTTTTGAATAGCAAAGAGCACAGAATTACATCGAGTCTTGGGAGGCTGAAGGATTAGTCTTAGCCATTATTCCAATCCCCCATCATGAATATCCATCATCCATCCATATGAGAATGAACAAGTTCGATTTCCCGTCAAAATTTTCCATTCGAAATTTAATTAAACAATATCTCTATTCACTGGAGGACAGATCACCCTCCAGATATCAATCAATCGGATCCTTGCCGGGGCTCAACACAAAATCGTACTGATATAAATATGTATTTTGAGATAATTAATGCATCGTAGGTACAATGTAAATTAATTATTATCAACGTTGAAAATCTAGGTCACCGAATGAGGCATATCCCACAATGACGTTACAACACAAATTGCTGCAGATCTCTCATCCCGAGCGTATACCTATCCAAATACAACACATCAGCATCGACTGCGATTGCAATTTATCAATCCGACGCCAATGTGAATTACTCCTCGCTCGCTCGCTCGCTCGCTCGTACCACCCTTTCCAAATGATAAAAAAAACTCGTTGCGCTTTTGTTATTGGTCCCTAAGGTGAGCTTGCAAGCTCTCAACCTTTGAAAAGATTCTCTCAAGCTTGATCTCCCAGCAGCACGCGAAACTACATAGTTACAGACATCCAAACTCAAGCTTTAACCCATGAGATATCAGAATGAGCTTGATTGAGCTTGCACGCGAGCGTCGAATCGAGTATTTCCGCAGAGTTTGAGCTTTCATCAACGGCAATAGTGAGTCAACGATCCATCAAATCTCCCCACTTCGCACGATTACCTTTCAAATCAATCACTTCAATAATCTGTTTGTTGTATACCACCTAGAAAGCACCAGAATGTCTAAACGCAAGTTTTGGCGGGAAATTCAAAATTTGAATAGATTATACTGCTTTGCGATTTCTACAACGAGTGGAGACGACGTCTGGCCGCATTAATAGACACATCGAGTCTGTCTCGTGCTCAAAGTGTAAAAGGTTGCTTTCATCGTTATGTATACTCTCTCACTCTCAAGCCATTGACAGAATCGGGCATGAATGATGTACGGGCGCATGTAGGCCGAGCTCATTGTCCGCTCTGAGAGCTTGCATTCGCTTCGCGACGACGACGACGACGACGACGATTGTCTCGGCCATTGTGATATACTCGTGTATCATTCTCGCTGTGTCTACTCTCAAGTACAACATAACACAACCGTCAATACATACATACAAATATATGTAGTTGACGATTATATTTATAGAGACGAGGCGCTGCTATCTTTACGTGACACGTTATAAAGAGCTTGCGCGCGCGAGCTTTGGACTTGAATGTCTTTCTCTCTCAGTCTGATCGAATAAGAGTAGCGATGAGACGCTCCTTGACTACTCGACGACTGATGGAATCGATCGACCGGTTTATATACACTCTATATACACACTGTCAAAGATGTATAGATTCTCAAACTGCCCCTCCTCGTTTTATACTTGTATATGAGTTATTCCGACGAAATTGGAATTTTCTGAGCTCTAAGCTTCCCCAAGTTTCTGCGACAATTTTTTGGGGTGTATTTTATTGGCTCCCAACTATTTTTACAGTTTCTGAGACGATCCCAACGACCTCCAATTTTGTACTGCTTCATAAAGAATTGAAATGTCAACTCCAACCCCTGCGTGGGCAGCCCACCTTCGTCACTTGAAATCACTACAGAGGTTATGCGAAATAAAGAACCCCACGTGTATAACTTCGCACTTCAAATTGTTTGTCTCCAAATAACACAATGCACCACTTTGCGAGTCAAAACTGATCGCTCAGTTCGCGCACGACTATGCGAAATTCCGAAGACGGGCTTGTACCGACACTATATACTCGCCCACAAAAAAACACTAAATTCACGCGCGACATTAGTCGAAAACTCAAATCCTCATCCAAATGCACCACATAATAATTTTTCGATTTGAGAACGGGAAATTTGGTTTCGCTTTTCGAGTGATTGTTTTCGGCCCGAGCCTCGGCGAGGGTCGAAATTATCACGAGTTAAGCAGAAAACTTCACGCCCGAGTATCCAAATACGTTTCATACGCGTCTCGTGAGGAAACATTTTTCCTTCGGGAAAACCAAGATGGGCGTTGCCTTCGCCCACGTCCAGCCCGGTCTCCCGAAGGACAAAATGTTTGCAGCACTCGACGCCTAAGTACTATTTCGATTGAGTGGGCGTAAAGTGAAAGAAAACTACCGTGCGTAAAGCAGTGTATTACGCACAGTCAATCGAAAACGTCTTTATAGCACTCCAACCTAACAATCGCAACTTTGAACATGATTTCTGGATTCTCGTGCTATAAAATATCGTATGAGACTGCGTGCAAATGGGTAGTTTTGTTACAAAGGACTTGTAGCACTCGTTTCGCTCGTGCCATAAACAGTCCTTGGTACAAAACTACCTATTTGCGTGCAGTGTCATAATATACAACATTTTTTGTCCTCTCCGTCCCCATGTTGTGCTCCTCCCTGGCGCACTATATCGCTTTTCGAATAACCTATTTTTTTCGAATGTTCTATTGCATTGTTCCACGCATTAGACAAAATTTATGTGGAAAAGAATCTAGTAGGATTAGTCCCCAAGTTGTAGGTTTTGAAGCGAGATGTTAATTCCGCCCCCCTCTGCGACATCTAAAATTTGGCATATATCTCTCTGGGTTCAATTTTGAGATATTATACGTAGTTCTAAATATTATCTTTTTGTGCCCAAACAAATTCAAATTAATTGCTACTACCCACCGAAACTCGTCTGATGGGACTGGAATAAATTCTTCATCCAAATCACTCCTCGTGAAAATTCTAGCCCCAAAAATCCCATGTTCGTCGGAATCGACCATATACAACATCGTTTGCCGGAGTTGGAATAATACCTCTCGCGGGCAGAGCTATGTGGAGTTATATTCTGTCGATGGGCTGTGTGATGACTTTCTGTATAGATTTGCTTTGCCGTCCGCGGGAGATTGCCGATCGGATTTTTTGCTATATCTCTCTACCCCAGCTTCTTTTCTGGTACACACAAATCATAGTATTACTGAAAACGATGTTGCGATCCTCACAGCAACGCGCAGAACTGACCTGAAATGCATCGTCGACCGACTCATTTTGGATCGAATCATTTTTATATTCGTATAATGGACGAATCAATTTCGAACGTTGAGACTCGTGGACCATTCGCTCATTTCACATTTTCTAGATATTTTTCAATAATGTGTTCCAGAGATGAAAATTGAGTTTTTCGTGTTACTTTTAATTTCCTTTTTATGGTAGACTTTGGCGAATATGTCAAACCAATTTTTTTCAATATTGTGCGTAAATACGTGTATTTCCTACACACCAATAATTACTCTTTATTTTATAGCCAAGCTGAAAACCCACCACGTGCAAGCTCGCTTAGATGCGAAAAAAATATTTTATATACCCTTGTATCGGAATATTCTATTTGAGTATCGTGGGATCAAACTTTAGAACACCAAGTACTTGTAAGCGTGTTGATTTTTAAATTTCACGATTCATAAAGTTGATACACAGTAGGAATGAGGGAGCCCGGGCACGTAATTATCCATAGGTGAGAGCAAACTGCCGAAATTTAGCGTGAAAATGAACGAAACGCTCACAAGCAAGAAATAAATCAGCCGCAATGTTTAACATATCTCTACACTAACTCGTATCTCGTATCACTAAACTTCATTAGAACAAAAATTAACTCCATTAGGGAAGCAAATTGATGTCTCCAAGCTGCATAAGAATAAACTTGGTTAGAACAAATTTTAGTATTTATAACTGTATTGCTCTACATCTCGGCTGCTCGTCTCGTTCATCATCCCACTCTTGCAAGCAAGAGGAGTTATTTCCTGGAGCAAATTGGTTCCTCTCACTATATAACTGACCTGTGCTCTATAACCATCGGGACAGTTTCGTCCCGCTGTTACATGCCAGAATATTGGACTCTGATGGTCAGAACGGAGGAAATTTGCAAAGCACCGACATCAGGATGGTCGACGCTGTTGTTGCTGTATAACGCTGAAATCCCATTACCGAAGAGAATTTGCTTCGTATCTCGAACACGCCAGAAGCACAAGAATTTAATCACTCGTTCAAACATTTCAAACACATACCTATGAGTGGTACAATTTATTCTTAAATGATACTCTGAATCGAGATTTCAAACGACAAGTAGTTAGATGATTTGATACTTTTAGAATGAAATCAAGAAAGAAAAGTTTTAGTACTTGATTGAATTAAAAAAAAGTTGTATTTGATCGTTAGTGCATCGATGGCTCTTATGAATAAATTCTTGGTATTCAAGAACAGGTTTTCAAAACACAGTCCTGTGTTTCACTATGAACATGACATGCTTTTTTACACAATTATTCGCCCCTCCCCTCGTTTATCACCCCTTCAAGCTCGTATCAAGACATGTATTATCCCAAGAGTCGATGTGACTCTACTGTAATTAGCATAAAAAAAAACACCTCGAATAAAGTAGATATACCATCGGGTCAGATTTCAGACTTGGTACCCAATTACGTTTGAAATAGTACTCTGGTTGAAGAATCTTATCCCCTCTGATATATTTCAACCCTCTAGGTCCCACATTACGAGTCTTATGTCTTATCTCATTTCCCTGGGAAATTGGGAAGGACTGATCGTACTGACAAGGAAAGCCCATGAGCTTCGGGTCACCAATCTTCCCCAAGACTTTCCTACAGTTTCGTACCACCTAGAATATCTCGAATCCATAGAGTAACTCCGTCAAATGTGCTCTGTGCCCGAAGATACAGGCACTGAGATTAGCATTGTCCATTTAGGCTCATGTTAAAAAGTAATATATGAATATTATCGCGGAAACTTACAGAGAATGTGTAATGGCTTCCCATTCCGACTAGTGAGCTCCAAACCAGTTCGTTCAAAATTTCCTACACGTCTTCTATTGAGATTCACTTGGTATTGAAGTTTCAGGTCGATCCATCGAGCCATTTTACTTATTTTCATAGGTTAAGGGTCGAAATGTCAGGTACGTGTACTGTAATAATGAGAGTTACAAGCACACTCTTAGTGCTAGCGTCAAGGTTATCAACACAGTGGCTTCACCCAAATTTTTATCTCAAAATACAATATTGAACCGACTATTTTTTATAGGTGTTATTGCTAAAATGGTTAGTTTAGTCCCCGAGCCATGTGCCTCTTTCTTGTCATGCGATTTTTACTAAAAATGAGACATTTTCTCAAAACAACAACAGCGCGTCTCAAATTCACTTCGAACGACTTTGGCACAGACAAAATTTCAAGGAAACATGTCGAACAATCGAATTACATTGCGATAAAGAGCCCAGAACTGAAATTACGAGTGCTGCATAAACATTTAGAGCCGAAAATTAGCCACCTAATTAACTTTTTTACGAGTCCATCGGTTCCACGTATACCACCTTACCCTACTAAACGTCAATTCATTTGGGCGCAAACAATTTTTTCAACTGGAGTTTGACGGGAATAGACGGAATCTACGTGGAGGAGTTCCTATGTCAACTTGAGTATTTTTGCGAGCAATTTTAAAGCTAAATGTCAGTTCCGTGCATTGAGTATTCGTTTCCTGGGATACTCAATATCACGAAAAAGACGAAGGAATGAAATTATCTGCACCAGAGCATAAATTTGGGATTAAAATAAACCATCTAAACACGAATTTCAAGGTCGTCTGGTCCCATCGCCTCAGGATCTCTCGCTATAGACGATGAAACGTCAAAAACCGGAAATGTCGATTCCACGTACTACTTTCCTTATAACCCATTCTACAATCTCGCGCTGCATGCGCTGCGCTGGATTTGGTGGTTGGAAATTCATCACTGAATGATGGGGATGAATAAGTGACTGATAAGATTGGTAAGTGGTGATTTCCGGGTGACCTGACAGGATCAAGAAAAATAAGTTAATTCAGGTTTTTCCATAAATTAATTGGGAAAAGTATTAGCGGTCGCTGCTCGAACCTTTTCGGGAAAAAATTCAGGTAACAACGTTTTCTCGATTCAGTATCCGGATTGGTGACTGCTCATCTTCGTTTGTGAAGCTTCTAACTTATTTGGGATAAGGAACCAGACATACGCAAGATGAGCTTTACCAATCCGAATATTGAATCGCGAAAACGTTGACTGATCTGGATTTTTGACAGAAAAAGCTCGCGTGGCCACCGCTAATGTTTTTTATTCCTGTGTGTTTATGAAAAAACATGATGAAACTTGTTTTCCTGACCGAAAAATGTCGTCCGAGCACAACCATTGACGGATCTCATTGACCTCGTATCACACCCATGATAAAAGAGTCGGCAAATTTTTTTGTCGCCAGCTAAAGGTAGCTGCCCCAGCCGAATGGTCACCAATCCGAATACTGAACCGCGAAAAAGTTGCTTATTTCAGACCAAAAAGGTTCTCAGCACTTAAAACATGAAAAAACTTGTGTCTCTGATCCTGCAGTGTCACCCGGAGACCATCTCCACCTATCCATCAAATCTTGTAACCATATTTGAGGGTAAATTTTCCATCACCAAATCTAGCGCAGCGCAAGGTTGTAGAGTGGGTCTAGGTCTTTTACATATGAAAATCATATATACCGTTCCAACTCGTTCTAAAACTTATCATCCTCGAGCTTTATGAAATATTATCATTCCTTATGCGATAATGATGCATGGCATCAATTTTAAACTTCTGAATTTTAGGAAAAAAA
The DNA here is from genome assembly GCA_029851415.1 of Eretmocerus hayati. Classification (NCBI taxonomy): domain Eukaryota; kingdom Metazoa; phylum Arthropoda; class Insecta; order Hymenoptera; family Aphelinidae; genus Eretmocerus; species Eretmocerus hayati. The sequence continues at coordinate 123,517,670 of CM056743.1, forward strand.
ATTTGGTCAGATTTGGTGACCCAAACGCCGCACAGCGAGAAATCAAAACAAATTTTTGGTCGCTAGAAGCCATCTAAAAGTATAGGCGCTAAATGGAAGGCTCCCGACCAGAACGGTATAAGTCCATTTTTGGAAATTCTGCCAGATGAGCTTCAAAGTTTTCTTGCAATAGAAAATTTGGATTGTCATTTTTAGTGATTATGCTTCATTTATCATGTAATGAGTATGTTTTTACGGCAGTTTTTGCATGGGGCGTGATGGTTTTCAACTGTTTACATTTTTTATTACTTGTTTTGCAATAAAAAATGGACTTATACCGTTCTGGTCCCTAAATTTTCTCGACTTTTTTCCGGACCAGAACGGTATAAGTCCATCATTTTTTCCGAAGCGGACTTATACCGTTCTGGACCGGGGAAAGTAAAGAAACTAGTCGGCGTTTATCTTCTTAGATCGTAAAATATTAAAGAATTGTCGATTTGAACCCTTTTGCATCAAAAAGCGTCGAAACACTTTGGACTTATACCGTTTTTTGCGTAAAAAAAAGTTAAAAAATTCTAGGGGACAGAACGGTATAAATCCATGTTTCTTTCTGAAATTGTTGACTGGGAGCTGTCTGGGGGTTGGTGAAGATACTTGATGAGGGCCATGAACCATCATCATCGGGTTACATCAACAGATCTCACCAAAAATGTTACATTTGGAGTACTACGGCCGTAATCGATGACATTTTTGCAATTGCAGTCCACGTGTGCGTATTCTAGGGTTTCAGTCGAGCGGTATACATTCAATCAGCCTGGTTTACACTCTGATATAGTGTTTGGGAAGTTTTGAAGGATCTATTTTCTACTTAGAGATTTACATGGAGAGAGTTCATACTGGAGAGATTAGAATCAAAATTCTTCTATTTCAAAACGCGGAGTTCGAATGAGTAATCGGACTTTATTCAATTTAGCAGTCTGAAACAACTAATATTGTTGAAAAGGCATTCAAATTGAATGCAGGTGCCTCGATTCGAGGAGTATGGTATTTCCACAACAATATCGAGTTTAATGAGATTCACTTGTAACTAGGAAAAGAATCGAATTCGGACAGTTGAGCGATTACTAATAATAAGTGTGCAAGTTGATAATATTCAAAATGATTTCTCGAAATAATTGTAAATGAAATATGTCTATTTCATGATGAGGCTAGGTATTTCTCGTCATCCGCATTGCTCTTACCACAAGAAACATTGCGTGTAGATTATCGAAGTTGTCTGTATCTCAGATGCAGTTGTTCGGTCCTTTGAGAAGATATCATTCCTGCAGAAATGATTGTGAACGAAAACCAAAGCAAGTTCAACATCGATCGCTCTATCACCTGAAATTCATCGATTGACCCTATAAATCCTGTCTCATTACTGACGATGTAAGTAGAAGTTCAATTTAGAGCCCTTAGCGAGGTCACAATGTTCAAACGAACTCCCACATCAGAATACTGTTCCGCGATTTTTCATGTAGATGAGCCTTGCCCATAATGTCAGGGCGTGAAAAAAGCAGCGGTGAACTTCGATGTCGACTTGATGCAGCCACCTCCACCACATAGGGCACCAATATCCTAGTTTTTGAGATCTACTATTACCTTACAAAGACAAGAGAAGTGCAATAATTGAGGATAGAAGGTGCGAGAGCCGTGTTTCGATGCTCAGGCATGGACTTATACCGTTCTGGTCCCCAAAATAAGTCGAAACTTTTTTCCCACCAAAAATTGTCATGGTGCTTGTGACGGCTCAGAATGAATTTTCACTCCCGGAGTTAGACTTACATGTTTTCGCATCTATTCCCTACCGTTTCCCGTCAAAAACTCAATTACCTCAAAATGGACTTATACCGTTCTGGTCGGGAGCCATCCAAATACCGAGAATTTGCTTCGATTTCTCGCTGTGCGCCGTGGGTCCTTCTTGTGAGCCCCAAATAACAACAGCGCATGATGTGCGTGACAATTTTGCACAAATACATTTTTCTCACTGAAATGTGCAGTTTTGGGTAGATTCCGAACCAGTAAACTACTGAAAGGCTTTTATAGAAATTTCCATTGTTGGTTTCGACTACGAAATTCGAATCCAGGCCTTCTGCGTCGGAGGCCAGGATCTCATCCACGAGACCGCAGTGGCTTCAGATTCGGAATTCACGAGTTAAATTAAAATGCGAAACTAAACCGGACGACTGAATTAATCCATTCATTGGAGCTCTTTGGTATTCATATTCTGTTGGGCAGAAATTTTTCCGACTTTGCAAAATATTTCCTTCCATAAGTTATTATGACGGCTTCGGTAGAAAGTGATAACACTTCTCCATCTCGAGTCTCGAGAGCGGTCTTTTTCATCTTATCTAGCAAGATTTCCCAAGCTTCTCATAACATTCGCTCAATTTTTTTCGGCAACTATTGACCGAATGGATCCAGTATATAGGATATGTCGTTGGCGAGTTCGATTGCCTCTGGGGCGAGCGTATGACGCTCGAGAAAAGCTCTAACCCGGCGGAATTTCGCGCGCGCATATCCGGGAGGAGACTCCATCTCTATCTATCTTTTACTTTCTCTCTCTATCTGTGTCGCTCGCGGATATAGTGCATCAGCGGGCATCGTCCCTATGCGCTCGGCCACTAATGCGAACTGGGTCAACCACTCGCGCGTATATTTCCATTGGGCGAGGTTCTCTCTCTCGCGCTCTCGAGTCCCGCGGCATTTGCGTCACGCGGTGGAGCCCGATAGTCATATAGTATATTTATGTATGTAATGATAAAGTAGAGTCACTATTTATCCATAATACAGTCAATTTACACGTCAAAAAAATTATATCAAAATTTAATCTTGATAGTGGTGTCTAATACACGATGTAAAGATCTAAGTTGGAATCTCATAGAGACATAGCATCACGAACGTGCGTTACTTATTATAGCTGCAGCAGCAGGCTATGACGTCAGCTAAGAGAGCGCTGAACTCTGCGGCTTGCCAGCAAGGAAACACTGAGAAAATTTTGTGAATTTTCATCGAGACGTAACGGTTGGACGCAAGAGCGACGTGCTGAATTGTAATCATCTCGTCTGTGTGTGTGACTCTATTTTCGTTTGCGTCTCGTGTACAAAAGTGATTCCGCTAAAAGTGGAATTGTTTGTTTCAAGTTCCCCCAAGTTTCTAAGGGTTGGAATTATGTGCGTTGTAGCAATTTTCTGGGGTGTATTCTATTGGCGCGCAACTGAGACCCAACGTTCCCCTATTTTGTAGTGCTTGATAAGGGGTCGAAATGTCAATTCCGTCACCTGTAGGCAACCCAAATTCGACTTTTGAATTTCTCTCGACCCACATGCGAAGTCAAAAACCCCTATGTATAGCTATGCACTTCAATTTGTAATACATCAAATAACATAATCCACCACTTTGCGAATTCGCGCACGGCCATACGGCATTTTGGAGAAGGTTATGTACCAAAAGTGCTTGCACAGCTAGCACAAACTAGCGCGACAAAGCCCCTTATCTACGAGACCTTTCAAACTAACGAGGTGGTCATCTCAATACCCAAATACACCTTAGCCATCCGTGACACCAGCCGAAAATTAGAATCTGTACCCAGGCGCACTACATAAACGTGTTTGAAAAATGGCGTACAAAATTCGGGTAATCCCCCCCCCCCCCCCCCACCCCCATGCATGTTCTGTTTTTCCCTGGCATGTTATATCGCTCTTTAGCATTCATTTTCCCGAAGTATTTTGTTGCATTAGACTAAATCTACGCAAAAAAGAGTCCACGATTTATTGCCGAATCGTGGGAATATTTTTGAGACGAAATGTAGATTCCGCACCCCTCTGCGACACCTAAAATTTGGTATACCTTTGTCTGGCTTCGATCTTCAGATACGTAGTTCTAGATACTTTCTTTTCATACACAACAGGTGGAAATCAACTGCTACTAGTCACCAAAACTCGTCTAGGGTTAGAGTTAATTTTTCACCCATGTATGTATGTACATATTGTACATACATGGGAGTGAGATAGCGATGATTTATTCATAATGCAACGAACGTAGAGCGAATAGTGAGGTGGGTAAATATGGGGTAAATTCGCCAAGCTCGGGAGAGGTGCAGAGCGTGACGGTCAGTAATCGCGCGCGCGTCGCAAGCTCTCCGCAAACCGCATGACATTCTCAACTGATTTTCGTATTGTACGCGATATATATATCGTATAAATATATGTATGTGCGCAAGCTTCATCTCTGCAAGGTATCCAGAGTCGATCTGTGGACATTGGTGGATATAATGGACAGTTTTGTTGAGATTCACTGATGGAGAGCGATGACATGAAAAGACCTCGCAATAACGTTCGGCCGAGCGTTCGGCGTGCACAATTTTCCCAGTTTCAAGTTTCGCGGGTCACTTGCCATTCCGATCGACTTTTATTGTTGCGGCTTTATTATAATCACGCATCATAAGGGGTTAATTTCATATATCGTTCATTCATGATGCTGTTTATTTCGATGATACGGCGACCAATAAACTTATTGTACGGTCAAATAATAAGCACCCGGTTGGCTTGTATATAACAATACGCGTAATTATATTTTATGGGTTTCTTCTCTGAATTATCGCAATGCATGGCACACGCATGCTTACACAATTACGGGTTTATTGTGAAGTTGAATGATGCGTTGACGCATTTATGATTTAGCTGGCTATTTCAAACTTGAATTTTGACAATGTGACATCGCTCGCATTTAGTTTTTATGGACATTCCAAAAATATTCAACGCTCGAGTTGCTCACTAATGATCCATTAGTTCGGTGAGTGATGAGAATAGGCTTTGACACAATATGATGGGTCACTGAGGATGTTTGGAGAAATTCTTCTGAACTTGGATTTTACTCAAGTAAAAGTGAGACAGATTGATTAATTGATTGATTGGTTTATTTTCACGGGGACATTGGGCCCCATAGGACAAAAACAGTAAGTACATGGTGATATAAAAATATAAAAATATAAAAATGTGAGGATGTGTAGAACAAGAACATCAGCTTAAGGAGTTATGATTAATATATCTAGTAAATACAAATAGTTAACATCAGCATAATTATCAGAACCTGATCATCATCGATACAGATTAATGTGACAGGTACACACAAACCAATGACAGAACAAGATTGAAATTAAAATAGAAATTCGAACTAAAATTAAAACTGGGGTGGAGGACGGGTGTTAGCCGTAAAGTGACTGCCAAATTGAAGCTTTGCTGTAGAAGTCATATAAAAGAGCCACTTCGAGCGCGCCTTACGCGAAATTAGGGTCATACGCATTGGTCGAGCTAGAGTCCAGACTTCGATGCGGTCGCCGTGCACGCTGAATTTTGTTCACAAAAATTTCAAAATCTTCTTCAATTTGGCCTAAACGACGATTCATCCAGGCTTTATCGTGGTCTTACATGACCCGGATAACTTGTCGTTGAACCCAAATTGGGAAAGATTTTGAGAATTTTTAGATCGAAAATGTGGCTGGTTTACAGGTTGGAAGTACCCGTACACAAGTTATTCTCGTTCATCTCCAATATTTTTGTAATTGGCGACAAATTACAAGTAGCCCACCCGAGTCAAATGACATCAAGTAGTAAACAAATCATCTCTTACTTCGTATCGTCGAAATTTTGAGTTACATGTGAATATAATTTCCGGGTTGCCCGGTGCCCGCATCCCCTTGAGGAAGTTGGACTTCACGGTGGTGTAGTGATGGTACGGGGTAATTTGTTACAAAAATTAGATGCAGTAACGTGGAAATAATTGTTTAATGCATTTATGTGACATTTACGTATCAGTAGATCACCAGTTTAAAGTCTTGTAGACCTATATAGGGTGTCCGTTATTTCCCAAGTTTCGTCGATCGCACATGCCAACCTCCAAAACCTAATTATTTGGTGAGATATTGTGAGAAGAGAATTTCGGGGCCCTAGGTGATGTTCAAGTGCTACCCCAGCAGCAGTGTTTCTTCTCAGAACTGTACTGTTTTGAACAGAATTTGAAGTCAAAGATTCGCCCCTACCCGTGCATTCCCCAAATATCCTTGGATGTGTTTTCAATCGACAAGTGCAAGTTCCTTCAGAATGACCACCTGAAGGACTGAATTTGATGCAAAGGACCGAAGATAGCCCACTCATTTGCATATTATCCATCTGAAGAGTATAGAAATGAATGAAATTGGACGTTTATTGTTATGTCGGTGTCTTGAGTCACCGGTTGATCCGCGACCTAGCCAAGTGGGCAAAACGTACACTCGGAAGAAAGGTGAACTGCAGTGCATCCAGATCCACTGTTTCACTCGCACTCATTGGTTATGGTACCCTTACCTATGAGTGCGAGTGAGACAATCCGAAAGGATCTGGAGGCAGATTCAGCCCTTGGCCACCTTAAAAAAATGGTGTGCGTCCGGAGAATGCGCTATTGATGACGAAGTCATGGAAGTTTGCTGAACAACAGTGCTGTTCAATAGAATTTTCGTAATTTTCTCCGCTCCAAAATACAGGCGGCTCTCGTTCGACGCGGGGGTTATGTTCCGGGAAAGTACCACGTTGAAGCAAACCGCGTTGAAGACAGCATTGCTCTTACGGGACACGGTGAGCCGGAAGGGCGAAGAAGGTCAAGTTGCGTGAACGTCAGGAATTTCTCTGGAGTATGTTTTGGGATCGCCTCGACATCATTTCCCAACAGAAACGAAAATATTTCATCGGGGGTTTTTCGAATAGAGTCAAACTCTCTATTTTTTGCCGCATTCTTCGGAATTATGATTTCGCTCCATAGTTCTGTATCTTGAATCAGGCCTCTGGAAATCAGGAGATTACATGAATTCGCCGTGAAAAGGTCTAATTTTTCGAGTTACGGAGTCAGAATTAGGCCCAAAAGGTGCCCAGGCCGTTGAAGTCTCAGTAAAGGAGAAGGATTTCGATTTAAATGAATGAATCTCTTGGGAACGACAAAGATTATTTCTGGCCATCACTAGTGCGGACCTTCACGTTTTTTCTTTGGAGAATCAAATGAATGTCTATGTATTTTCCCTTGATTTTCCTATCTAAAAAGGGTTTTCGGAGGCCTGAGAGGAACATCCCCTGTGAGCAACTGGCGTACTGATACTAAAATGTCTTTTTCTCAACAAAAGAAAGTTTATCAATCCCTTCGAGAATTCCAATATCTGTTTGCTACATTTCTTTGTCTCAATTCCAGCTTATATACAGAACTCCTTGATTCCAGCGTCAGTTTCAGCTCGTCAGGGATTATGATTATCGACTGTATCTGGGAGCGAATTTGAATAATAGGAAGCAGTTCATTCTGTATGCCCTTAACCAATGACATAGTACGCTTCAACACAGGACTAGTATGATTAACAGATGAATTTCGACCCTCCCTGCGATTACCAGAAACGGTATCCATACATTTCGAGTGAATTTTCCTCAAAAATCGAGGTTCTTCACCTTTACCCAGACTTTAACGGCTTGGGCACCTTTGGGCCTAATTCTGACTCCATAATCCGAAAGATTAGACCTTTCCACGTCGAATTCATGTACTCTCCTGGTCTTCAGAGACCGGAGATGAGATACATAACCGTAGAGCGAAATCATAACTTCGAAAAATGCGACAAAAAGTGAAGAAATCGACTTTATTTGAAAAACCCTCGATGGAATATTTTCGTTTTTGTTGGAAAATGATGTCGAGGTGATCCCGAGACATACCTCAGAGGAATTCCTGACGTTCACGCAACTTGACCTTTTTTGTCCTTCCGGCTCACCGTGGGGAAAGTCAGGAATGCATACCGAGACCATTTGTTGCTCATTTTTTGAAAATTCGTCAAATTGAAACCAATTATATGGAATTCGGCATCCAGCCCGTACTATCTCCTAGGGGTGCGCGTGAGTCCTCTCATTCATTCCCCAAGGATCAAATTCGAGTTGGTCAAAGTTCGGTCAACGTTCCCGCGGATCCGCCCTAATGCGAATTGTTCGTCATATTTGCGGCGTATCACACGTCTTTTTTGTGAAGTCGGTAGATCATTCCATAGTACAATGCATCTTGGAGAGATGGAGGATGAGCCCCTCTTGGATTTGTAATTGACAGTACAAAGAATAATAGTGGATCTTGTTTGATATGGTTAAATACAGACCAGCGATTTGTTTTCAAGATAGGGGATATCGCATCTCAACCTTAGTAAAGAGTGCATTGTCAAAATATCATTGCAATCGAAAGTCTCTTGTTGGACTCAATTCATGTTGAACTTTCTTGTAAGTCAATTTATAGATCATTTTTGGTCGATAAAGTTCGATCCATGCTTTTGCCTCTTTGTTGGGTACAAACTTTTCAATAATAGCAATGTAAGAGAAAATTCGTGGGCATTTACCAGTCAAAGAATTTCCAAATCACCCGAGTGATGAGAGTAAAGCCTAAGTGGACGAATCGAATGTCAACATTTTTCAGATAAAATGGAACATTTTCTCATTACCAAGAGTAACGAGGGCGTGTTTTGATATACTCGCACCTGAAAAAAATTCAATCAACAACCTATTAAAACGCATGATTATAGAAACGTGGAAACGCGTCTTCTAGCAGTGGTAACAAATATTCTGTCTGCTGTATCTTTCCAATGAGGATTCGCTCGCGAGACATCGTTCAGTACAGACGTGTATCGTGGACAACGTAAACAATTCGGCGCGGTGCCCGCGCGGCACTGGTTATTGTTGATTATTGTCAATAATTCTATTGAACATTCCGTGCATTTGTGAAACCGAAGTGCTTTTAGCCCTCAGCTGCACATGCAGCTTGAGGGGCAGTGCAGAATGAGTGACATCGTTCCCAGTACGAGTGGAGGTCTGAATGATCTCAATGGTAGTGTTCAAGAAAATGTAAAGATTCCTGATTCAGTAACAAATATGCAGTCAAGCTACGCAACAGTCATGCAACCGAACAAAGATCAAGCCATAGTTCTAGAATCAATCCAAGATGCAACTATTGAAGATTACATTGATGGTCTCGAAATGATTACTGATGTGATGAATATCAAGGCTATATCGAAGATATCTGGTGGCAGAGTGTGTGTGTCGTTGTTGAACAAATCTATAGTGGAAAGTTTGTGTGGAAAATCTGTGAGAGTGAATAATCAAGAGTTGAAAATTCGGCCTCTACTAGAGAAGGACAAAAGAATCATAATCTCAAATGTTTACCATTGGATTCCAAACAGTGCCCTTGTAGATGCGTTAAAAAGCAGAGGCATTAAACTTGCTTCACAGATTCATCCTGTGAGAGCGAGCTTGAGTAAACCAGGTCGCCAACACATTTTGTCTTTTTGAAGACAGGTATACGTTAAGGAAGATCAAATAGTCCCGGAATCATTGCAAGTATCATACGACAATAATACTCATTGGGTATTCCTAAGCAATGGTGATTCATCGTCATGCTTTCTGTGTCAACAACCTGGACACATAGCGAAGATGTGTCCGCAAGGCGAAGCTTCGCGTCAGAACAATACAACAGAATCAACAACAAAGGCTCTTGCCAGTGCTAGTGACCAAGCCGTGAAGGATATTTCTGACAGCAATAATCTGAAAAGAAAACCACCTGCTTCCACAGCTTCTTCTGATGAAATTTTGAGTCAACAAACACTGGAAAATGATGACTTTCATGATTCAGAAAGTACTTCGGAATTCAAACAGGACCAGGGTGGATTCATTACACCATCATATAGCAAGAAGAGATCAAACAAGAAGCCCAAATTTAATGAAAGCGAGAAGATCGCTCCGATCAAAAGGACAGTAGATGAGATTCTGTTGCCAATAAAAGAAAATTTCAAAATTCTCCCATCAGAAGACCACGTCTCATTCGAGAAAGTCCAGGGTTTCCTTCAAAAATCGTGGGAAAAACTGGTTATCGATGATGCGCTACAAGATTTTTCAGATATTGAAACAACGAAACTCATAAAGACAATTGAAACAATACATTCATTCTCATCTGACTCGGCAGTTAAATCGCGCCTGACAAGGTTGAAAAACAAGATTGGAATTAGAACCACGGGCTTGCCTAATGCCGTGTTACCAAATGACAGTGATTCTGATGACCACGAAACTCCACAGACGCACTCGAGGGGTGCGTCCTTCAGCGGATCTATAAATGGCGGTTCAAGATACAAGGAATAATCCACTTGAAATACAACTAAAAGTTTTCTTCTGGAATGCAAGAAGTTACGATCAAAGATCCAAAGATATTGAAATCATTTACAAGCAGTACGACATTCTCATTCTCGTAGAATCGTGGCTCACATCCAAACACGACGTACATTTTCCTGGATATATTACCTATCGAAAAGATAGGATTCATACAAGTGGAGGAGGCATCGTTGTCTTCATTAAGCAAGTGTATGCTTTCCACGAGATCCAGAACGTCACTTCACCTCATCCATCAGTTGAAATATGTCGTTTGCGTCTCAACAATATTTTTCCTATTCTCAATTTGATAATATATTACCGAACTCCAGGTTCACTTGCACAAGTGCATTGGGATGCGATTGTTTCATATGCACAGCTTGGCAATTGTTTAATTGTAGGCGATTTTAACGCACATCATACGATTTGGAATCGTCAAAATGTAGATAGCAACGGTGCTAAATTTCACACTTCTATACAAACACATGACCTTTTCATTCACAACGATAAAACATATTCTCGGATCGATTCACATCAGAAACAAGAATCTAATATTGATCTCATTCTTTCAACAATAGATATCTCAGACAGAGTAAATGTCGAAGTGCTTGATGAAACCTGGGGCTCGGATCACTACCCGCTGATTGTTAATTTGGGAGTTTCAAAAGATCTTTATCAGAAGAAATCATTCAAGATTAGTTCACTTCGCTCAGATTATGCGAAAGTTGCTGAAATTTTAGAGTCTGAATATGATTATTTTCTTTCTTGTGAATATGATCAGCTCCCCGCTTCTGACAAATATGGAAAGTTTGTCGAGAAGATAGGTGAAGCTGTTCGCAAAAGTACCCCAATCAGAAAAAACAAACCCTCCAATTCGAAAAAATTTGAAAACCCTGTCCCATGGTGGGATGAGGAATGTAACAAAATCAAGCGATTGCGTAAGGCAAAATTCAAGAAATGGGCATATTCTGGTAATGTAGATGATTATATCGCATTCAAAAAGTACTGTGCTCTTGCAAAAAAGACTTTTAGATTCAAGAAGAGAGAAAGCTTCAAGAAATTTGCTTCTAGCCTAAATTTACAGTCAGATGCTTCGTATGTATGGAAGAAGCGCAAAATTTTCAAGCGCAGCTGGGTCAACGTTAAAGAACAGAGTACATCTCAGAATTTGCAAAATGAAGTCAAAGTTCAAAAAGCTTTGGATAAGATCTGCCCACCATAGGTTCCACGCAATCCTGAGGAAATTCTTCCTGAACTAGATAACGATCTATTTGAACTCCCCTTTCGACTTCGCTGAATTCAATGTTGCTTTAGAGACCAAAAATAATAAATCTTCCCCTGGTATAGATGGAATTACCTATCAAAGATCCAGCAACTCCCAATTAAGTACAAATTACTTTTATTAGATATATTCAATGAAATGTACTCTTCTAGTGATTATCCCGTTGATTGGAAAAAGTCATTCATACATTTCATCCCCAAAAGTGATGGGAGTGTCCGCCCAATATCTTTAACATCTTGCATTGCAAAGCTCTTTGAGACATTAGTTAAAAATAGGCTAGATTGGTGGGTAGAGTACACAAATGTCTTGCCTGAAAGTCAGTTTGGTTTCAGAGAAGGAGAATCATGTACTAATAATTTATTAGAGTTGGCACTCAAAGTAGAAGAATCATTTATCGAGAAGAAAGGTGTCCTGGCAGCTCTTCTGGACGTACAAGGAGCATTTGATAATATTGACATAAGCATACTCCTTGAAAAACTTGCCGAAATAGGATGTTCTACTCGAGTTCTTAAATTCGTCAAATTTTTGACGTCGGAAAGACAAATATATGCAGAAATTCTTAATGATCAGTACAGAATCGTTTATAAGGGAGTTCCTCAAGGAGGAGTCCTGAGCCCTTTATTTTATATAATATGTGTTTTGAGTATAACTTTGAATCTTCCAAAAAGTGTTCTAGTGTCTCAGTTTGCTGACGATGTCGGTTTGTATATTAAAGTTTCTAACGTTGAAAGAGGCAAAAAAATCCTACAGAAAGCAGTTAATACATTAGTTCAAAATTTTTTCAATATTGGTCTTGAATTGACCCTTCCCAAAACTAAACTGATATATTTCAATCGAAGTAAGATCAAACCAGGTAGTGTGAACATTGTTGTAAAAGATACAACAGTTTTCTCTACAGACGCTGCTCGATTTTTAGGAATAATTTTTTATTACAGGATGAATTTTTCTAAGCATGTTACTGCAATACACCAACGTTGTACAAAAGCATCCAATATCATTAAATGGGCGGCTCCGGATCAGAACGGTATAAGTCCATTTTTTCCATTTCTGAAAAATTCACCTCAAAGTTTTTGTGATATGGAAAATTCGAGTTATCATTTGAAGTAAATATTCTTGTTCTACCATGTAGTGAGTGTGTTTTCACGCCATTTTTCGCGTGGGGCGTATCAGTTTTCAATTATTCATAGTTTTTACATCTCGTTTTGCGATAAGAAATGGACTTATACCGTTCTGATCCGGAAAATTTCTCAACTTTTTTTCCGGATCAGAACGGTATAAGTCCACCATTTCTGAAAAATATTTTACTTTTTATATTTTAGATCGTGAGAAGTAGTTAATATCATGGATTTCTACCGTCTCAAGTACGAAAATGTCAAAAAACTATGAGTTTCTACCATCAAGGTCAAAAAACGTTGGAAATCCATGGACTCATACCGATTTTAGCGAGAAAAAAGGTGGAGAAATTCTTCAGATCAGACCGGTATAGATTGAGAATTTTTTCCTCTCAGTAAACAAAATACCTCGGTAATTGGGGATGATTTTCATTAAATCTCACCGACAGTCGAGACTGGTTCTTGCAAAGAGATCTCATTCAGGATTTCATGACTAAGAATATATTCCCAACATTGAGGTCAACAAGGGTCTATTTGGAAACGGAAGTCCGGTCGAGACGAGTTTACTCAACCAGCTCGGCCCAAAATTTAGTTTTTTAGGGACCACAGAGAATGCAGTTTGATTTCAAAGCGTCAGAGGCAGTTTGAGATTGTATAAGAAAAGTTGGAATGAAGAGACTTTAATCGACCAGAGAATCCAAACGGTGAATTCGGACTGATCCCCACTCAACAACCAAAAAGGATTGTTAATCAACTGTAGAATGAGGTTCAGATTCGTTGCGGCTAGCTCAATTTTGAGAAGCCAGTATCGTCACCAACGAGACTCACCCAAATGAGATCCACTCGTAACAAGCGGTCGAAGGATCGAACCGACAGCCGGATGACTATTCATAAAAAAAACTCCAGTTGATAGATCACAATCATTCATAGTCAAATCGTAACCAAATTACTGTAATGAAGAAGCTAGGAATTCTCCACCATTGGCATTGTTCCTGAGAAGAGTGAGTGTACAGCTTAGTTGAGTTTGGCGTATAATAGACGCAGTTGATCTTTCGTTCGATAAGATGCCTGAAAACAAGATGGAAAATCGAATTTCTTTGCAAGCTCAGTGCCGATTGCTCTCATAAGTACTGCGCTTTTCAAACCCTCACTAACCAACACAGCTCTTTCAATGATGATGAGAGGTGAGAAAAAAAGACTTCAGAGCTTCCAAGAGAAGCATTCCAGGCCCATTAATCACTCACCAGAGGTTGTTCATATTCATAGGGCTTGCCTGTGTCCAAATGCGTCAAAAAGAAGTGATCGGACGTCGGCCCACCTCCTTCGGAACCACTCGATGCAATCATTTGGACAACATGGCAAACCTAATTTGTAGTTTCTGGGAGTAGCTACGACCTCCAACTACTTACAAAAGTACGATAGCTAAACGTGAACGACCCAAAAGCGACATTATTGAGCGGGAACATGGACTTATACCGTTCTGATCCGGAAAAAAAGTCAAAACTTTTTTCGGGCCAAAAATGGTTATGTTACTTGTGATGCTTCAGAATGGATTTTTACTTCCGGGGTTGTACGTACATGTTTTCACATGCATTCTCTATCGTTTCCCGGCAAAAACTCAATTTTCACCAAAATGGACTTATACCGTTCTGATCCGGAGCCGCCCAAATATCTTTGTGGTACTTGGTGGGGATCTTCACCAGAAACACTTATTGTACTTTACAAAAGCTTCATTCGGTCAATAATTGATTATGGAATTCTTGTATATTTTCCGACTTGCCAACGCGACATTAAAAAAATTGAGAGCATCCAAAATTCTGCTATTAGAATTGCATTGGGTTATAGAAGAAGCACTCCACTGAATGTGATGCTTGCTGGATCAAAATTAGTTTCTCTGCAAGAGAGGGCTAAATATTTGGGAAGTATGTTCATTGCGAAAAACGTTTCCTTGAGTAGTTCTGCCACTACGCAAGCCATCAAAAAATTCTATTATTTGGTGACAAAAAAGAGAAACCAATGTAAAAGAACTTCCCATCATTGTATTATCTCAACTGAAGAAATGTGGCGCAAGATCTACTCCAAGCCCCATTTCAATATATATGAACATGATTTTGCCACAATAATCACTCCACTTCCTGTAAACGTAAGTCTGGGAATAGAATTGAAGAGTTCAAAAAATCCCAACGCAGAATTTGATCGATTTTTCGAAAACTCAGAGGCGACTTTCATTTACACAGACGGCAGCAAATCAATAGACTTCGGTTCTGTTGGGTCTGCCTGCATATGTAACCAGCCCAATCATTGTAAAAAACAGAGCATTCACGAACTAGCCTCTTCTTATACTGCAGAATGTATCGGACTCAGAGATGCTTTAGATCTTTGCTTTCATCTACATAGTGAGAAAATCTTCATTTGCTCGGATTCCCTCAGTGCTCTCACCGTTCTCGAGCGACCATCCTTGAGTATCACGGTTAACCCTTACATTCTCGAAGTTAAGAGGAAATTCAAAGTAGCTAGAGATGAATATCATAAGCACATAGAGTTTGTTTGGGTACCGTCACATGTGGGAATCCGAGGAAATGAAGACGCTGATCGAGCTGCCAAACAGGCGTCTGACACTTGCACACTTACTATCGATCAATTCCCTTTCACTGATTTGAAAGAACATTTCAAAACTAAAATGTATGAGCGTGATACTGAAATTATCCTCGAGGATGTGGAGACTGGGAAAGAATACTTTCAATTTTTCTTCCAAGACAAGCGTCAAACTTGGTTTTCAGGTAAAAAACTTACACGAGATTTTATTGTCACTACATGTCGCATTAGATCAAATCATTACCACCTGGCCCAATCATTGGGGAGATTGGGCATAATTAATAATCTGGAATGCAGGTGTGGCGAGCATGAAGAGACTATCAATCATGTTACATGGCAGTGTAAATTATATGATGCACATAGGCGAAGACTTTTAGAGCAGTTGAAAACCCTCCAATTGTATCCACCGTTAAACATAGAATCTATTGTGTCCGAACCTTTAATTCCTGCATGTAAGTTCATTTTCTCCTTCTTGAAAGAGTGCAACCTTAATGTGTAAATTGAAACGCTAGTGAAAACTACTGTAATCAAGATTGAAAAAACCATGATCTACTGTATATATCATTTTGTTCAATATGTGCCGATTATATTCTGATTATTATTATCGATGGAGATAATTACTATGATTCTCTGCTTGTAGTCGAAATGGGCCCTAGAGGCCTAAATGACTTAATAAAAAAAAAAAAAAAAAAAAAAAATATCTTTCCAATCAGACAAATTGGCGTCAAGCTCAAGATTCCTCAGCGAGACTAATGTTATCGTCGAGTCGGAGAAAAGTGAGCGAGCGCGCGAGAAATGAAATATTCACATTCGTCAAGAGAGAAAGTGTGTCCCTACAAAGGTTAATTTTGAACTAGTTTTCGTAAAGTAGATAAGATTTGGATTGTAACTGGAATGTAATTTGTCCAAATGAGATTCATGACACTGTTCATTCCAAATCAGATTATTTTTCTTGTCGAATCTTTATCGAGAGATTTTTAGAGATTTATTCATCGCTCATTTGCGGAACATTCAACCAGTGTTACATTCACAATTGCTCGAATCTATATTCTTCAGATTTTTATGTCTACGAATTGTCTTATCTTGTAAAAAAGTTTTATTAATTTGGTTGAAGATGCGCCAAAAACGTCGTAATGTTGTCGTTTTCATGTATCGATACATCCTGATGGGAGAAATGACAATCCGTCGTTAAGCGAAATTAAAGCTTCCTCCTGCGTAGATTCGATATCCAGTCCTCGTGACGGCTCTGTCCTTGTTATCTGTGCTATCATAATACACGAGTGAATTCAAGAGTTTATTCACGATGTTCCAAGAAACTCAGTTCTTATTATTCGTTCGTCTTCTAAAACATCGCTCAAGAGATGAACATAATTCAACGAACTACTTGATGAACGCAACCAGTTTTCCGGATTAACAAGATACTTCAAAGAGAAAAACATCCCCTCAAGCATACTTCTCAAGATTCTATATTTCTCAGAATCGCTAATAATGTATGGATACATCGAAAACTCGCGCGCTTTGCAAGAATACAATTTTACCTTGGAGCAACTCAAACGTTTGAGCTTTTACGCGCCAAAACGCACCATCGCAAAGCTCATTATGATACCCATCCTCGGTAAGAAGAAGAAAGTGATACACGAAAACGCTCAAAGATGTCCAAAGATTAACTTATTGCAGCTATGAGACGACATGAGAGAGAGAGAGTATGAGGGTCGGTCGGTCGAGCGAGCAGCAAGGTATACTCTCCCTTTTTTGATAACGAAGGGGCAAAGTGTGTGCACACGCATATAACGTCATAATAAGCATCCTATACTTATATATATGCTGATGGAAAAAGAAGCGAGAGTGTATATGGATATTATCGCGGGAACTTACACATTTTGGACCGAAAAATTCAGAAGTTGAAAATTGATGCCCCGCATGCCTATCCCAATTTTCTCCTTTCCTTTTCGCATAATGAGTGATGGTGTATTATAAGACATATACAGAATAGTTTTTAGGAAAGAGTTAGAACGGTATATGTGATTTTCACATGTATAAGATATAGGAAAAGTAGTACGTGGAATCGACATTTCCGGTTTTTGACGTTTCATCGTCTATAGCGAGAGATCCTGAGGCGATGGGACCAGACGACCTTGAAATTCGTGTTTAGATGGTTTATTTTAATCCCAAATTTATGCTCTGGTGCAGATAATTTCATTCCTTCGTCTTTTTCGTGATATTGAGTATCCCAGGAAACGAATACTCAATGCACGGAACTGACATTTAGCTTTAAAATTGCTCGCAAAAATACTCAAGTTGACATAGGAACTCCTCCACGTAGATTCCGTCTATTCCCGTCAAACTCCAGTTGAAAAAATTGTTTGCGCCCAAATGAATTGACGTTTAGTAGGGTAAGGTGGTATACGTGGAACCGATGGACTCGTAAAAAAGTTAATTAGGTGGCTAATTTTCGGCTCTAAATGTTTATGCAGCACTCGTAATTTCAGTTCTGGGCTCTTTATCGCAATGTAATTCGATTGTTCGACATGTTTCCTTGAAATTTTGTCTGTGCCAAAGTCGTTCGAAGTGAATTTGAGACGCGCTGTTGTTGTTTTGAGAAAATGTCTCATTTTTAGTAAAAATCGCATGACAAGAAAGAGGCACATGGCTCGGGGACTAAACTAACCATTTTAGCAATAACACCTATAAAAAATAGTCGGTTCAATATTGTATTTTGAGATAAAAATTTGGGTGAAGCCACTGTGTTGATAACCTTGACGCTAGCACTAAGAGTGTGCTTGTAACTCTCATTATTACAGTACACGTACCTGACATTTCGACCTTTCATCTTCAGAAATAAAAAATATAAGTTGACGGATCGGTCTGGGGATTCATTCCCAACTGTATTCCGATAGAATACGCGCTGAAAAATTTGAATAGAGTGACTCGGAGCTTGCTCGTCGAAATTCCAGGTCATTACACGTTCCTACAAAATTCTCGCGATAATGCCCATATATTCGGTGAGAGGCCAAATGGGTATATAGAGCTTTTATGCGTCCAGCTTGCACGGAGAGCAACGAGAAAACGATCGATGCCGCGCTTACTACGTCAGAACAGAGCGATCTAAGGGTAGGGGGTGAAGTAGAGAGAGAAAGAGAGAGAGAGCGAGAGAGAAAGAGAGAGTGTCGCTCACTGGGTTAGGCGGGCAGTCAGAGCTTGCAAGCTTTTACCTCCCTGTATTCATGTGTATACCTATACACACACCCGCGCGCGCGCGCTAGAAGCCGCGAGCGATTAAGTATCTTCTCTCTCTCTCCCTTTCTCTCTCTCTCTCTCTCTCTCTTAGAGCGATTGTTGCTGCTTGTCCAGGCTGTAGCTCGTTATGACGCTCGTGTATATATAGCATTTGGCGTTAGAGAAGAGAGGGAGCTTGCAGAGATGCGCGACCATTTTTGAAATTTTGGTATATATGGGGTGCGCGGTAGCTACGATGTGAGAGATCTTTCTTCAGGGTTGTGCATTAGCACCGAGTTTTGAGCGTGAAAAGTTCCCGGGAAGATATAGATATGTAGGTGTGTGGTTGAGAACGAGCTTGATGCTGTGGCTGATCTTTCATGAGAGGAAGAGAGTGGAGAGAGCTTTTGGTCAGTTTGCGTCAATTTTCCCTCTCGTTACCCTCAGCGATGCTTCGTGTGTATTATACTGTAAGGATTTGTCGAATGCCTATAGTGAATGAGTATGCTGATGGTGCCGGACATACACACGACGGTTTGTCAATGAGCGAGAGAATCGGGCGTCGCTTCTGTAGAGGTTGTAGGTCTATATTTGTATACAGTGAGGCGATCGAGGTGAAAAATGTACTCTCAAGCGCAATTTATGATTTTCGCACAAGCGTCGAACACGATAACAAGTCTGACTTAATAGAACTCTTTGATCGCTTTTCGCGATCGAATATGATGAATGTGCATATATTATATCTTACAGTGCGATATTTGTATTCATGCTTGCATGAAAGAATCGAAAATTCGAGGGAAAAGTTGGAGAGAAATTCGATAATTCATCGCGAAATGTCCCAAAGTTGAACGGTAATTTCAACTCTCTGAATTCTATGATTGGATCTGATTCGTTGAAAATTGTGAAAGGCGAGAGTATGAAGCAGCTGAGAACGAGATGTCAGAAATTTGAATGAAGCGTTAAGGGTGATTTTACCTGATGTATATGTCACGATTGCTCATCTTCATCGTCAAAATTCCAGGAATGTATGCGAGAGGAATCTAATTCAGATGTAAATTGTCGAAAGGGTAATTGAGTGAAGCAAGTCATGAATATACTATGTGCGTATAATCAATTTACATCAGAGTTGCACGTTTCAAAAATTTTATTCAATCCTCCGGAAATAGATAATCCATCACACGTTGCATTCGTATAACATGGTTTTGTACGGGCATGACTTTTGAGAAAGTTCAGCTTGTAATTATTCCGTTCTATATAAAATGCACTAGTTGAATAAATTTGAAAAAATTTCAACAAATCAACAATGAGATTCTCTTATATTTTTTCAAATGTACAAGCGCTCTCTGAGAAATAGTATATTACGCACCGATATCGAAAAATTGGATTTACGTACGAGTGAAAATCTTTACACACGAAGGCGTTAAGATTCACACCTCGTGTGTAAAGGTTTACCGAGTGCGGAAACCTTTCGACAGAGTTGCGTACGATATTTTTCGAAATTTTGTGCGGAAAGTTAGTATTCTGTCGATCACCCCATACGCTAGTAACCCAATCGCGATCGGGGCAGGTGGCGCAGAGCGGGGTCCAGGCCCCCCGACTGAAAAAAAATTCTGAAAATGTATCAGAAAAAGATCTTCTGTCCGATATATCATATGTTACTGCTCAAATTGAAAACATCGATCTCAATTCTCAAAAGTTGTAGTAGTGGACAAGATCCGAGATTGTAAGTTCATAAGATAGTATGAATTTGAATTTTGAGGGAAATCGTTACAGGGTTATATATGAATATCACCAAGGACGGGTAAAAATAAATAAACGGATTGATGGAATAATGTGCTACTTCTCTGGTTCATCAGAAGAACTTGGAAAATTCTAATGATAATAATAATGTTCTGAATACACGGGATAGAAAGCGCCTCCGACAGAGGAAAACCTCTTTCTTATGAAAAATACGTGAAACTGTGTGCGACACTCCTTTTTTATTGAGGCAAAGTGTCCGAAGAGTAAATTTACGTCACCTTTGGAACTACAGTCTAAAGTAGATCCCGAACTACCAAAACCAAGGTAGAAGTACTTGAAGAACGTTTCAGTGGTTATATTATATTAATTTGAATTAAACTCATATTCTGTTGAAGTAAACGATTTCCATGTTCAATCCGATGACCAACACAGAATATTTCAATCGTATGGACTTATTGAGGGAGAAGAGTTGAAGATTACAATTTTGCGAGATCATAAGTATTCATTCTATCGAGTGAAAGAAGTCATTATACCTGCCTTGGACAGCTTCGAATCAACAGTAGGAGCACTCCGATTCTACATAATTAAGACGGAGATCATTTTGCCAGTCAACGCAGAAACTTCAAGAGATGTCGTAGAATATCAGGCTAGAAAGAAAATACGGCAGTGCGTAAAGATACGTACCGGTGTGTAAAGACATGCCTCACGCACTGTTGGTGACTTTACGCACAGGTCTTTACGCATTCCGTGCGCAAATAGTATATTTCGCACCGAGTTCATGAGGTTGTAGCTCGCTTCTGAGCGATCGGGTTTCTGCCCGAGCCGGAGGCGAGGGTTGAAATGATCGCTCGGAAGCGGGGAACCTCATGTGCGAGGCGCGAAAGTTATTTTTCGCAATTTTGTAGGCACCCAAACATCGGAAAATTGCGAAAAATTTCTTTACGCACGGAAAAATGTTCCTTACGCACTAACTTTAAAGTTAGTGCGTAAGAAACATTTTTCCGTGCGTAAATACACACATGGTTTCGAAATACTATATTTCGCACCGAGTTCATGAGATTGTAGCTCGCTTCTGAGCGATCAGATTTCGGCCCGAGCCGGAGGCGAGGATTGAAATGATCGCTCGGAAGCGGGGAACCTCATGTGCGAGGCGCGAAAGTTATTTTTCGCAATTTTGTAGGTACCCAAACATCGGAAAATTGCAAAAAAATATTTTCAGATTCGGTGTGATTTTTATGGAAGAATAATCCCGTTTTCGATGTTGCATGAAATTTTTGAGGATAAACAACACTGTTGTGAATATATTCAACTGTAGCATATACTCATAATTCCCCATTTAAAACGAAAGCTGAATTATTTTTCAAAGTTTTAATCTTCGAATCAACTATTTGAGGAATTTTGATTTCTTTTTTAAATAATATCGAATTATTTATATATTTAAAAATCGAATCGACGTAACTCGCTCCTGAATAGGGATCTCATTCAAAAATATTGCCAACATGTTCACAAGAATCTCATCAATTGCTATATTATGAGTGATGCGCTACAGATATCACGTAAAACATTAAAAAGCGATTTCTCGGGTTCCTGTGTCAAATTCGGTCCCGAGCACGTCCAGAGTGAACCTCAGGCTATTGCAACAACCATAACCACAGAGTTGTAATAATTTTTTGTCCGAGAAATTGGAAGAAAGAGTTTCAAATCCTGATAATTTCAAAAATAAGCAACGACAGAAAAGTGGAACCTTTAGCGACTTCGAGACATACTACATATTCCACATCTGACAAATTGATTGACTTCTCCTTTTTACATATGTCTCATTACTCGCTAACCAAGATCACCATCAGAAAGCGATTCGTATTGCGTTTCTTCATTGTCTGACAACTCTCGTTACATACTCACAAAAACATAATATCGACGGCTCCTACGAAGAGTAACACATTTCTTATCAACGCCTAAGACTAACACATTTCCTCATCAACGACGAAGAGTAACACATTTTCTTATCAACGACGAAGACTAATACATTTTCTTATCAACGACGAAGAGTAACAATTTTGTATGAATGACGAAGCGGGTTGCCTGTCCTGCAGGGGTCGAATACAAGTATTGGAGCTGAATGAACTGATGAATGGACGGAAGCGTAGATGGGATGGATGGGATGGATGGATGAATGGATGGATGGATGGTTTGGATGGATGGATGGGTCGGATGGATGGTATGGATGAATGGATGGTTTGGATGGATGGTATGGATGGAAGGATGGTTTGGATGGATGGGTCGGATGGATGGATGGATGGATGGATGGATGGATGGATGGATGGATGGATTGATGGAATGGAACGGAACGGACCGGAATGGAACTGAATGGAACCGAATGCAATAGGATGGAACGGAATGGAATGGAAGGGAATGAAGAGGTGTGGAACGGAGCGGAACGAACCGGAATGGAACGGAATGGAACTGAATGGAAACGAATGGGATAGGATGGAACGGGATGGAATGGAAGGGAATGAAGAGTTGTGGAACGGAATGGAACGAACTGTAATGGACCGGAATGGAACGAACTGGAATGGACCGGAATGGAACGGAGTGGAATTGAGTGGAATTGAACGGAATGGGCCGGAACTTTGTTTTCCACTCCGTTCCATTCCGTACGTTCCGTTCCATTCCGTTCGTTTCCAGTGCCTTCCGTTCCATTCGTGTCCATTCCGTTCCATTTCCTTCCATTCCATCCCGTTCCATCCTATCCCATTCGTTTCCATTTAGTTCCATTCCGTTCCATTCCGGTCCGTTCCGGTTCGTTCCGCTCCGTTCCACACCTCTTCATTCCCTTCCATTCCATTCCGTTCCATCCTATTCCATTCGGTTCCATTCAGTTCCATTCCGGTCCGTTCCGTTCCATTCCATCAATCCATCCATCCATCCATCCGACCCATCCATCCAAACCATCCATCCATCCATACCATCCATCCGACCCATCCATCCAAACCATCTTTCCATCCATACCATCCATCCATACCATCCATCCGACCCATCCATCCATCCATCCATCCATCCATTCATCCATCCATCCCATCCATCCCATCTACGCTTCCGTCCATTCATCAGTTGATTCAGCTCCAATACTTGTATTCGACCCCTGCAGGACAGGCAACCCGCTTTGACATTCATACAAAAGTGTTACTCTTCGTCGTTCATAAGAAAATGTGTTAGTCTTCGTCGTTGATAAGAAAATGTGTTACTCTTCGTCGTTGATAAGAAAATGTGTTACTCTTCGTCGTTGATAAGCGGCTATGTGTTACTCTTCGTAGGAGCCGTCGATATAAGCCAGCATCAAAGTGTACGACACGCGGAACGACAAGTTAAAGACAGCGCGCATGAGTTTCTTGAAACCGAACCCATTCCGCGCGGCGTACCAAAAAATTTGTCGAGCTTTCATATACATATCCCGATACCCGCAAGCTTGCAATCGCATTCAACCACCTCAACGTAATCATATACTTACTCATATATCCTATATATACTGTAAGATTATATACTAGCTATATGTGTGATGCATCTCAGAGCCATAGCTTTCAAAAGGAATGCCTGATTTCAAGATCATCTGGTAGAGCGAGTGAAATGGATTAAATTTTGCCGCCATAGCGAACGAAGATGCGACGCGGCATCCTACATATAATAATATCAAGAAGCGCGTATCATACGTTATAACCACTACCCGAATCCTGAGTATTCCGCGAATTATACTGATGAGAAACCCGCGCTTGCCAAAGGAATTTGGTGAATCTTGCGGAGGGAGAAAATTCATCCCAGAGAGCATCACGGAAGCTGCGCGAGAAGTGGATATTACGGCTTTGTTTTTCGCGCTCTCGAGCGAGAAATCCTCTAGCGCTTTTCTCGCAAAGTGATGACAACCAACGCGTGAAATTTCCACTTTAGAACCTGCGCATACTCATCTGATTATATCTCTGTGAGATTCGGTGATGAGTTTTGCATATTATATGAATGAAGAAGTATATGAGCGATTCCACCGAAAGTGGGATTTCCCGTGTGACCCAAACTCACCCAAGTTTCTATAACTAGTTATGAGCATTGCGTAGCTATTGACTTCGAATTACGTAACTTCATGTAAGATACACCACTTCACGAGTCAAAATTAAAGTTTCACCTCTCAGCCGGCCATCAGACATTTTGAAGACGGGTTTGCACCAAAACTGCTTGCGCCGCACTAATTAGGTCGGCAAAGTCCCCGATAGTCTATTGAACCTTTCTCACCAATGAGGTTGTCATCTACAGGCCCAAATACACCCAAATCATGCGTAGCGTTAGCCGAAAACTCGAGCCCCCATCCAGGCGCACCACATGAACGTGTTTTCAGAATAGCATACAAAATTTCCGGTCAATTCCGTACCCATGTTGTGCTCCTCCCCAATGCGCTATATTATTGCTTTGTGAGACATATTTCCTTGGAGTGTTTGGTTGTATAAAAGCAAATCTATACGAAGAAGAGTCTACGATTAATTTCCGAATCGTGGGAATATTTTTGAGTCGAAATGTCGTGCGACACCTAAACTTTGGTACCTTTATCTGGCTTCGATCTTCAGGTACGTAGTTCTAGATATTTTCTTTTAATACACAAACAAGTGTAAATCGACTGCTCCGAGTCACCGAAAATCGTCTGGGGTTAAAATATTTTTTTGACCCAAATCTCCCCTCTCTGCAACGGTTTTGGCCCCAAAATTTCAATACTCGGCAGAATCACCCATATATATATATATATATATATATATATATATATATATATCTGCGTCTCTTGGATTCCGATGCGAATTTCATATTGCAGCTTTCGTGGACCCCTTGGTGTGAAGAGATATATACATCTGCGGATTGTGATAATAAGGAGGAGTAAGAGAGGGCTGTCTATTTCTGTATCAACGCACGCAATCGAAGTATAATATTCGCATCGTGGCCCATCTATTTCCGAAGAGCCATGCGAAAGTGAGAAGCAATAAGCGCAACCGGGGGGCTCTCTTTCGAAGACGTCACCGATTTTGTGTGTATGTAACAATTGTTTCCAGCTTGTGGTGCTTATAATACACCTGCGTCAAAATTTTGAGGTTAAATAGAGCACTGAAATGATAGTGACGCAGTTGAGGATCCTTTTTTTTAATTTTGGATGGATAAATAGGATATCGAGGCCATCGATTCCTCGCGTTATTCGAAAGTGAATTCCTTGTTGGAAATTCGAGAATTATATTGGACAGTGTCATCCGAGAGCTCCTGATGTATATTTGAGATATTGTTGACGTAATATTTCCTGTCGGACATGCGAGAACAACACTTTCAAATTCAATTAAAATCAACATTCGGTGATTTGAGATAGAGAAGTCGATTGCAAGCTGTACCACCTCTGCTGTTCCAGTCAATTCAAATTATATCAAAAGACTCAGTGTCTGATCACCGACGGATGCTTAAAGTCGATGAAGAATCAAAAATTCAAGAACAAGTTTGGACTGGGAACGAGCAACTCCAATAACTTTGCTGAAACTTCTCCGATGACCAGTATATAGTAGTTTCTCGATACTGACGACGTATTGAAACTGTAGTGTTGAATTCAATGAAAGATGTTTCATGAGTCATGAGCATGCTATTCTGTAGTCCAAAGCAATGTCATCGAATCTTTAGTCTATGGATTCGATTCAAAATTATCGAACTCTATTGAGCTCTTCTACCAACGATTGAAATTTTCACGAGATTCAAAATTCCTTGTGACTAAACTCAAAGAAGTTGTCAAGATTACAATTACGATACTAGGGAAAATGTTTGTCACTTTCTGATCCAGAATTTGAAATCTCTCATGTTACAGTCAACAACACTAATGCCCTTTCGAATGCACCTAAAACTTCAATTTACATTATCCAACCCAAATTTGTAAAGTTTCTGAATTAGCACCCTCGCATCTTAACGCCTTCATATGAATGATCACCACACCACCATCATTGTCGTGTACATAAAATAAAAATTGAAGTACACTGTAATAATTAACCACCCAGCCAAAACTTGTCAGTTCGGATCCCGCGTATCGAGTAGCTTACGTGGAAGGAGTAAAGTATCAAGGTAGGCCGTATGGGTCATTCGTGATTGACTGATTGATCGATTCAACATTTATTGAGGCTTCTTTCATATCAACATACTTATGATTAATTTTCATGAAAATAGTATCTGGTGAGTAATTTATTTGATGAACAATATTCACAGTGTTATTTAAGATAGAGCCATAATTAAATAACAATGTAAGTAATATGAATTTAGATCAATTAAGTCGATATTAGAAGTATTGATAATTTGAATTGTGGGTCGATGGGTGGATGGATGGATGATCTTATCTGGTCCACGGTCTAGTTCAGTCTAATACGGTCTAGTACGGTTTAGTTCGATACTAGTCCGGTTCGAGTACGGTACTGGTACCGTTAACACCACACTGCTACTTTTAGAATCGCTAGGCTCGTACTTGTACCACTAGGACTACACTATCACGACCATACTAAGTACTGCTAGTACCGCAAGTACCGTACTAGTGCGGTACAACTACCACTAAGACCACACTTCTACCGTTAGGACCACTAGGCCCGCACTAGTGTCGCTAGGACCACTACGACCTTGTTAATACTAGTAGTACCGCAAGTACCTCACTATACCGTACTTGTACCGCAAAGCCACATTACTACCGCTATGGACCACTTGGCCCGCATTAGTGCTGTTAGGGCCACTACGACCATACTAGTACTGCTAGGACCGCAGTAGTGCCATACAAGTAGCGTTAAGATCATATTTCTACCGTTAGGATCACTAGGCCCGCACTAATGTCGCTAAGACGACTACGACAATACTAGTACTACTAGGACCGAACTAGTTCCGCAAGTACCTCACTAGTACCGTCCTTGTACCGCTAAGCCACACTACTACCGTTAGGGGCCGCTTGGCACGCATTAGTACTGCTAGGAGCATTACGACCATACTAGTACTCCTGGGACCGCGAGAGTACTGCTAGTACCGCAAGTACCGGACTAGTGCGGTACAAGTACCACTAAAACCACACTTCTACCGTTAGAACCACTAGGCCCGCACTAGTGTCGCTAGGACCACTACGACCTTGTTAATACTACTAGTACCGCAAGTACCTCACTGTACCGTACTTGTATCGCAAAGCCACACTACTACCGCTATGGACCTGTTGGCCCGCATTAGTGCTGCTAGGGCCACTACGACCATACTAGTACTGCTGGGACCCCAGTAGTGCCGCTAGTACCGGACTAGTGCCGTACATGTACCGTTAAGATCACATTTCTACTGTTAGGATCACTAGGCCCGCACTAATATCGCTAAGACGACTACGACAATACTAGTACTACTAGGACCGAACTAGCACTGCAAGTACCTCACTAGTACCGTCATTGTACCGCTAAGCTACACTACTACCGTTAGGGACCGCTTGACCCGCATTAGTGCTGCTAGGGCCACTACGACCACACTAGTTATACTCCTGGGATCGTAGTAGTGCCGCTAGTACCGGACTAGTGCCGTAGTAAAATCACCGTAATAGTACCGTTCTAGAATTGACGTTATAGTATGGTCCAAGTGCAGTTTACTTCGGTCTCACATGATCTAATCAGTTCCAGTTTGGGCCAATTCGGCCTAAAGTGGTCTAAATCGGCCTAGTTCATTCTAGTTCGGTCTAGTTTACCTAGTTCGCTTTGGCTCGGTCTAATTTGACCTAATTGGATCTGGTTAGGTTTAGTTTGGTCCCGTTTGGTCTACTCTAGTCTAGTTTGGTACAGTTTGGTCTGATTCGGTTTAGTCTGGCTAGAATATATCACGTGGCTGGGTGGTTTATGGATGGGACTGACTGATCAAATTACTGATTGACAAAATGCCATCTCTGCTGAACTTCACAAGAAACCTTTTCTCAAAACCATTAATCGATCATCACTCATCATCCTCGCAAATATTCTTTCTGAGCTGCAGAAGCATGACAGGAGACTCTGACTGATCAAAAACTTTTACAAACCAAACGCGCGGTAGCGAGAGAGTCAGTAACGCTAGTCAATCAATGATCAGTGAATAATTGAATCATCGGCAAAATTGAACGAACCCCGCAAGATTCAAGAATCTCAGAACCTCTGCAAGTATGCCCTTATTACAAAGAAAGGCCGTTACATGTATACTTGATCACGGAATGCAAGGCTCTTGCGCCACATCAAAGTCAAAGACGCGATTCCGTTCGAACGAGCTTGAATATGTAAGGGAACATCGTAGCCTTATATGTCATACACAAAAGGGATCGTAAAGGCTTTGGCAGTATGGAGAGGCAGTGAAGTAACGGGACCACTGTACCATACCACAACCACACTGACACCAAGCGAGCCCCTTTCATTGAACAGCGCTCAGGAGTATATTTTTAACGCGCAACTTCATCAAGTTGGTGCATGAAACCTGCTTGCCAAGCCCATTGCATGCACACATACGAAAACGTATATATATATATATATATATATATATATATATATATATATATATATATTATCAATGTGAAAATATGAGCTTGCAAGCTCTAGTCGAGTAGCGTTGCCTGTATCGACTACATATATATGAATATGTATGTGTAGATAGATGAGTTTGCGCGCGCGCACCGGCCTCTGGTTTCTATGTATGACGCGATGCCGCTCAATGAGCACTTGGCCATTCATGCCCGCATGGCCTCTGATGCGACCACCTCGAGGCGCTGCGATATGCCATGCCACAAGGCACTTTCTTCGAGTGACATGCAGATATCGGCCTCGTGCACTTTACCAACCTCTATTAGCACTTATGAGCTTGCGATGAGCTACCTTATAATATTGTTGGAAGTGATCGGGATAAAAATCTTAGATATTTACCAATTATTTTTGAAGACCGCAAGCTCTGCGCTCAGAAATATCAATGCATTCTTGGTTTTACAGACTGGCGAGAGAAAATGATCGTCTTATATCTGGTTTGCAAACAAAATTTTGGCACACGGAACTTACAAGCTTCCGTACAGGGTCATGGAAACATCACGTCCACGCACATACAAAACACAGTATTCAATAATGTCCATAACAAATGTTCTTTGAAGAATTTCTCGACAATTTTAGGTCTCACAGACCCGCCGAAACAACATCCATTGGAGTTGATATTTTGTACTCGAATAGTATGATTACTAAGATAATTGTTGTTCTAAACTTGTTTGACCGAGTTCAAAGAAATATAAGTCATATCGATGGTGAAAAACATAATTTTTTGGTTCTCATAAATGGTTCAAACGGGTTGGTTCTCTCGATATTGTATGTATGTGTAGTGTACGACCAAGTATATATGTACCATACATTTTCATGGATAGATGAACGCCATTCGAGTTCATCTTACAAACTCGGTTTCAGTGATATGCTCAAGTAGAATGGAGTACCTTTCCAAAGTTTCTGGGGTTCAAGTAAGGATTTTTTGAGATTTTCTTGAATTCCTGGCTCAGAAACATTCCCCACAGAATTTCCTATCAATCTGCAATGTATGCCTCAAATGTACTCGAGTCGAGCTACAATGACACTTGGAGACACTCCAATGCCCAAAATGTACAAGTCCGTAGACCAAGTACGTTAAATTTACAGAGGAAATCTCGGATTTGTAAGCACAAGGAAGAATGCACGTTTGAAAATGAATTTGAAGATCAAGGAGGAGATGTATCGACGACACAGTTGGACTAAAATCCCGAAAAACCAGGGAAAAAAGTTTGTTTGTATTCCTACTTTATTTTTTGATCCAAATGCTCACTGGTCAATCTACGATATCGTGCTAGAAAACTAAAATCACACATCAAGAAGACAATAATCTCCACTATAGATATCGTGTATCGGCGAGCGATTCTAAGCGATGTCGATGTGCTTGCGAGGGACTGTAAGCTTTATTCGATGTATAGTGTTTAAAAGTGGGGGTGCAACGGGACGCGAGCTAATCACTTAGCCGAGCGTGATCGAGTTGCGTTGTGCAAGCGTCTCCTATATTCTTTTTTTTTTTTCCTATGTTCTATACCCTGTTCTCTACTATATCCGGATCGCTATATCACTATATATTGCCAACAGTGGACGACTACACGAGTAGTATCACAGAAAGAGTCTCGAGCTTGACACGAGCGGCGTCGAGACGATGCTTCGGACGAAACTTTCAACAAGGATTGATCGAGCGAAGTTCAAAAATTGGTTGATGAACGCTCGGCCTGTTATTTTTTCACATATTCCTCACTCTACTTGGTTGTAAGTCAAGCTGATACACAATTCAACTCAAGAAACGAAAAAAAGTCAGAAAAGAAAGTTATTAATGTATAGGTATTGCAAAGATCGGAGTCTATAGTGCAACATCAGGGGCGTGGCTGACTAGACGTACCTCGTTCTACTTGATATATAACGAGACCGCGCGCTCAAAAGGTGCATCCGATGAGCTTGCGGTAGATTATTCACTGTCGGATCGCCATCACACTCCATATAAATTACCACCTTGGTATAATACTGCATCACCATTTTACAAGATATATATAGGGCAAAAGGGCTCCTCGAGGTGATGCGGGTGGTGGTGAATTCACTCGCGTGATGACCCGTACGTCGCTTGGACTGGTGCAATGATAGATTCACATTGAGATGGAGCGGAAATATCGACAAGCGTACACGAATGATGAGCTCGAAAGCTGCTGCTGTTACTCTGTTGCTACCGCTGTTTGATGAATTGTAGCGGCAAATTTTCTGAACTATGAGAGTTATGGGACTCGAGATCACACCGACTGTTCATTGATAGTGCTTCGAAATTGGTTTAGAGTTTCATTTCAAAAAGCTAGATGGATCGATTACGTCATCGTCGTTGTTGAAAATGGCGCGTGATCGAGGTGGTTATATCTTGATGTCAAAGATATGTGGGAATTGTTGATAATGATCAGGTACGATATGGGGTATTCTGGTACGGTCTGGGATGGTTTGGAAAGGTCTGGAACGGTATGGTGCGATCTACAACGTCCTGGTATGATCTGGGAAGATCTGATATGGTCTGGAATGGTCCGGAACGGTCTGGGATGGGCTGGAGTGGTCTCAAACATTTTGGTAAGATCTGGGATTGTCCTGAATAGTCTCTTACGGTCTGGGACGGTTTAGAAGGTTCTGAGATGGTCTAGAACGGCATCCAACGATTTGGTGCGATCTAGGACGTTCTGGTACAATATGGAATGGTGTGGAATGGCTTGGAAGGGCTTGGAATGCTCTGGGGTGGTCTGGAACGGTCTGATCTAGGCTGGACTGGGCTAGGCAAGCTGAAGTTTCATACGTGGCCATCACGGGAGATTCGGTATGCGGGTAGGTTGCTGGTCGTGCGGGTGATTGGATGGGCTTTCGAGTAGGTACGGGCTGGTGGTTGGTTATAACTATTAGTGGCACCAGTTCAACAGAATGTCATCTTTTAGATTCCCATAAGAAACCTCTCTCTAATTCCATCAATTGATTATTACCCATCATTTTACAAATACAATTTTACAAATATAATTTTTGAGCTACCAAAGCCCAATTCAGCTACCAAGCTACCAAGCTACCAATTCAGGGGCCTCTGAATTATCAAGGACATTCAAAATACGGTAACGAGAGAAGCAATAACGCTAGTCCACATTACGCCATTGGCATCTTTTCGAACAGTGTAACCGATGAAGACAGACCCCAGTCTATTGAAACGATTTTTTGCCAGCCTCATAGACGAACTATAATACCGTTCTGGTCTATAGCCATACATATTAGTGGCACGTAGTTGTTGAAAGAAACTTTGTTTTAAAAATTGACATTCTAGTCCAAAGCCAAACGTATACTTCTTTGTAATTATTGCCAGAAATGTTGTTTAGAACGTTGAATATGTCAGTTCGAGCTTCGAAAATGGGGAAATAATCTGTGACAGAATCTCGTGAATTACTTCAATTGTGCACTGTCTCTTATGGTAATACGTTGGTGCTCTTTCTTCAGCTCGGCATTTAAATATCAAATGAGAACGCTAATTTTCTCAGCTTTCCTCATCTCCACGAAACAACCTCGGGGTTTTAAAACTGCCTCATGTTAATTTGTGACTCTGCAAGATCTTAGAGTTCACCATGAATAACGGCTAGAATTACATTCCAATTAAGTTTTCTATCCGTATGAAATGATAAGAAGAAAATCAGATAATGCAAATATCACCGAGTCCTTTTCCAAAAGACAACTTTTTCTTCTCATTTCGAAGCAGATATATTAGGATGTCTAACCATCGCTCTGCGAAAAAGTATATAAAAGATTGGGATGAATCCAAGCTTGTTATCATAAACGGGCTTGAATGTCAAAACCTATCGTCTTCCGTCACATGACCCGGAATACGAATATAATGCAAGTACCATATTGTACGACGTATACATACATATTCCGTCAAAGTCGCAACCTCATAAAGCAGCGAATCTATGCAGCACTGCGATAAGGTACAATGACAGAGACGTTTGCAGGTCCTTGTGCAAGCAAACTCCTTCGACGAAGAAGCTGTGCAAGCTCTACTCACAACACTCACCATCCAATACTATACAAAATGTATTATCGCGCGCTCCGACCTTTCTTCCCATCCACATATACAACAATGTTCCACTGTACATATTTAAATCTATATACATACATACGAAAAACGTATCTGGGGTATACTAGTAAAAAAAAGGTAAGGAAAAAGCTAAAGAAGTCGAAGTGAAACAGGAAAAAATGAAAACGAGTGAGAGCTTGCAAGCTCTACTAGAACGCAAGCACGCCCAGCAGCCCTTGACAAAAACTCGGACGAATGAGTGAACAAGAGAAAGAGTAGGGCCTCGAGCAAATCGTCAGAGGGCTCCATGAAGTAACACAAAGGCATAACAGAAGACCCCAATTAAAGCACTACAAACTAGGCATGACTTCCAAGCTCTGCTAGAGAGCAAACTGTGTTGAAAAAATTATTGAGTAAAGTCAACCTCTGTGCACAATGAGGAATGACATTTTTTTCCTTCACAAACCTGGCGGCGCGGCCGGACGGCTTTCGCTGTGACAAACGTGAAAAACTTTCACCTTTCCAGTGAGGCGTGCAAGATATACAAATGGACCATGGATAAATTTTCTATGGCGGAAATGACTGCTCGAGTTTTTGAATTATATTTCTCTTTTTTGCATGATATAACACGTCGAATTTAGGGATAGGCAAGTTTTTGAACAAAAGTTGGCGTATTTTACTGGATTCTGCGCTTCATTTTTACAGGCTCCCGGCAAATGTTGAGAGTTTGCCATCGGGCCGTTGTAGAAATTGCTGATGAGATTTGCGAGCTCTCTCTCTCTCTCTGCTTTTGTTATAATGCCGATGCTCTGCGCTCTCTGAAATGAGATGCCACTTTGTTCGAGCTATTGAGCGCCTGTTTTCCATTCTCCTTTTGCGCGCTCTCTATGGTTCAACACTTACTGGACTTGTATCAAAGTACTATTCAGTTGGAAAATATTGATCGATAATATTGACTCTACCCTCGTCATTCAGGATGAAACGTCTATCTTTGACGAGCTGGTGCATGAGGACGAGTTGTATCAAAGTTGCTTTTTCAATTCAAACGTAGAATTTTCTTGGAGGAAATTCATCTGAGGATGAATTGAAAAAGGTCACTGCCAATCAGACGATAGAGCTTTCAGATAGTGTGAGAATACTTTAAAATAACTGATAATTTAGATATTTAGAGATTCCAACACGGGGAATTATTATCAGTTGTGCGTGATAAAGGGAAATGAAAGAACAGTTTGGGTCGTACGATAGATCGAGAATCTACTCGATATGAATAATTGCAAAGTTTGAAAAAAGTGACAGTAAAATTAGATGACTAACAGAATTGATAGGATTTATGCATTTTCTGATTATTTTGTGACCCAATTCAAAGTTAATTTGATCATTCGAAGAATTGTCAAAGTCGAAAATACACCCGAAAATACAGGGATAAAGGAGCCATAATTGGTGGTTGTGAATTGTGA
Source organism: Eretmocerus hayati (assembly GCA_029851415.1). Taxonomy (NCBI): domain Eukaryota; kingdom Metazoa; phylum Arthropoda; class Insecta; order Hymenoptera; family Aphelinidae; genus Eretmocerus; species Eretmocerus hayati. The sequence continues at coordinate 123,551,901 of CM056743.1, forward strand.
TCAAAAGATTAATGCGAGCCGAACGTGGTCACCCGTTCGTAGCGTAACTAAACTATATAAAATCTCATTATGCATGTGTATATGATATTCATTACAAAGCAAGTGTAATAACATTGAATACAGGTGCTGAACATGTCTACGTTCTTGAATCAAATTCGATAGAAGCATCCGGGTCGTGGATTTTGCCTATATCAAATTTTAATTCTAAATAGATATGTTCAGGTCTGTTCACAAATGTGCTTGATATTTAGATTTCGGAATTTCATTCTCAGACAGGAAGGACACACGTGTGCTTACACTCAACGTAAAGATTGTTTTTCAAGATCGCTCAAAAAATTCGATCAATGAATTGTGCAGAATCAAACTGTCAAAAAACGGTGTTTTCTGCCCGCAAAATGTATCCTGCGTGTTCCAATTGAGCATGAGAGCTTTTATCAAAACTTTTGTTTCGCCTTTACTCTATGTTCCCTGAGTGCCGAACAATTTTGGATCAAATGAGACTTTTATCTTCATCTCTCGAGGTGTGTCCCAGAAAATTGTCGAAACTATTTCTTCACGTGGAAAATTTGATAGAAGTGTAGAAAAAAATTTGGTACAGGGTTTTTTTTGTTTGGTTAGGAGATATAAGATAAATTTGAAAGGCAAGAAACTCTAGATTCTGAGAGCAATTCGTCCTTTTTGACTCTGAATAATGCGAGTCTCTTTTGACCTAAAGTATGGTTTTTAATCCACTGTGACACTGGATAACTCAGAAATGACTCAAAATTCATCCAAAGATATATTTCCACATTCGCAATTAACTTTCGAAACTTCAAGTTTCTCAAACTATTAAATCGTTTGTGACTCATGTAAAAAAGATTTTGGATAACATACCAACTTTTACAGAGTATTTGAAAATAGTGCGATTCGTGTCTCGTCCACACTTTCTCACTGTAATTAAATTTTTGGTCGACGATGAAGTAATACTTCGGATCCATCCAAGTGGTACTCTTCTAATCATTAATTTGATCAGATAAAATTTTTCCATCCATAGGTAACCTTGTTATAATAGATCGGACGAGATTTATTTGGATAGGGTTGAATTACTGAGAATATTTTGAAACAACTATTGAAATTTCTAGTTCTTCGTGTGAAATTCGAAAGTCCAGAGAGAAGAAAAAAACCAGTATTGTTTCTAAAACCAAGGTCTTATTCGACACGGATGACAATAATGCGCCATCTGAAAGTGAGTTGTAATATCTGAAAATGGTGTGAAATCAAAGAGGTCAGAGAGCAACATAATTTACTATCTAAGTAGGATAATCCAAGCGGTGAAACTAACAAAATTGCGTGATTATTCTATCCTCACAAGCTCAAAATCAACAGCAATTACCAGAATCCATTCAACAAGCCCAACTTATCGGGGAGGATTACAGCTCGCTCGTAATTATTCGCCTAATCTCCTACTTACTAATACATCTTTGTATTAGTCTGTAGTAGCAGCCACACACGGAATGAGTAATTCAGTTTCTCATTTCCATGTAAAATTCAAACAGACTCGAGGGTAACGCTTTTCTACCAACCCGAATCTCATTCCGCTCCGTGTTATACATCTTTTTTATAATAATAAAAAAGAAAAACGCAACGGCTTATCGTGCGAGTATGCCCTCACACACGTGACACGACAGATCTTTCCTTTTTTAATAATCGAGCGAGCCCCTCTCACAGCCACTCGCACAAACGTTTCGAGGGTGCAGGTACTACACATAACGCTTGGAGTGACTTTTATCTGTGCAAAGTCTGGGCAAAAAGGATAGAGCTCGAGTGGCGGGCCTGGGAAAATTGCATTAAAAATTACCGCTTATGGAATGGTAATGGGCCAAGCGGGAGACGAGAGAGAATTATTCGGAAGCCAGAGCGCGCATTCTGAGAAAGTATATGTATGTATATCTACCTCGAGCAAGGTGCCATTTGCCGTTTTTGCAGGATGTCTTTGTGCTCTCAAAGTTTGAATAATTTTGTGGCTACCGGAGCGATGGAATTGATTTTTGATGTGATTCAAACCCTGGCTCGTTTCCCAACCCTATTTGATCCATTGGTAACTTAGAGGGCAACTTTTTTTATAAATATTCTGAGTATTTTAAGAACTAGACTCCGAGTTCGATTGGATACGCGAAATGAGTTCTCGGAGGAGGAATCACTTAATTTTTCGAGATCTAAAGGTAATGGTACGATCGAATAATCTTCTTTAGCGTGTATTCTTGGTTCCAAGATCAAGTGAGGAGATTCAGAATACCAATCGTGCTCACTCGTAAAAAATTTATTCAAGAAACTTCAATCAGCTGGTTAAATTGAAACTCCAACCACAGAGGTTGAATATTCAACCAGCTAGTTGAGTGTTCAAGGGCTGTGAGTTTTGCGATCCGTGGGATGGATACTCAAGTCGTGGTCTCCGGACGATATTTTTAGGCTAGAAAACCAGGTTTCTTCATGTTTTCGTGTAAACAAAGAGAAAACATCGGCGGCGGTGGCCCAGCGAGCCTTTTTGGTTCAAAATTCAGGTTAAGCAACGTTTCGGCGGTGATCGTATCCGAGTGGATGACCGCCCCTCCGGATCTGCCACGCCTTGGTCGCGTGAAAAATTTGCCTACTCTATTATTATGGATGTAATATACACGAGATCCATGGAATTGGTGAAAGGTAGTCTTCAGATGACACTTTTGGTCCAGAAAAACAAGTTTCGTCATGATTTCTGGTGAAAAAATAGAAAAAAAATCGACGGAGGCCACGTGGGCTTTTTTACTCGCAAATCCAGTTCCGTAACCGGATGAGTGACCGTTCAACGTACGTCTGCCTAATAGTTCCTCATCCCAAAAAAGCTATAAGCTCGGTAAACAAAGACGGATGGTCATCCATTCTAATACGAACCCTGCCGAAAGGTTGCTTAACCTTGATTTCTGACTGACGTGACTCGGGATTTGATCACTCGGTTGTACATTCAACCTGCTGGTTGAGATGTTGCTGGAAATTTGATCAAATTTTCGATTCAGAATTTGAGATTACCTGTACGTTTGTCTTGGAGGATTGAGATGAGAAAAAAAGCATCGAGGAACATGTTGTTTCCTGCAAAAAAATTAGGTTCCTCCTCCCTAATAAACAGTTTTATTGCTTGCATAAGGACTCATGTAAATCATGATGGATTTGAGTGAATTAGTCGAGAATTTATCAAACTTTGGCCTGCGGAATATTGCGGAAGCATCACTATACAAATTTTTTTTGGAAATTTGGATATATATTAATCCTATAGGACTGTAGATCGCGAAATTTTTTTATTCTTTTGCACAAATTTGTTTCCAGAGATGAGAACTGAAACATATTGAGATGGGTATACATACTTTAAAGAAAACTATGCATGATATCTTTCTGCAGAAGTTGTTGAAAAAAAAAAAAAAAAAAAAAATATGGAAAAAGAAACTCGGAGGTAGAAGTTCTCTGAAGGTCAAGTGGAAATAGATACTTCATGAATTAAATTTCAAAGAAGTCCATTGAAAACATCAGTATAGTCAATAACTCCGAATCAATAATCTGTTTAAGGTAGAGGTAGCTCTCGAGATTATCTAGACGTTGGGAACTTCAAAACCAGCGGAGTAAGGATTTTTTCAGAATCTCACTAACGATGAGTAATTATGGCAGTACTAAGAATTGTGCACGAAGACTTATCGGTAACTAATTCATTGAATGTGCATAGCGTTGAAAGAACTTTAACTGACGACGAGGACATCGCCATTCAAGGACGCTTTGTGAATAGTCTTTTTAAAAACCGCATCAAAAAGCACGATATATTCTGATTACCATTACCGTTTTAACACACAACCATTATAGTAAGAAATGCCAAGATCCAATAAAATCCCGATGGGATCTTGTATTTTAATCCCAAAGCGTGTAAAGAATTTGAATTGTAATTAGAACGTATGTTACACAAGTTAGTCGAGTGAATCCCATTTTTTGATGGAAATTTCACTGGTGTGCGAGCACACAAAAATGCGATTCTTCAGCGGTATCGAGAACATGATCGTATAGGTACGATAGCGTGGTAACGAAAGTTAATAACGAAGTTCATTATATTCCTGAGGAATGTTGCCTTGTTCACAATAACGAGTATCACCACAGCCAAAACAACGGGAGGAAACTCTTTGTATCACTGACCCAAATAAGTTAATTAGTCGTGCACGGCTTCCATAAAACTTCCACAAGCGGACACGTAACTTCCAACTAAATTTTGACCAGTTTCCACTTCAAAGGGATGCTGACCTTATCGGATGAATATGTAATCTTGTTTTGCGCACTCAGGTGCAGAGATCGATCTCACAGAATTTTTTGTCGAAACTGTTTCATCCGAACTTGCTATCAGACCTCCAGTAATACTATCGAAATTCGAAATACATTTTAGAGTTTTGTTCCAATTGCGTTATTTGTGGTTTTTTCGTGAATATATCATCAAATTCTATCAAAATCTAAACAGGTAATATTAATGATTTGCTGAGCACCTGAGATACAACAACTGTATCAGTCTTGGCGTGGGTCATCAAAAATAAAATGAAACGAAATATGAAAATGAATTTCTGATTGATTCATTCAGGGTTCACAAATTGATCTTCATCGATGAATTAGTTTTGCAATTGTCAAAGTTCAATTTATTCGTCTCTTTGTGAATTCGTTATCTTAACTGCTTTCGAAAGTTATGTAGAATCCGTCGAGTTTTGAGTAACTACAGTGGGATATAAGACAACGAATTTAAGAATTTGACTCTGTCAGTTTGTTGGAATCCTGAGAACTCATTATGACTTCTACAGATTTTCTTGGCAAACTTCTTATATTTGTAGAGCAGAAAGTATCGAGAAATTATGTAAAAAACCCTCTATGAGATTTCAAAGGCATATCAAAAATATGATCTCACTTGTTAATTGAAGTTTGAAGTTCATCATTCTCACTTGTCGTTTCCAGGTTTGATCTTGTTTTCGGAGTAAAAAGTCAATGAGTTTTACACATTTTATGAACAGAAATTTCACACAATATTCGTTTGACTCATTCAACGGCCATGTTGTAGTGAAAAAAGAATAAAGTGTATGATTTATTGGAAGCATCCCTTCCTCACATCCGACTTTTTTCAAAACCATATTTTGATGGGTGAAGAACCCTCATTTTTTTCTGAGAGACAAGAGCAAAATTCTAGATCAGAATACTTTATTCGCAGCACATCTTGAATCCTAGTACAAGACTCCCACCACCTCACGGAAATATCTCATATTCCATCGGTAAGAATTTTGAGCTTCAGAAATGTGAACAAAATGAACAACGTTCTTCAAAATCTTGCCTTACATTCCTAAGCTTCCCTTTCAAGGTACAACAGAATTTAAGGTCAATCTCCTCGTTTCAAATTCCATTCAAACCCCGCTACCTCTCCGAATTCTCAAAATCTTCGTATCATCGATATTCAGTCCTCCGCAAGCTCGTCGTCCAACACCACCACCCAAAATCGTTAGTCATCAGAGATCGTGGTTACATCGCCTACAGCAGAGCATCCCTCTCTCATCTCCACGAATCTGTCTCGCCTCCCGCGTGCCAGGGAAATCCAACTTATATATACTTTGTCGTTGGGATCGTGATGTCCCCCATCATGCAGCAGCAGCAGCCACACGAGGGTGGCGCGTGAAGGAAAACACGCATCACATCAGCCAGACTTCAAGGAGTAAGAGAGAAAGCGATATCGCTCTCGCACGCGCGTCAGCTGCCATATCGTCGTCGGACCACCACTAACATCAGGGTCTCTATATATATCTATCTCACTCTCTCTCTCTCTACTTATCAACCTATTCTCAAAGCTCGCGGTGAGCTTCGATCGATCGGAATTCAAGTCTGTCTCAAAGCTCCACGTAAAAAAAACATTATCCGATTTTTTTCTCATCATACACTTGTACATATTTTCAAACGGAAAAGTTCGCCTATCATCGCAGGTGTACAAATGTACTGTACATACATATGTATACAATAATATCGCGATCGATCGATCGCTCGCATAGCTTGCGCTAATAGCTATGAGGGTCGGGGTGAGAGAGGTGCGGTGGGGTAAAAATTTTCAAGGCCTCACCTTCGCAGATGTATCCTTGCTGTATTATACCCCAAAGCATATCCTTACAGCTGTGGCAGTAAGTCGGCTTGTGGAACGTTTTTTTAGCAAAGCTGTGTCCGCAGGTGGTCGCAAGCTCTCCAGTTGAAGAGCCCGCTGCCATTGTAGTAATTGCCAAAGTCGATGCCGGTTGAACCGGGCTGTTACCACCACCTCCAACAGAAGCAGAAACAGCAGCAGCAGAACCGCCACCACCAGCACCACCAATAGAACCTACAGAACCACCAGCACCACCAGAACCACCAATAGCACCAATACTCAACTGCTGATCATCTGATCCAGTAAAAGACGTTGATCCAGTAACCGATGAAGTAAGAGAAGTCTGCAGCAGCTGATGGCCCTCGGCCGCGGCAACGTTGGCTTTTTGGGCCTCGCTGCCGCGCCGGTGCCGCTCGCGCCACAGCCTCACCGTGAAATTTTTTTTATCCCTGTTTTGCTTCTTCTGATTCCACTGCCGTTTATATAAATGGGATTATTGTAATTGCCAAGACAACTTGCGCCCGTGGAGCTCGGCATATTTTTTTTTTTTTTTTATTAATGCTCGACACCTGCGCAACACCTGACGCCGAGCCCCCCGAACTCGAGAGCAACGACGACAACGACAACGACGTGATGGATTACAAATGGATATAATGATGCGACGACGATGATGGTATTTTGTTCAGGTGACCCTCGCACGGGCCCGGTGGTGATGGGGCCTGTGATGGTCGACGAGGGGCGTCGAGTTACCCTCGCGGGGGCAGCTGCAGCCCCGCTCGCCCCGGACTCGATTCATCGCTGCTCCAGAGCGCGCTACTAACTTTGACACCCCCCTCTTACGATGGTCTCAACTACGGATGCCAATTCGTACTGAGGAGAAAGAAGCGCGCGCTCCGGGCTGATCGACAAAAGCGATGTGCTACTGGGTGGCGCGGTATGAGCTTTCGTGAGCTTTGAGAGCTTGCGCGAGAGCTTTGGCGCGCCTGCGCGGCTCGCTGACTGGCTGAACTTCTCATGCTTCTGCGCGCGATGCTCAAAGCAAAACGACCGAGAATAGGCGAACCACTGTGAAAAATCGTGGTGGTGGTGGTGGTGGTGGTGGCCTCGGAGAGAGCGTCACGGACGCGAAGCACGTGGCCGACGTTGTGGAAAAGCAAATATGTAGTGCCAGCCGGGCACCTGAATCTTGAATCGACGACTCTCAAGAATTCTTCAAGTATCATTTATCGCAAAGTTACTCTTCGCACTCTCAATAAATTAAGCCCCAACACCTGATTGGAATCGACAATAGAAACAATTTGCTCTTATTTTGAATCAGTGCAAACAAATTTTCCGATGTCCATGCGTAAAATCTTGCTTTGATATGATCTCTAGTCATTGATGCCTTGTAGTTTAATCTCGTAAAATGGAATGATTTTAACCTATCTAGAGGATTTTTTGGATGCTACGCTTAATCTGGAAAAGCCTATGTGGAACCTCATAGGACTCAAAATTCTGTTTCCCAACTAGCAAACCCAGAAAAATCTCGTTGAGTCCAGAATTTTGTTTCAAACCTTTACATATACAGGCGTACACCGTCACGTGCGGGTTCGGTATCTGCAGTTGTCTACGCTGGAATCACTTTTCGGTATCTGCAATATGAAAACTCGGTATCTGCGGTTGGTTCTAATGATCACTGCGGATTTGAAATTTTTCCTAGTGAACAATGAGATGTCAACAACCTCAGTCGGTTGGCATTCGTTAAAAGTACAGTCGAGCTTAAAATTACATGTGATTATTCCTAAATTCGCTGGAGATGAGGGAAATGATTCGAGGAAGATGATTCGCTCTCCAGAATCTTCAAGTTTTGCGCAATTTACTGATTAATAACGTCTTCAATCTTTATGATTGCTGAGTTCACATCATTAAAATTCACCTTTGAATTTTCAAAAAGAGATGTGATGATATGACCAGTATATTTTATTTCACGTCGAGGCGCGAGTGACTCAGTTTACAGGTAAAATAATCAAAATTATTATCCTCTCTTCATTATCCAAACTGGCGCAGATGACATTCGTGTTCTCCACGCTTTCGATCATCCTATGTCACACATCAACCCAGTCACTGCAAAATCTCCAGCGATCCGCGTTACACCAGTTGCGTTTTTCTTATCCACAACTTGAATTGCTTTCATTCAATCCACTACCGACGAAGTTTTGAACTTGCATCTATCGCTTTCCATATCGCGACTCGAGAATCTCGAGATGTACTGAAAACGTCGAGTTAGCGAGCTCCATATAAGCTCATTATAGAATTTCGAGCTACCGAAACCATACCAAGATCCCGAATGTACATTTCGTGTTGGCGAGACTTTCAAGTTAGCTTCGTTAACTCAAACTTTAAAGTTTGAGTTAACGAAGTTCCACTGCATGTTGAATTTCATAAAACCCGGAACTGATACATTTGATGATGTACAAATCAATTGAGGTACTGTTGCGGCATCCCGTACTCCAAGCCATAGATCAATTGCAAGGCAAAAAATTGAAGATAGAATGGGTGTGGCTGGCCACAGCGACCCGGTAATGATTCGAAGCCATCAAATCACTCACTAATGGGAAATTGAATTGTAATACTATTGAATACTGACATACGTTATGCCAAACATCAAATAACTGATATTGATTATTTTTTTTTTTTTTTTTATTTACGCAATTTCAATCTCTCTACGGGATTATTTTGCGGACTTGTTAAGTGTACGTGTTGTGTGTGTAAACTGTGTAGGTGTCAGAGTAGAATCCTCTGCATTTGCCCGGGATTGATTGGCCCGTGAGGCAGGGGAAAACTTCTTTGTGAAGAAGAAAACCCGCCCCAGAGAATCCGGTGCATTTATCGCGCCACTAATTGGGCCTAGATCTCTCGCAACCACGAGGATCTAGTATTAGCCCTTGCAACCGCAAGGGCTAATACCGAATCAGTGACACTTCACACCTCCCGAACACATTGCAAGGTCGTAAGCTACAACCAACCGATCAGAAAAATCAGCAAGTTTGGGTTTGTTAGACCGGGATGGAGACCGGTCACCCATCCAAGTACTAACCGCGCCCAACGTTGCTTAACTTCAATGATCGGAAGAGCTGGCGCTCCACGACCCCGGCACTGCGTCGGTCCTGATATTGATTAAATTCCATTTTGTGCTTATGATGGTTTCAATTTAGAATCAAAGATATGTTACTTCCGTGAATTAGACGAGCAACAAGAGGAGCAATTTATGTGATCGAATTAAATTTGATCATTCTTTACATGAAAATTCGCACAGCGTTTTTTCTATTTCTTCAAATAACTGAGTTTTTCGCAAAAGGATGAATATTCTTGAATATTGCTGCGGTATCACTCCGGTCCGCAATCCGGTGCAAACACCGGAGTACGCCTGTATTTGATTCCAAGGTCTGGCTCGTGCATATTTGTGTTATAATTATATAAAACTTTACACACATTTTGAATCCATCGCTCAGTGGAATTTTTGGAATCAAGAAATGTGACTCTATCGTTTATTCGAGCTCATCATCGGCCTATGCCGATGGATACGCCAGGGCTTGCATGAAGTATCAACTCGCGATCACTAGCTCTCCGGACCGGCGCGGCGCCCCACTAGACCGGAGTGATTCGCACGCTTAGGGAATTTTGGTGGTCTAGTGGTTAGGAGGCCGGTCCGAAGAACTGATTAGAACTGACGGATAGGGATGAAATCTCGCCTGGGGAAGAATTTTTCCTCGCTCTGTCCCTTTTCGAATGAAATCCTTCATTTTGAGACCATGTAAAAAAAGGTACCATGAAGTTCCATGCGCTTCATATTTGATTCTAGCCTTCCCTGCTGAAAATAATCCCGTGAGATCCCATTGGACTTCGTGGGACCTGGCCCTGGGAAAATTTCCAATCTTGTTTTTTTACGAAATTTAGTATTGGAGACGTGTAGCATATGCAAATTTTGACCATAATCGACCAAATTCAACCATTTTTGGAAGAGAAATGGTCAAAATTTGTATGCTGCTCGTCTTCAATGTCAGATTTCCCAAATGATTAAAATTGTTCGCAGGCCAGGTCCCACGAAGTCCTAATGGGATCCCATGGGGTTCCACGAAATTATTTTTAGCAGGGTTGGCGTACTTATTGGCATAGCCCTATAATGAGCTCGAATAAATGATGGAGTGACATTTCTTGATCACGGAATTTCAACTCCCATCGGAAAGAATAATGAAAATCTCATACACACAAACCGGGTGATGTTGTGAAGAACGATCACGAAAATCATACAGCTATTATGCATACACTATGAACCATTGAAGGAAAATAAAGTTACAATTATTGTCACCTCATTTCGGCACGTCCAATCCCACTCTAATTCCAAACAGGGACTATCTGGGGATCTACCTGATTAAAATGAAACGGGTTGAGTAAGACCACTTGATTAATAGTTAGGATGTCTACCCAGACATGGTTATTATGTCTCAAAATGTGAAATAGATCCAAAATACACTGCTGAAGAGAAGAGCAGCAGAATGATTCAAAGCTTGTCGTTCAATCTTGCTTGCCCCATACGGGGCTTGTTATTTTGTTTCCTGTAATGAATTTTGCAACCATGTCGGGTTAATATTGTAAATAAAAAAGGCTGTTATCATCAACACATTCATAACAACAACATCCCCGGTCGGATGTATGCCTTGTAAACTTACAGTGCATTTGCTACGCTGGAATGTCGCTTGTGTTAGTATACACGGACACGCCAAGAGTAACCCGAACGGGTCGCCACCTGTCGGTTGGGTTACCGAACTAACGAGCGGTAACCCAAGCTCTGGCCCCGCAGAGCTTCACGGGACCTGTGCTTCTATACGGGTTTATCTTCGTTGATAATATTGAATAATATGCCGACGATAGCTCGCAGTGTCTGTCATAAGCTTAGGTTGGGCCACCAGCCGCTACAGGTCCATGCGTATATGAGTAAGTGTGTGCACGCACAGCGGTATGTGCGTTCAAATAGTACATTACGCGTCGAGTGCTGGAAACATTTTTTTTCATCTCACACTGCATAATAAATGTGTCCATATCTTCTCTACAGAAGTAAATGACCGCAGCATCGAGATCTAGCTCAGTACTATTATCCAGTTGTACGCCCCGTAATACTATAGTAATACTGTAGTACGCTACGGTCGTAGTACTGCAGTAGACTACTGCAGTAGTACTACAGTAGACTACTGCAGTAGTACGGCAGTAGGCTACTGCAGTAGTACTACAGTAGAGTCCTGTCATTTTACGTTCAGTAGTTTGGCTATCCAGTACTGCTACGCTGTTTTTTCCACCAGGGTTCTTGAATTGTTTGAATTGTAAAGAAAGAAAAAAGTGTAGAGTCAAAATGAGGGGTACTCAAGAAGAGTCGATGCAAGAGTTCGTAAATGGAACGGTTTTGTCAATTGACAAAGTAGCAGGTTGAAGGCGTATTTTTACAGATCGTCTATCCTGGCAACCTTGTAAACCAAAGTCTCAAAATCTCCAGATTTTGGAACCACGTCCCTAAATATTTCAGTTTAATGACAGCGAATGGTTAGATTTCTCCGGTTTCTCTCTTCTCCAAGTCAGTATAGACACCCAGACATCATCACAAGATTAGTCGCGATAACCCATCATAAACTCTTATTTTCCTAGCAAAAAGTTTTCTCGTGAAACAGTGATGACTTAGCTTTCAAAAGTCAAGCGAGGGCGAACTTCGTGTCTTTCTATTGGGACATTTGAGAAAGCTCAGTTTGATACCTGAAATACCCATACTCAACGTCAAGATTAATGCGACTAAAACTTACTATCGCAAATTTTTGCGTTCGCCTCGTGTTAGTGATAAGGTTGACTTTTCAGATAGCCCCGAGAAAGGAGTTCCAACGATTGTAATGCATAAAAGTTTTCCGAATGAAGTTTCATCACAGATAACTCAAAAGCTGAGACCTTCAGATCTGATGATTATTGATCTAGAGTATGGACTTGCAGAACGGCAGTTCAAAATAGCAGAATTATTGTAGTCTCCAATATAGTCCTCGTGTGAGGCTTAACTTCGATCGACTAAGGTGAGTGTATCCAATTTGCCTCTGCCCCCATATGCTGATCTCAGAAATGGTCACTCGCTGGACCTTCTCCACGATTCTTTTACATTTGGTGTTTTGAAATATTAGGAAATAAGCGGTTTGGTTCGAGCCCGAGAATCATTTCTATGTTCCTCAAAGAGTTCAAAGTGATTTATCCAACTTTCGCGTTTGCACAGCTGAGAAATCACCGAGGAAATTGCTTTTAGTAGAACCCGTGCAAATTCATTTTTACTAGCGTTATTGCCGCACTCGTTACCGCTCGTTCGGCTTATAAATGTCCTTGGTAAGTCAGAGGCGCCTGAAGTGCTTCTGTAGTTTAATAATGATGGTTGTAAAATGCCAGGTAGAAGTTTCTCACGAAGTTTGCAAAAATGGAATTATCTTGAGTTATACCTGCTGAGAAATATATAGAATTTAAAATTTCGAATATGTTGTTTTCAATTTTCGAAACGGCTGTCTTGGCTAAATTGAAGGCCCGAACTATCAACGCTGGTATTGATATTGATAGTCGTTGATAACCTGAAGGTTAAGAATTGATCCGCGGGTTGGGCGCTGTTGCCTGTGTGGCGTAGGAATGAATTAAATAAAAGACCATGCATAAAACCAGAGACTCGGACTGATTCTCAGCCCACGGTGACTGCACCATTGACATTGACCCTCGGGTGACCACGGAGTATTAATAGCAGTGTAGACGATTTTACTAATGAGCTAGTATCAATTAGACCGAACTAAGCCGAATGAGACAAAACTAGATCGCAGCAGGCCGAACAATATCGAGTGGAAACCTAAATCGAACATGACCGAGCTTGTCCAAATTATCTCAAACTAGATCAAAGGCTGGACCGAACTAAACTTGATCGGACATAACAGAGCCGAATTAGATTGAATTTTAACGAACTAGACTTGACTGCATCGAACTACTAAGACTCATTTAGAAAGAACTAGACCCAACTAAAAGAAACTAGATCGGATTAGACGGAATTAGACCGTTCTAGACTAACCTACACCTAATTTGACAAAAGTAAACCGAACGAGACCGAATAAGACCGAGCTATAGACCAAGTAAGACCAAATAAAACCTGACCATACCGCACTAGAACGAACTACACTGAATTAGACCAGATGACAAGTTGGATGAGATTCACATGCCACATCTCGTACCTCATAGCTCGTTCCTTGCACCCCGTTCCTCATAACTCAAATCTCACAGCTCGTTCCTCATAAATCGTACCTCATGACTCCCTCCTCATAACTTGTTCCTCATGACTCGTCCCTTATAACTCGCTCCTCATGACTCATTCATCATGACTCGTTCCTCATAACTCACTCATCATAATTCACTCCTCATAACTCTTTCCACATAACTCGTTCCTCACACCTCATCCCTCAATTCTCATTCACCCATTGATCCGTCCATCCACCTGACCACTCCCATTCATCCACCCATCCAACCTACCCATGACCCATACGGCCATATATCACACTTCACCCCCTCCACATAGGCAACCCGATACGCAAGATGCTGACAGACAAATTTTGTCTGGGCTTTTAATTATCTTGATTTGACCAATTTTAACGTGAACTTAGCTCATTCGATCCCTCGTCTCAAGAACTTCAAATCTGCTTTTTGAAATAGCAAAACTCCGATCTGAAGCTATTTTTGTGGACAACGTGGAGATGATTTGCAAAACAAAAAGACCAAAGCCGGAGCGTACCCAACTTGCTCCCATATGGTTACCTCGAAAAAGCGTGTAGTTGCGGCTTTTTCACCACTCAGAACGTGTTTATCACGTCAAAATAAGTCGGACACTGTGTTTTGAACCGGCGTAAACGTCGAAATGTGGTTGTTGCACGCCGATAAGAATGGATGATAACGATTTTATGCGATTCATCGTCGATTTACATTGTTTCAAGTGATGGGGGTAAGTCGGGTGACACCCTTTTGTGAACTCTCAAAAATTACCTCTTGGTTAAATTGAAGCAGCTCAGCTCCAGTTGATTCAAGTTAGACCCGCTTTAGTTCATTTTAAAGGTCTTGGGACAAGCTTCAAAATGAGCTAAAGTATGTACACTCGCCGGACATGATATCTGCACAAATTTGAAAAAGCTTTTTCGTCCCACAACGGCTAGTTGAAACTTTGATGCTAGTTTCCAATTCCATAATGTTGAGGGTGAGGTTGCGATCATCAAAGCACTAAAAACGGTCTGATCGGTATTAAAACAACGGCCCAGGGACAAAAATTTTTTTGAGATTTGTGCAGATATTTTGTCCGGTGAGTGTACGTTGGAAAATATCCAAGTAGGCCAGAGCTGTTGAGAAAATGGTTTGATGGGTCAAGTTGAACACACTTACCTCATTTCCCTGCGTTGATTCAATATCATAAATCATAAATCCGTTGTTGGAATTCTAAAAGTTCGATTGACTACTGATTAAAATAGGATTCATCGTTGTAATTAAGAGTTACGAACAAAAATAAAGAAAAAATGATGAAAGTATGCGAAAAACTGTCGAAAATGCGGGCTCGGAACTTTTACGCGTCTCTCCATCTATGCGTCTCTCTCGAACTCGAGTTAAGAAGACAATCCGTGTCGATCAACTGTATTCCATGACAATGTCAAATTCAGACGAGGACCGAGGATAGCGTTACATCAAGAAAAAACCGGCAGCAGCAAAGCCACCACTTCGGTTGGGATAAAGTAAACGCGCACTTGGAATCTCCTTGAATATCGGTTAGTCCATGGAAAAACAATGCCACAGTACAGTTCAGAGCCATTTCCTTGGGGGTAAAGTTTCAGCGCCTGTCATTTTTTGGGTGCAATCAAGTTTATCATTACTGCACAATCACCCATGCATATAGACGTGGGGGTTTGTCTCGACTAAAAGGCAAATTTTTTCATACAAATTCATATTTTTATTATCAATTGTCAGAGTATAATCTCGACTCAAAATCTTACAGACTGTCATATATTTAAGACTAAGTTCTAAGGCGACAACGTCACACTCACGCAGTATAAAATATTTTCAACGATGGGTTTCAGGAAGTACATAACACATACATTGAAAACTGTCTTGTTGTTTTTCGACAATTATTACATCACAGTATTCTTCATCATTTTTACATTATATAACATTGAACCGAGCAACGACGGTTCCAACAGAGGTATTCTGATGTAAATAGATATCTTTGTTAAATGAGGAAAGCAGTATTCGACAACATTTTGTGCTTATTGTGGGGTTCAGTTACACTTTTCTCTCACATGTGCAATTTCATGTTTATTAATTCTGCGGACGAAGATCACGATTCATATCAAATGTCAGAAAATCATAATGAGCCAAACGGAAAAAGCGCTTGGTACAGCTTATTTCATATATTATATCAATTGATGACAGGATTCAATTACACCTTTTGTAATGTCAAATGATCCAGTTTTTTGCTAAATCATAATTCAACTATGTAAGACGGAAAACGGAGACTACATTCATCAAGTACTTTACTTCGACGTTTTTGAAACTACGGTTTGTTCAGATATATACGCTGTTCAGATATACACGCTGGAAATGCACGCAACTCTTATACAAAAGTCAATACAATACACTCGAGTCGTCCTTTAGAAATTGTTCTGAATTGTCAACACTGCAATGCGGGAAAAGTTCATCTTAGGAAAGTTGATTTTGAAATCGGCAGTCTGAAAAATTCTTCATTGATACCGGATGCGTTTGGAAACTTGGATCGAAAAAAAAAATTTGAAAGTGTGAAACACTACCCAGCACATACGTATCTAGTGACGCGCTAAACATGCACAATTATTATGAAGGCCTTGACTAACATAAGATGAATTTGATCCATCGGAAAATTTCTGAAATGAGTGGGGAAGCTGTTGGGGGCTGTGCAGAAGAATCACAATATGTGAGTTCACCGATGTTAATCTCTGTGCGCCCCCAACCCATACCTTCACAGTTTCCTGACCGAGGCGGTGAGAAAGGAATGAGATACTTGGCATTATAAGACACTGTCATCATAGTATCGTCTAAGGGCCATATATTTCACTCGATTGAGTAGACGCCTCTATACTGAATAAAAGTCAGTCTTACAAACTGATGAGATGTAGAATAATTCTGGTTCAATAAAGATTGATACTTGTAAGGTGTCATCCTATGTTCCGGTCAATGAACTTTTGCTATTTTGAACTGTTGAAACGATTCCAAGATATCGTGGGTCGGCATGCCTCAGCTTTTTTTCAATGAAGAATTTGTTGAATGGGCAGTACTTTGATAACGAAGACACGACTAAATCAACTGCGCCGGGTGAAATGTTTCGGAAATTTTTCACACATTGCTGACGGAAAAAATGGTGATACGAAAAACAGCTGGGTGAATCCTGATTTTAACCTAATTGATCAAATCTAATTTTGAGTGTATTTAAGGCGAATTGTACTGGCGTCCGGTAGAACTGTCTTGAAATCGATGACTTGCGAGTTACAACGACGATATACATTCTCCAAATACAGGGAGGAATCTTGAACTTGAAAGATTATTTTCTTTTCTTTAGCGAGACGCCCGATTTAGAATATATTATTTACAGAAGCATAGGCGCGTGTGTCGAATGAGAACTTATTATTTTGAGCATCAATACGTTCATGGGAACGAAATTGAATTCGAAACACAGGCTGCGAAATTATGTATTAAATTCACTTAACAGGTTCGCTGCGACGGGTCCCACCGGTGGGACCCGCGATTTTTCACTTTTCAATCTTTAGCGACTCAGACTTGCTCAGTAAATTCTCCCCAGGAAATCCATCGAGGTAAGTTACTTCGCCAAGGGCGTTAACAATGAGCCAAAAAAGAGTTCAGCTCCATATGGGCGTTTCTATCGAGTTGCGATAGTCCGATTCAGGGACGAAAATAACATCACGAAAAAATAGCGTCGCAACCAACGTGTTAATTGACAAAAAAGTGCCAAATTTCCACAAAGCGCACAGCTGAAGCTTGGGATACTACGTAATATACAGACACATCGAGTGAAATAAGTACAAAAAGCATTTCTTTTCGGAACATGATACGAAAATTTTTCATCGGCATCCACTCCCTAAACCTAAATATTTTGTTATTGAACATCCGTGCCACCAAGATCAAATCCAAATGAATATGTTCATGGTGCTCAGACTCCTATACACGCGATCAATCAACAACACTTTTTCCATAGCCACGCAAGCTCTAAAGAAAAATTAACCAAATACGGCAGCAAAAGATTAAATTTTTTTTGCTTCCGATGAAGGAAATGCCATTTTTAAAGCATCCTCTCAGTTTCTAGCAATAAAACACCATGTAAACTATTACTGTTTATTTCAAGACGAGGTAAAGAAAAATCTGCCACGCAAGCCTCAAATCACAGCATGCATGGAATGTATGGGTTTGAAAATACACAGGATCGCAAGTCTCAATTTTTTAGGCACTCAGCGGGCAATGCACGAAACTTTGATCGATCTCAAGTATCCATGATATCCCCGAAATTTGAAAAGAGCAGTCCACAGTGTTGAGAATCAGAATGAAATCATCAGACGAGACTCGGTTTTTGAGCGTGGGAGTTGAATGTATTTTACACGAACCAAATTCACAAATGATTAACTGGTTTCTTTTTCCACTGATGAATAAATGTTACAAAAGATAGTTCCACTCTACAATTCACATCTTACCTGTGGTTCGAGCCTCTATGACAAGACTTTGTACAGCGTTCACAAAACATGATACATCGCAAAGTTAACTTTTATTCCAAAATCCGAGATACGCGAGACCGCCTATTTACAAAAGAGATGATATTCCAGATCTGGAAGTCCAGATGTGGATGAGTAGAGGGTTGAATGAAACTATTTGCGTAATCATAGAATCTTGTCAATAAATCAATGTTCAACCGTCTCGGATATCGAATCTCACATATCACTTGGCTTAAACGATGTACGAGCGGATTTTTAAAAAATGCACGGATCATTCTGACGAGTTATGTAAAACGGTAGTCATGATGGATATGAAGAAATAAAAAGTAAAAAAACACAATCCTCAAGTACGTTGCAGAAATCACTTAATTCTGTACAGTCTCAATTTTTTCCGTGGCAACTTCTTCCGTGATAATCTCTTCGGGTACTACCTTTCCCATAAGTATCTCTTCGGCAATTACCTTTATGGGCATCACAGCTTCGGGGATCACGTCTTTAGCAACCACTTTCTCGGAGACTACTTCTTCAGTGATTAACTTGTCGGCGACTACTTTTTCAGAAACCACTTCTTCAGTTATAACCTCGTCGGTGACTACTTTTTCAGAGACCACTTCTTCAGGAATTACCTCGTCGGCGACTACTTTTTCAGAGACCACTTCTTCAGGAATTACCTCGTCGGCGACTACTTTTTCAGAAACCACTTCTTCAGGGATAACCTCGTCGGCGGCTACTTTTCCAGAAACCACTTCCTCAGTGATTACCTCGTCGGCGACTACTTTTCCAGAAACCACCTCTTCGGTCCCGATATCTTCAACGATAATCTCTTCTGTGACAATTTTTTCTTTGACAACTTCTTTAATGAGTAAGACTTCTCGCTCTTCAGCTGCCATCAATTCTTCAATAAAGATGTCTGAAGAGCTGGGTACCTTCGGCTTCATAGATTTGACTGGACTATCTTCCAAACAACTCAGCCCTGGAATATCCCAGTCATCGTGCTCGTTTTGAATCTTCTTCTTCTTTGACGTTGACGCATCAGGGGAGGAAGCCGTCCTCTTCTTCTTTTTCTTCTTCTTTTTTTCGTGATTCTTGTCACGAGTTTTCGAACGGCTAGACGATTTCAAGTCTCGAGAAGGCGAAGGCGATAATGATAATGGAGATCTGGACCTCTTTAACGACGATGATTTCGACTTCCGCCTTGGAATCGGTGATTTCGATCGTGATCGGCGTCCATCATACCTAAACAGAAATAATATATAATCGTTAGCCTTTGAGTCATTGAAAAGAGAGATCCAAGCAGTTCTCCATGAAATGAAGAAAAGTATTTATCCCGTCTTCGTGATAAAAAGATCAACGACTGATGTGATACATCATGTTCGCATTTTCTGTTGCAAAAATTTAGATTTTGCGACAATTTTGGAAGACAACCGCACCCAACCGATAGTTAAACTGGCATCGAATAAAATTCAAGAAGTGTATCACAATGAAGAATGTCTGAACCAAGACGTACCGAAACTAAACCTGAGTGTTGAAGAAAACCTTGGTGAACAATAGCTGTTACCCTTCTAATAAATTCGCTGTGTTTTTGCTGATACCAATGGCACATTCATAGAATTTTTAGCCCAAAGTGTTCATCTAATACGACCGCCGGAATAGTACGAAATACGTCGTACTGTGGAAACGTCAAAAAAACGAATACTGGGTTTTATATAGTCCAATGTAAAAAGCGTGTGTCTTTCATGCAATTGGTTGCGTGAAATATGATGCACTTCAATATTCCTCATGATTCTCAGCTCTGAACTTTCGAGTATTCCAACTCTCTGTCTGTAAATACATGTAATACTACAAAACACATGTAATATTACAAAAATCTTCATTCTTTGATTGTAAAGTTCAAGTAAAAAATACACAAATACAATACAATGGACACTATTAAACATTTTTGTAGATTTTTCGTCTTTTTTTCTCTGAAAAATTGAGCCTTTTCATGTATTACATTATTTGCCAGAGAGTTGATCGGCATTGCCCAAAAACTATTAGATAGAGCTTAGGATATAGAGCTTGCGTCTCAGTTATTAAAAATTATTATTCTCGTCAATAGTCATTGCAAGAGAATTTTTTGCATTTCACCATTATATCGCGCTCAGCTTATAGCAAACATTCAGCCCATATTCAATAGCATACATGTGAAAACAGGTAAGTATTATCTTTCTTTACTATAATGTATACTTGATCTGAAGACAAGTGTATGTACATTCATTTACATCATTTTCATCAAATTTACGATGCGAGATTAATTCACAAACAAATAAGTAGAATAAAGTCGACCATGGGAAAGGTTTTGTGATTAGTTTCACGGAAGAAATATAAAGCTTTTTCCAAGTACATGGAATTGTTCTCGAGTTGCGAGTCTGTCATGATTTCGACATGATATATACTAGATGGTTGCAAACCACGATGGCATAAATGAATATTTAATTCATCCCCGTTGAAAAATCAAGCAACTGCTGATCTGAACAGCTATTTGCCGTGAAAGCTTTATGGGCATCGTTTCAATCTACTGAAACACTTAAATATGGTGGTGAATTCATCAATTGCATTATTGAATCTACGGTTCATGAGAGATTCATAGCGATTCAAACCATGAGTCTCTGGACTAATTTCTTCAAATACATTACGACTTTCATATCGAGAATATGTCAATTCTTGCATAATCGGAAAAGAATTCGCAGTTACGGAAGTGGGATGCGGAACTAAATTTGTAATTTTCGACTATGCATTCATCAATTACCTGATTGGCGAGCGTTTTGATTTTGATGAGGGCGACAGAGGTCTGATGGCTCTCAATGTGGCTGAAGGAGAGCGTGAAAAGCGATATCTCGATGGAGGTGAGTATTTGCTTTTGGAGATTGGTGGTGGCGATAATCTCAACGATGAGCGTCTGTACTTTTCATGAGGCGGTGAAATTCTGTATCCGTCATGAAGCTCTGAGTACCTGTATCTTACTGGCGAAGACACGCGTTCATATTTTGGTACCACGCCAGAAGGTTCAGGATTATAAAAGGACGGTGAACGCCTGCGTCTCGATGGCGATGGTGACCTTGACGAGGGTGATCTGACATATCTCGGTGATGGAGACCTGGAATATCTCGATGGTGGAGAGGTCTTGAATCGCTGTCGAGGTGGAGACCTCCACCTGTACCGATCTGTATAAGGTATTGATGGAGATCTGCTTCTCCTGAATCTTTTTGAATAAGGAGACGGAGATCTGCGCCTGTGCGGAGGTGTAGAAGAATTTTGCTTTCCTGAACTTGAATACAGTCTACTGGGTGATGCAGGTGAGCGAGGCCTCTTTCCGATGGGCGAGGGAGAGTGTCTAATACAAGATTCTAGGGGAGAACCGACAGCACCTCCGCCCAATTGTTTTTTCAACTCATTACGTTTCCTTATCAATTCTCGAAGATCTCCATCATCTTGCGGCGGAGAATCCTCTTTTTCTTTTTTCACAACGACCGTTTGTAAATTGACTTTGATTCTTTTCGGGCTCTTGACGTGAACTACCTCGACTTCGTCTTCTTGCAACTCGGGAGTTTTACGCTCAACTTTTACTTCTGCAAGCACTACAGGTTCAGGTGTACAAGGTTCTTGTTTTATTTGTGGATTATGAGGTGGAGTGGCCGAAGGCTCCTCTACTTCGGGAGGTTCACTTTTAACACTCAAGAAAGTTTGATTTGGTTTTAAACAAAATTGAAACCCGTTTATAGTAAAATTAGCTTTTGGAGAAGGTGGCGGGGGTGCATTCTTTTGGGCTAACGCCGCTGGCACATGAACGGGAGTTTCCATGTTTGCTAATTCGTCAGTATCGGAGATTGGCGAAGCCTTCAAATCGGCGGGCTCATTTTTAATTCGGACTGCAACAGGAGATACCGGCTCTGTCTTGACCCGAACATTGTTAACTGGTGCACCGGTATTGACAGTGGTTTCCTCACGTTTGATTGGAGGAGTGTGCGATTGTGGTGGATCATCAATATCCATTGGCTCGGATTTTATCACAGGTTTCGTCTCCACGGGATCAACCCTTGGACTTGCTTCAATGCTCTCAGGGCTCAATTCACCTTCTTCTCTGTCAGACTGCGAACCGCTTTTCTCGGTTTTGATGCGCTGTTTCACGTGAGAGCGAGTCTTGTCTTTTTTTTTCTCCGACGAAGTACCTTTCTCACACTTGATGTGCCTCACAACTTGTCCATTAGTCTGATGTCCTCTTTCTGGCGAAGCGCGTTTTTCAGTCTTAATACGGCGTTCAGCCTGACGATTACTCTGGTGCTGTTTATCTAAAAGAGTGCCATGCTCGGTCTTGACTCGATGTGAAGAGGATTGCTTAGTTCGATATTCCAATTCTATTGGGGGCGATCGACGCTCTAGTTTGATTGGTGCGGAGCACTTGTGGTCTCTTTCCTGCTTAATCCGCGGCTCAATAAGACGTGATTTATCCAATATTCGATCTCTCGGATGTAACGATTTTTCCTTTCGGTACATGTATTCTGGAGATTCAGATCGATTTTTAGCCCGTGGAGATGGACTCCTACGCGTTCGATCTCTAGCTCGTGGTGATGGGCTTCTACGCGTTCGATCTCGAGCTTGTGGAGATGGGCTTCTAGGCATTCGATCTCGAGCTCGTGGAGATGGGCTTCTACGCATTCGATCTCGAGCTCGTGGAGATGGGCTTCTACGCATTCGATCTCGAGCTCGTGGAGATGGGCTTCTACGCGCTCGATCTCGAGCTCGTGGAGATGGGCTCCTATACAAACGATCTCTATTTCGTGGAGATGGACTTCTATACAAACGATCTCTACTTCGTGGAGATGGGCTCCTATACAAACGATCTCTACTTCGTGGAGATGGACTTCTACGCGATCTATCTGTAGGACTATTTCTTAAATATAATGGTTCATCTCTGTATTGATTCGAGACAGGAGATTTTGATCTGCCTTTACTCTGTGCTGATGGGAAATCGTAGATCTTTTTGAGCACCTTGAATTCCAGTTTATCAGATTTAGAGGGTAAAAGTTTGTCATCTGATTTGACTCTCAAGGGTACATACGATGCACCTTCCAGCTCTCTCTTCTTGACAGGCAAAGGGACGTACGGTTCATCTTCATCCAGCAAAGCTTCAGGATCCAGATCACTAGTAAAATCACCAAAGATTTTTGTTGGATCTTCTTTGATAACAGGTAGATCAGACTGTTCTTTGGGCAGAGCAGGACTGTCAAACATGGTCAATTTCTTTACAGGCTTCTTGAAAGGTGCTGAGTTGGACAGCCCATTATCAAGACTGTTTCCAAAACCCTTTTGATATTTTATTTTGTTTTGTGATCCAAAATTTGGATAATGATTCCAAAGATCTTCTTTCAAATTGACAGTTGGGCCAGAGCCAAGAAACTCAATAGAAGCCTCAATCAAAGATTTCCGCTCAAATATGACGAGGATGTCGAATTCAGTATCAATAGACGGAAATTTGTCCAGGACGCACCCTTCCATAGGTATAAATTCATCACCATCTTTATCATCTGGTGTAGTTAAGTAAGTGATCATGTTTCGATGCTCTCTACTTTCGAGTGTCCCATACACTGCAACTCGAAACACGGTAGGCGATTGTCGCAGAGCTTTCATCACATCAACACCTAGAAGTAATATCATTATTTTAAATGATGTCAATATTGCTTTATTGTACTAAGCTATTCAAATTGAGTTTCCACTCAAAACACATGCAAACAGATCCAAAACGGTTTTAAAAAAGTTCAAAGAAAAGCTACTACACCAAACCAATGGTCAAGCTCAAAGGGCACATAGAATTTTGCACCAATTATTCACTCTTGAGGCTTTTAGGATGTATGATGGGATCATGAAATCTATTGTCTTTAGACTTTCACGAATGTTTGGAAAATATTTCAGTTCCAAAGTGTTTCCAGACTCAAAATTATCAAATATTATTCAAAATGATGATTTAATGATATATTATACTTCAGTCATTCTGCTTTGTTCTTGAATGATCTGTTTGTGCAGAAGCAGAATTTGTATCTATCACTAAATCATTATGTGTTATTGATTCTCAATTGTGTTTGAATATCGTCCCATATCATGATTTGGTCACTTAGTTCTCTTAATGTAATGAATTTTATATCAAGTACTTGGAAACTCATATATTCACATGAAAAGAAAGAAGGATGAGTCTCCGGTTTTACCTGCAAGACTATTAGTAACATACTTTTTCAAGTAACTCGTTATCATAAGAAAAACTGTCATTTCCATATTGGTAACAGCAATAACTGAACTAAACAAATACGTACTTTTTCCAAAAGTGGTAGATAGATTGATGATGGCCATTGTACGACATTTCTTGACAAAGATTGAAATTTTGCTACGCACCTCTTTTGGAGGGCAAGCAATAAATGTTGCATTTAGGATACGGTTATTGAATTTTATCTCTTCAGCCATTTTGATATCGCCATCTAACGCACTAAATCCTATCACTTTGTCACATTTCTGTAAGAGATACAAACATATTATCATTACTTGCAATGATATTTAACAAGAATAAACATTTCTCAACTGACTTGAGCTAGCATGAGACTGAGGGTGCCACTATTACACCCTATGTCCAAAATAGTAGTTTCAGATGTAGGGCGTAAAAGATGGTATATATTTTTTCCCAGTAAAGCAGCTTCCGTGGAATTGAATTCTGTATTCGTTTTTGGATTGTAGTTTATTGATATTGGCCCAATCTTATCTTTTATTGTATAAACTCCATACAAGAATCCAGGCAAAATATTGCCTGATTTTTTTTTTGACCTGTGGAAGAAGTTAAAAAAATCAATTAAATCTGTAATGATGATCTGCAGATATAAATTGAGGATGAATCATTGAACCAACCCCAGCAAATTAATGTAATACAGAGAGACGACATTTGTAGCTCTTCCTGGGCCAGATTTAAAATATTTCAACAGCGCCATTCTTAATGGAGACACCCCCTTACCACAGACAATCATCATCAACTCTTCTTTATAATTGCTTCTCAATTTGATGTATGACCATGTTGGTTTCTCGTAAACTTGATTTTTACTTGCTTTTTCTCTAAAGTAATTTTCTGTACTTTCCTCAATAAATTTCTGAAAAACCTGATTCAGCAAAAATGGCATTAATATCATCTGTGATCAAGTCCGCAAATGTTTGACAAATGGTATATTTACCTCCACTGTATGCAAGACATAGTGAGGAATTTCATTCTGACACAAACTACCACTTTGTAAGTTAATTTTGGTGCTACAGTACTCCAGTGCAACTGTCTCACACTCAGTATTATGAGGATGATCTGGTTCAGTTGAGCTCAGTTTACATTTGAGTGCACCTGTATTGATAGAGGTAAGAATAAACTATTATAAAAAATCAAGCCCTAGAGCAAATAATCAAGCAAACCCAGAGATGCATTTGACCAAATGTATCATGTAACATTGCTTACAGTTGAACTTCCAGTAGTTCTGCCACGGTTTCTTGAAAGAGGGATGTTTTGGAAACTTGTCCAGCTTACACAGGGGTGTCCCATGATCTTTTTCTATCCTCATAATTCTTTCATCAACTGTAGAGCTGACTTGACATACAGTTTTGCTTACATTTTCAAGATTTTTTTTGGCCAGCCCCATTTTAACTCGCCTCTGTAAGAAAAAAAATGGGTGAAGATTCTCATGAATGATCCAGATACTACTCCTTCCATAAAGATGAGGCCAATATGTATTATTAATGCAGACCTTCACATCATACCACTCTGGTACTGAGCTGTCATCCTCGTCATCAGGAAAATCATCAAAGTAATCTTCATACTGATCATCGTCAGAGTCGGGGTCTTTTTTACAATCACTCCCCTCCTTTTTCACATCACACTGATCAGAATCACATTTGATAGCTTTTATTTCTTCTTCCAACAATTTTGTGAGTTCTTGATCAAGGGTAGGGTCATAATCATCTTCTTTGGAGGTTGACGGTATTTCCCCAAGCATTGACCTACCCTTGAGAATATTATCCTCACTGATCTGAGAGTGACCATTTGTGTAATAGCTGCCATTGCTGCTTTCTTGATAGTAACTCATATCTTGATCATGTATGTAGTTAAAATCAATATGTTTGGTGCTATGTTTTTTTCGACTGCTGATGACTATTCTGTCATCAATGAGGCTCTCATAGTCTCTGGTGAGACCTGAGACATACTGATGATACTCTGGAAATGAAGAATTTTCATGGAGTACTTGTACATAGTAAGCAACGAATCGTACTTATATAGGAGTCTTGATATTTTATCGAGATTATTAAATTCTCACTTGGAGTATTCTATCGACTGTCATTCATATCTGACGGGTTTCGACAACGCAAAAAGATGCAAGGTTTTGCGGAAGGAGTCGTGAGGAGCCGGATAGTTGTATTCAGTTTTATTATATATAGGTATAGACACGCGTGTGAGCACACGTATGCACCCACACATACAAACACTCTCACGCGAGCGAATGGCGTGGGCGTACATCCTCAATCATGGCGTAGAAAATTGTTGCGTAATTTGTTCATGGTTGGCTATGGCAAGACATCAGGGATTACGTTTGCTCAAATCAGCTCTAGATTGAGCTCCGAATTTTGCGAGGAAACTATAAAATCAATGTTGTCTGCACAATACCTCAGCCAATCGTTTGATTGCTCCGAGCCCATTCGCAAAATTTTGAGGTTAGGAGAGGTTTCCAAACAACGCCTTGATGGTTTCTGTCAGTAGCGTCAGCTAGACACTCCAATGTTTTGATAGATCAGCAGACCGTGCTCCAGGGACAACAATGCGATAACAGAGCTCAGGCTTTAGCCATCAACATCAAAATCCGCTTTTAGGTTGATGCAACAAGGACACGCGGCAGATATGCTGTATACAGGGGAGACAGATGCGGGCAGATGAGCAAAAAGCAGCAATAAAAGCAACTGGCTATTGACTGCTGTGCACTGAACAGAACACTGCGTCTACTGCTTTGGACTGGATCGCTACTTTGGACTGCTTTACTCGTTGACTGACGCGCGGAACGCCGTGCGGCTCAATGCGGCTTTTATGTGCAGCAACTGATCGAAATCCAGCCATATAGGTATGAAGGTAAGCACACAACTGAACACATACAAACGTCGGCGGCTCGCAGCAGCTGCTGCAGATGGGCATCAGAGATCAGAATTCCAAGTTTAGCCCCCCCCCCCTAATCATGGCAATGTGGTTGAAGGGGGAAAAGTACATATATCAAGTTTTTTAAGAACTCTTGTTTCATCCCCTTACATGATGCACCAGTGTTGTATTTTATATTGATCATCTATGAATGTCCTCAATCAAACCCTCATATTGTGCTGTCCCCATGATGGCTTGAAAAACAAATTCAAGAAAAAAGTGAACTAATTATCTATTGCACTACCAATGCGATTAAAGTTGATTTTGTTTGTAGCTAGTGTTGCCTGGCCTTGACTCAAAATCTATCTCATGTCAAACTATGGCACCAGGTGCATTACTTCTTGTCAAGCACCAAGGGGAGCCACTTACAATAGATTTAAATCTTTTATAGACAGAATAGCTATTGAATTTCTAATAACCTGAATAGCTATGTGCACTGCACAGATGGAGAGCTTGCCGCTTGCCTGTGAATTCAAATCCTTGATTATTTCTCATACAGTATAAGTCGGTACGGCTATGATGTCTCTAACAACCAAAATTGTTTCTCAAACAAAGAGTCATCAGGTTGAATTCAACAAAAGTATCCTGTAAGTTGGTCTCTTACTTCTATTATCCGACTGAATGCCATTTCAGGAATTGAATCATCTGAACAAAGGGAAAAAAACATGATTCCAAAAAAATTTGAAACTTTCTCCCGTGTCAATTACAGTGGCAAATGCAGATGGACTGAGTAAAATATTCACTTGATCAAATATATGTTCACCCTAGTTCATGTGGGTTCATTAGTCTTTGTACCATTTCCAAGAAGGGAGTTGCTTGGATTGGCATAATTTGCTCAGGAAGCAGTGAACCAGATGTCTTGAATGAAGACCACAATGGGATAAATTGTGATATATAACTGGACCCAAGGCAATGTTCATCTCATGAAATTCATGCCTCATGACCAGGACTTTCTGATCTAGTGATCTAATCCCAATCAATATTCGGAGTCTGACAGGAAGACACATAGATTTGCCCTCTATACACACGTTCAATTCCTCATCATGGAAAACCCCTATTGTAAATAATCATGTCATAGAAACGTGGTGTCATGTTTTATCAAAAATATGACAACGATCTTGGACAAACATGATCACATCACAAAATCTCATGATATGTTTCCATGACATTATTAGCTCTGCGTGTAACTTGGAAAGCCTTCTTTTACAATGTCAGACATGTATGGCATGATGTTAGGAGAGTTTGTCATGTGATCATATCATGTTTGTCCAGGTTTCTTATCACGTTTTTGATAAAACATGACATCACGTCTCTATGGCATGTACATGACATGATTCTTTTCAATAGGGCCTTGTGAAAAGCCTATTTTGAAAAATGTATAGTGCATTACTTGCTTTATTTTCCAATTCACTCACAAAAATCTTGAGCTAATGAGGCGCCTTCATTGCCTAAATGGTTGACCAGTTTACAAAATTGTTGTTCAAAATTTGGTTGGAGGCTCAGTCTAAGATGCAAGGATGTAGGGAAAAATTTCTTCTACAGAAATTTCCTTGGAACCGTTATCAAGCGCTATACTTTTACCTACATTCTGTATCATGATCATCGAAGCTCAAATGATTATTCAAGTATTCAATGACAGAGATGCTATTGTGAACCTTTCAACTATCCAAAAAAACTCACTGTAATTACCTAGATGGAAAACTCATGAATATGTTGTACATTCCAATTTTTTTCAGGATCATGCGTGATACATAGTGCATAGTGTACACAGTGCTCTGGAGTTCTTCTTCAGTTTCATAATTCACTCTTACGGAGAATGGACATTTCTAAGAGTTTTGAATTGTAAGGTATCTACTTCTATAACGCGAGAAAAGTTCAAGTTGTACAATTGGATTCCAACAACTTTATGTTCATAACTTTTTGATACCAGAGCTCATGCCTCTGAGCTTTCTTTTCAAGTGCGTCAAAGCCATTAACAAGCTCGATTCATCGACTGTATCACAATGCCAGTGCCAAACATTCTTTTAAATTCGATTTCCAAATCTTACTGCTCATTTTATCATTCTGCATACATGCTCATCATCATATTCTCATAACACATCCTTTGCAGTGAGCAAATTCATTTCTATATCGTTGGCCCCATATTTTACAACTTGTTCACATTCCATGCAAAGGTCCTAACCATATTATCATGGATTATCAGCCTTTTACGTACGTTTTCACGCTTTTCAGAACAAGCAGGGAACTAACGTGCATAATAAGCAATCTGGATAACAATAATAAAGAGAAAAGCGTTCGAGAACTCCAGACGCAGAAATTGAGAATCAAACAAAACGAAATAATAAAGTGACGTCTTACCCTCGCCTGTTTCATCTGAAGCACACAGGTTCATGTCTTCGTCCCAACTGTTCACACCAACCGCAGTCATTATAAGTCGTATTGTCTGGGTTCTCTTGATATCCAATAAGTATTCTCGATTACTTATTTACATTTCTTGTTGTCAACTAACCTCGATTTAATCAAGGTTTCCATAGGTTAATCCATGAGAAATGGCGTATCAATAGATAGAAGTATGCCAATAGATAGATGTAGCCAACTTTTTGAAGAAGAAGTATGCCGATCCTCGTGATAGACGGAGCTAGTCCCACTATATAGTCGATTTTGAATAAGAGTGCATAATAATATAGACAATAATTATACGTGGGTAACTTACCATGAATGAAATGAATATATTGTGACAGTTGTTCATCACGAAATACCGAGGATAATCAAAATCTTTTTGTTTTTGTTCCGTGTGTGGTTATCCCAGCTTTCGCTCGGGATGTGACCAGCAGTATACCACTTTCTGTCTGTTGGGGCGATACTTGATCAAAATCAGATGACACCGGCAAATGTATGTTGATCAGCAAACTTGGGCCAGATTGGTGTAGCTGGGGCGACTACCTATAGGTATATTATATACCTATATAAACAAACAGTATTGTTACTGTCGTCAGCCGGTCTTCGTTATTGCTTTGATGTTGCGGAACTTGGACAGTTCGGACTGCTTCGGTTCGGACAGAACAAACAATAACACAACAGCCATTGGAGGTCCAAAGGAGAGGCATGTTGTCGTATGCCTACAACTTGCGACTCCACTTGCAAGGTACTAATATTTTTCCCTATATTTTTTTCTTCTTTGATACCGTCAACTTTTTGTCTGCATTTTTAATCACAACTGATTGAAATTAAATACCTAATGCTAGGGGAGAGTGGGGCGAATTAGGACAGGTTTTGCAGTGGGGCTATCTCGATACTTGGGGATAAGCGCGCTACTATGGGGCTTTAAACTTCAACTATTGAATAGTTTATGTAAAAAAAATTTCAGGCCCTATAGGTCTTAGCGTTCATACTTTTTCTTGAAAAATCTGTCCAAAGTCGCCCCGCGCTTGGGGGCAAATTAGGACAGCTTTCGAAAATCGAGGTATACCGCAATATTCCTTAAGGTATCATAAGTGATTTTGGTAGATTTTTTCGTCCTTGATGGTTAATATACAAGTTGAATATTTTGGTCTCGTCGATCTTGAAGGACGGTGGGGAACTAAATAAATTCCCAAAATTTCATGATGGAAATTTTATTGCAACGTTCCTGTCAATACAAGTAAAACAATTTACTTGTATTGACAGGAGCTAGACGTTATGTCTGTGCTCTATTACAAGATCGTTCAAAAAATATCATGACGATCTAAAGAATAACAAACCTGAAGCCTGATGAGGTCCACAAAACCTAGTGGACGAAACGTTGCAATAAAATTTCCATCATGAAATATTCCGGTCTGCATTGCGAGAGAGTACAAATGTGCGTTTCAGCAGTTTTGGAAGCCAAACCTTATGGAAAATCATTAGTTTGGCATCTATTTACAGTATTTCCATGAATTTCAGTAGGCCCCACCGGTGGGGCGCATCGCTCACAGAGTTGGCAGCCATCTTTCTGTGCGGCGGGCCCCACCGATGGGGCCCAAAATTTTTTCTCTAATATGAAGAATATTCATGAGGATCATCAGTAGTATCGATAAAATCATCAAATTCAATGTTATGAGCCTCCAAAAGAACCTGTACTTCAATATCTGTTCCGACCAGACAATAATGTTCAATCCTGGTTCTAGCGTACTTCATCAGCATTGCTGAGCCTGATCTTGGGCTGTGGTTCATTGACGTACTTCCCATGTCTGCAGGGTTTGGAACCAGATATTCAAATAGAACAATCTCTTCTCTAGTTTGAATTCGGAAAGTTACGGTTTGACTTCCGAAAGTTCCGAACAGTTACTGCGATGGGCCCCACCCGTAGGGCCCATCGCAGTGAACGTATTACCTATTAGAGTTGAATTTGCTCACCGAAACACGTGGTAATGACCCAAAATCAAGAGGGAACCCCACCCGTAACCTTTACATCCGCCCATAGCCTCAAGAAGCGGGCCATTTTTACGCCAATCGGGGACATTAATGAATTTGGCGCTTTATTAGTGCACTATCGTCTTTAGCAACCAGCAATCGACTCGCGGCTTGTAAGAGTCGGCTTTTTTCGTTTTTCTCCATATTGGAGGTATTCATATTCGCCCCTACGTCAACGATCCCCCTGACAATGTGTAACATTCATGACAATGTCAACGAATGCGACAGTGAAAATGCAGAAATCGAGCACTGTCTTCGAACACGTAAAAAGCGACTTTTCGCCTCCAATCCGACTCCTATGACCGTCATTGGATGTCGTCACTTCACTTTCTCACCCATTTTCAATCACCTAACTATTAACCCTCAACCTCCCGCGCTTCCCAAAACTTGCACAAACGCAAATTCGCCTCGTTACGGCCAATTAACATCGAAAAACACGGACACGAAAACAGTTCACTGATTTTAGATGGAATTTAGCATTGTACTAATTCGCCCCGTCTAGTTTGTCCTAAAATGCCCCCAACTGTTTATTTCGCGAAATTGCGATTACTTGAGTTCAACTGGGCCGATTTTGACCCACGAAAGCTCAAAATCTTGGTTTTGTGACGTAATTTTTGACCCCCGAATAGCGATCGAGTCCGTCCAGTTATGCAGAAGCAGCGTAAACTCTTGCATTTTCAAAATAAACCGTGTAAGGCCCTCAAAAAGCACCCCTGCGTCAGCGAGGACTCCCGGTATCGTTTCGGGAGGTCTAACCGCGATGAAAAACATTGTCTGTGATAGTATTAAAAATGTTCTTACGCGGCGGAAACCTAGACTCACCCACAGCCGAGCTATCTTGCTTGTCCTGATTCGCCCCTGTCCTAATTCGACCCACTCTCCCCTATAGTGCTCGTTATCGGTATGTGTTCCGGTTCCGCGTTGGCACTTCGGGGTTGCATCATGATGTTTTCAGTAAAAGATCAAATACAGTACCCGCCAAGATGAATGGAACACGGACTCCTTAACTAAAAGAGCGATCACTCGGACGTCCTTGAGTCTACGGCAATTTTGAAAAAAGCATCCGAAAAATGAGAAAAAAAGCTATCAATTTATGTTCGTCGAGGTATTTTTTGCCGCAAAATTCATGGCATAATAGTAAAAGTGTGTTCAATCATAGTGAATACAGCAAAAAACTGTACTATGCTATGACGAAGATTTTAATCATACCAATTCGTACCCTTGTATGGGATTTTCGGATCGACGAAAAATTACGTAAAAAATAAGGGGGGTAGGTCATCAGATGTTCAAAATTCTTACGGTGTCTTACATCAGGGTAGGGGGGGGGGTCTCCCGGAAGCTTCCCCCTACCCTAATGTAAGACACCGTAAGAATTTTGAGTATGTGATGACCTACCCCCCCTTATTTTTTACGTAATTTTTCGTCGGTCCGAAAATCCCATACAAGGGTACGAATTGGTATGATTAAAATCTCCGTCATAACATAGTACAGTTTTTTACTGTATTCAATGTGATTAAACACACTTTTTCCGAGTATAAATTACAACTAGAACGAGTTTTGGCCATCCTGAAATTTATAAATGAACAATAACTCAACGATCGGTACCCCAAAGATTTCCTAAGATTCTCCAGATTTTTTGAAGGTAAAGTAGAGGCTCGAGTAGAGGCCACGCGTAAAGCACACCCTTTCGGAAATTTCACCACGGATAGTCGGGCAGAAGTGATCGTACGGAAGATTCGTAGGGTTTCGAAGTTCTACGCAGATCCTGTTATTCAGAGCAAGTGTTTGGAGTAATGGCAAAAATTTTGCGATCGCAGGTCGTACTTGTTCGAAAAGAATCGTATACTTGAACGGCGTTGGTGTGCTGTGCCACGCAGCCTCGTGTGTTTATATCTTGGAGAAGAGAAAAAAGCGATAAGATCTCCACCTTAGGTCTTTGGTTACTCGGCCTCTTTTGTACTCTAATCTATCACGTAGACGGGATGCCGCCTGTTGGCGCCGGCCGTTGGATACTCGTGAATGGAATTTTATCCCTTTAGTAACGTTACGCAAGATAAGCCTGACCCCCCCCCCCTACCCCTCGGATTCAAAGTAAGATCTTGGTAAGAATCCTGGACGGACCCCCTACCCCCAAGGCCCTTACGTAATTTGTGCATCTCCCCCTATCCATCTCAATCTACTTCAATACTATCTAACAGTAGTGAAGAATTTCCTAATTCAGTTCGACTCAATCGATCCCAATGCTCATTCCGAGTATTCGAAGGCGGAGAACCAGCGTAAATAATGAAATTTCAATTCATTAGTATCCTTCCGGACAACATCTACATCCACTGAATCCAATCCAATCATGCCGATAGGCATTGGGATTGAACCTTTACATACTCATTCCACTCGAACGTGTTCCATATACATTCGGGAACAAGGTGAAGTGCAATGGTTCGAGATCTACTGTCTCACTCGCACTCATAGGTTATGGTACCCTAATCCATGGGTACGAGTGAGAAAGTAAATCTCGAACCATTGCAGTTCACCTTGTTCCCCAGTGTACACTCGGGAACAAGGTGAATTGCAATGGGATGACGGGAAGCGACCATTCAAGATATTTGGTCTCACTCGCACCTAATGGGTTATCCCACGAGTGCGAGTGAGATGACATATCTCGAATGGTCACTGACCGTCACATCCATCTCAGTTTACCTTGTTCTCGAGTGTACATTACTTATATTACAGCTAAGGTTTCAATACAATCCAATACTTATTCTAATCATGCATTAACATATCATCGCATTACAAAACTAATCGATATTTGAAGTTTCTGCCACTCATCAGTCTTACACAGGAACAGGAGAGATGGTTCGTCGCTTGCGAGAAAGCGACCCCATGATATTTAGACGCAAACTGAGATGGCCATCGAAACACTGCCTAGCGTCAGCGACTCGAATTCTATAGGCCTCAATCGATTCCAATTCTAACTTTCAGGAATGGGAATATCAATATCTCACAGCACATCAATCGATCCCAATACTGACTGACGAGTTGATTCCTATCTACCTCAGTTGATTTGAATGCTGAATATCAGTATTGGAGATTCGAGATCGTATACCTGCCTCAATCGATTCCAATACTGACTTGCGCGATTGGAAATTTCGATAACTCAATCCGCTGCAATCCATTCGAATATCGATGGCGAGCATTGCAAAGTTTGTTGTTCATAGCAAGTTTGTTTCTATCCACCTCAATCGATTTGAATCCTGAATATCAGTACTGGAGATTCGGAACTCTTTCTACTTCAATCGATTTCAAAACTGACTTTCGAGATAGTGAATTCCGATATCTCAATCCACATCAATCGATCCCAATACTGACTATAAGCATTGACGAGTTTACTTCTATCGACCTCAATCGATTTGGATGCGATATAAGTGTTGGAGATTCAAAATCGTATGTCTATCTCGATCGATCCCAATACTGACTTTCGGGATTGGCAATTTTGATATCTCAATCCGCTTCAATCCATTCCAATATTGATGGCGAGCATTGCAGAGTTTATTTCCATCAGCTCCGATCGGTTTGAATCCTGAATATCAGTATGGGTGGGTATCTTAAATCGATCATGGAGGACCAGGATATCGTGTTAGAAAAAACACGAATTGGTGTTGCAAATTTATTATATTTGCTACGTTTCGTCAGCGCGATTCGCTGACCTCATCAGGCTGTAAAATGGAATTCTTATTGAGATCATCGATACTACAACACATTCACGTACTGCACAGGTGTAAGGGGGTGGAAAAACATACCATATAGATAAATACAATCGTCACTCACATCTTAAAAATTAATCGAACAGTAGACAAGGTGTGTCTACTATATCACGTCAGCTGTTTGGTGTAATGAGTGATTGATAATCGACTGACGGGCACATAGTCATATGTTTGTTGGCCGGCAGGTGGGAGAGAGTACATGGCAGGGAATGGAAGAAAGAGAGAGACGAAGAACCAAATAGTGAGATATAGATAGATTCAAGGTATAAACTGTGCATGGAATTTATGAAGTTATTTCAAGATTGACCCGTATAGTCGGTTGAGATATCTCGTATCAGTTTTTAAATTGATGTTGTTTTCATCGGAATTGATGAAAATCATCTCGCTCAAAGTTCTTTTATGAAAATGAGGTTCACGATCCAATATTTCGGTACGAGGCCAATCAAACTCATGTCCAACATCACGGATGTGGACAGAAACGACAGAGTTGGGATTTTTCATATTTTTATGTTCGTCAATTCTCACTGATAGTGGTCTCTTCGTTTCTCCTACATAAGTAGCTGGACAATCCTTACATGAAAACTTATATACTACTTCGGTGTTTTCAAATTTATCAAGGGGATCTTTCCCAAGTGTTATGATATTCTGAAAGTTTTTATTAATTTTTGGAAGAGTGATAATATTGAACTTATTTGAAAACATTTGAAATTTTGTAAAAAAATTCTTTCTGGAACGGAATGCATACTTTTTGTTGACGAGCAATCATATTTTTGTTGACATTGTTGGATGACTGACGTTGGTTGTATTTCCATTTTTGGAGTCGAGTTTTTATGCAACTGTCACTAAACGTTTTTGGATAGTTGTTATCGTGGAGTAATTTTTCAATGATTTTCAAATTTTTTTGGTGAAATTTTTTGTGAGAAAGAGAGATAGCTCGATCAATCAAATTGTAAATTATATTCTTCTTCAACTGAATAGTGTGGTTTGACTCAAAGTTCAAAATTCTCCCGGAAGATGTAGGTTTTTGATACCAATCTGTAATAATTTTGTTGTTGTCTTTGATTAGAGTCAAATCTAAGAAGTTTATCCTGCCATTATTTTCAGATTCATGTGTGAATTGTAATTTTGGATGGTACTGATTAAAAACGTTCAGAACTACATCTAAATGTTGTTTTTTGATACACATTATAGTGTCATCGACATATCGATAATAAAAGACTGGAACGACATTGTGGTCATTCTTTAGTTTTGCCAAATTTCTTTAGTTTTGCCAAATTACTCCACGATAACAACTATCCAAAAACGTTTAGTGACAGTTGCATAAAAACTCGACTCCAAAAATGGAAATACAACCAACGTCAGTCATCCAACAATGTCAACAAAAATATGATTGCTCGTCAACAAAAAGTATGCATTCCGTTCCAGAAAGAATTTTTTTACAAAATTTCAAATGTTTTCAAAAAGTTCAATATTATCACTCTTCCAAAAATTAATAAAAACTTTCAGAATATCATAACACTTGGGAAAGATCCCCTTGATAAATTTGAAAACACCGAAGTAGTATATAAGTTTTCATGTAAGGATTGTCCAGCTACTTATGTAGGAGAAACGAAGAGACCACTATCAGTGAGAATTGACGAACATAAAAATATGAAAAATCCCAACTCTGTCGTTTCTGTCCACATCCGTGATGTTGGACATGAGTTTGATTGGCCTCGTACCGAAATATTGGATCGTGAACCTCATTTTCATAAAAGAACTTTGAGCGAGATGATTTTCATCAATTCCGATGAAAACAACATCAATTTAAAAACTGATACGAGATATCTCAACCGACTATACGGGTCAATCTTGAAATAACTTCATAAATTCCATGCACAGTTTATACCTTGAATCTATCTATATCTCACTATTTGGTTCTTCGTCTCTCTCTTTCTTCCATTCCCTGCCATGTACTCTCTCCCACCTGCCGGCCAACAAACATATGACTATGTGCCCGTCAGTCGATTATCAATCACTCATTACACCAAACAGCTGACGTGATATAGTAGACACACCTTGTCTACTGTTCGATTAATTTTTAAGATGTGAGTGACGATTGTATTTATCTATATGGTATGTTTTTCCACCCCCTTACACCTGTGCAGTACGTGAATGTGTTGTAGTATCGATGATCTCAATAAGAATTCCATTTTACAGCCTGATGAGGTCAGCGAATCGCGCTGACGAAACGTAGCAAATATAATAAATTTGCAACACCAATTCGTGTTTTTTCTAACACGATATCCTGGTCCTCCATGATCGATTTAAGATACCCACCCATATTATACAAGAAGAGGACGATTTAAGTTTTTCACCTCCTGAATATCAGTATTCGATATTCGAAACTTTTTCTATTTCAATTGATTTCAAAACTGACTTTCGAGATTGGGAATTCCAATATCTCACCCACATCAATCGATCCCAATACTAACTATGAGCATTGGTCAGTTTACTTCTATCGAGCTAAATCGATATGACTGCTGAATATCAGTGTAGGAGTTTCAAAATCCTATCTGCCTCAATCGATTCATTACTTCATTTCGAGATTGGGAATTTCAATATCTGAATCCACTTCAATCGATCCCAATACTGACGGCGAGCATTGCCGAGTTCATTTCTATCAACCTCAATCGATTTCGAACCTGAATATCAGTGCTGGAGATTGGAAATCGTATGTCTACCTCAATCGATCCCAATTCTTACTTCCAAGATTGAGAATTTGGATATCTCAATCCGCTTAAACCCATTCCGATGGTACATATTGTTAAAGAGAGTATGTCCACGAGTATATGTATGTGTATAGGGCGACATGTATGTTTATGTGCGTATGGAGTGGCGGCGCCACCGGATGGACGAGTGCGTGCGCGCGAGGGAGGCTCGAGAGAACTTGGCGGGCCGCGATCAAGTACGGGCGGCGGGCGAAGGCCGTGACCTGGTGAACGGGGATCGAAGGCTCCCGGAGACGGGTTATTTGGCGAAGGCCGATTGTATACCTAGTTTAGTGGTAAGTGTGCCGTATAGTATTTAGTGGCAAGGTGCCGTTACCAATTTTATTGTATCTGATCGAGTGGCTAAAGTGCCGGTAGCTCGTGAACGATCCTGTACTTAGTTGAATGAATACGTTTATTTGAGTGAATTTTCTGAGTTATTCTTGGAGACAGGAGTGTCTCTAACAACTCAGGAGTGGGATAGCAACGACAGTGCCCACAAGGAAGTGTAAGAAAAAGTGAAATTTTGGAGCAAAATACTCGTTGCTCCGAAACGGTTGGCACGTGCGCCGCAAAATCGAATCGGCAATTTTCGAGTATAGTTGAGCTTTTGTGTGTGTTATCAGCTTCTCGATTGAAATTGAAAAACGGACAATATTGACTATCGTGGAAAATTGAGTGACTATCGTGAAAATATCATAAGTGATTTTGGTAGATTTTTTCGTCCTTGATGGTTAATATACAAGTTGAACCTTTGGTCTCGTCGATCTTGAAGGACGGTGGGGAACTAAATAAATTCCCAAAATTTCATGATGGAAATTTTATTGCAACGTTTCGTCCACTAGGTTTTGTGGACCTCATCAGGCTTCAGGTTTGTTATTCTTTAGATCGTCATGATATTTTGGACGATCTTGTAATAAGCACAGACATAACGTCTGGCTCCTGTCAATACAAGTAAACAGAGTGAGTCCTTATACAAGTTGAACCTTTGGTCTCGTCGATCTTGAAGGACGGTGGGGAACTAAATAAATTCCCAAAATTTCATGATGGAAATTTTATTGCAACGTTTCGTCCACTAGGTTTTGTGAACCTCATCAGGCTTCAGGTTTGTTATTCTTTAGATCGTCATGATCCTTCAAGATCGACGAGACCAAAGGTTCAACTTGTATATCGTGAAAATAGTGCAAAATTCTTTTTCGCTGGTATAAAGCAAGTGTCTGCAAGTTGGTACATGCACGCGGCAGTGAAAGTGTGAAATCTCGCACGCGCCGAGCGGCAGACGATAACGAGCGGGTTGGCGCCTCGCTGGAATTTGCGAGCGGGTGGACCTTAGGGTCGCTTTTGGTGACGAGTACTTAGCGTCGTGCGGCTGATGATCTTTGTTGCGCTCGTGACATAAGGCTAACCCACGATGACGCCAGAACAAGAGCGAAATGCGGCGGCACGCAAAGCCCGAGAAGCTCAACAACAGTCAGATTTAGAACAAAGAAATGCTGCGAGAACGTTGTATGAATTGCAGCAGCAGCAGCAACAACAACATCAGTTTGAGATACAACAGCAGCAGCAACAACAACATCAGCAATTTTTGCAACAACAGGGGGATATGCATCAACAGCATTTCCAGCAACCACATGCCGGTATGCCACAGCCACAAGCCGGGATGCAGCCAGAGATGATGCAGCTTATGACGGCCGTGACGAGGCTGATCGAGGGACAGTCTCAAGCGCATCAGGCTCAGCAACAGCAAGGGCAGGTAAACACGACATACAGTGTGCTACCGGACTTATCGCATAATATCGAGAATTTTACCGGTGTGGAGGGTTCCACATTCGTTCGGGCTTGGCTGAAGCAGCTTGACTTGAGTCCACAGCTACTTACCACCGATGGACGGAAGCGGTAGCGTTCGAAACCGCACGCAGCCACCTCAAACAGGCGGCGAAAAATTGGTATCTCGGAATGATCGACGAAATTAAGGACTGGGCAACGTTTCGAGCGGAGTTCAAGGATGCCTTTCTGATAGAAAAAACCCTGACAAAGCGGTTTGAAGAGATGCAGCGTCGCATCCAAGGACCAAAAGAGAATACCACGGAATATTTTTTCTACAAAGTGCGGCTCTGTAAAGCCTTGAATTTTGGAATGGACGAAATAAAAATTCAAGTATCCACGGGTGTGTGGTCTCGAAATACCAGTGCAGCAATTATGAGCAGAAGCTACGCCAACGAAAATGAGCTGAGGCAGTTCATAGTTAGTTTCGAAGCGCTTGAATCGGCGCGCTCCGATAGGATTGGTGCAGCAAGGAAAGCTCCCGTGACAGCAGCGACAACTAGTGGCAGGGCGGACAGCGGTTCAACGACAACTCAGCGAAGCAACCAGCAGGGTAGTGCCGGTCAATCAAACGCGAGTGCCGAAAGTTCTGTGAAAAGTTATACGTGTTACCGATGCTCAGAAAAAGGGCATTACGCTGAATACTGTACTAAGAAGCGTGAGACGACGTGCTATATGTGCGGTGGACCGGGTCATATCGCGAAATTTTGTCCGAAATCTGAAAATTCTGTGAAATTGCCAGAGGCGGAAATGAAATTTGTTGCGCCAGATGGGCATAAGACAGTGTCTAAGTTTGTGAAAATTGTTATGTTAGATGAGGCCCAGGGACTCAAAAGTTTAGTTGATCCTGGCAGCTCCGACTGCACAATTAAGGCGTCAGTTATGCTTGAGCACGGGCTCAAATTTATACCGATTTCTAGCATTTTAGTTGGATTTGGAAAATCCGGTAATGAAGTAAAGTCAAGCGGAATAGTGCGTGGCACATTGACTGTTGACCAGTGTACGGCGGACGATATAATTTTTCGCGTTGTGCCTGATGATGTGCAACCGTGTGACATAATTATACGGAGGACTTTTACAGACTTACCCCATGTTTCGTATTATAAGAGTGGTGATGTTTTCGAATTTGTTCAGAATGAAAAATTGTTTTCTATTTATCCGGAAGCGAATGTTGAGCAAAGTGACGTTTTTGACGTGGCATCCGATGAATCTATTAGTATCACACCAGCTTCGATGAAATTCATTCAAGTCAAATCTTGTGGCGAAACATTTGAAATACCGTTTTATAATCCAAGTGATAAGGAAATCACACTTTCTTCTGATGAATGTTTAAATGACCGCGTTCTACTTTTGAATTCAGATCCATCTGAAGAGCCAATACGTAGACCAATCGTAGAGAATGATGTGAATGTAGGACCTAATGTGACGCCAGATCAAATTCGTGGACTTTTAGCTATGCTTAATGATTATCGTGAGTGTATTGCGTTGGATGAGAGTGAATTAGGATGTACCGATTTAACTGAGATGGACATTGAGGAGAAGCCAGGAAGTCAAACTGTGTATTCTCGAGCATACAAAGCTAGCGCAGAGCAAAGAGAGGCTATGCGGAAAATTTTTGGAGGTTACAGAGAAGCCAAAATATTTGAGGATACGAACTCTCCGTACGGCAGCCCGTGTATGCTAGTTAAAAGGGCTGATGGGTCATGGAGGTTAGTAGTAGATTTTCGCAGGCTGAATAATAATACGATTCGTAAATTTTTTCCAATTCCCCCATTTGATGATGGCCTTGAATTCCTTCATGGCGCATGTCTTTTCATAACTCTAGATCTTGCTCAAGGATTTTTACAAGTTCCATTATCTGAAGCAGCTAAAGCGAAAACAGCGGTAGTGACGCCTGATGATAGAGGGCAATTTACTCGATCAATTTTTGGTTTGATGAATGCACCAGTTTATTTTGCTGAATTGATGTATAAGGTTTTTGGCCATTTGCGCAATAGGATTATGTTGATATGTGTGGATGATGCATGTATTTTTGCCTTGATTTGGTCCCAATTTATGCAAAGATTTGAGATAGTTCTGATAGAGTTGAAGAAAGCTCATTTGACATTAAATCTTAAGAAGTGCTATTTTGGTGTAGAAGAAGTTGAGTACCTAGGGTTGCGCATTAGTAAAGATGGCATTGGGCCGGGCAGTAAGAAGATAATTGCAATTCGTGAATTCCCTACACCGTGCAATATTCATGAAGTACGCCGTTTCCACGGGATGGCAAGCTTTTTCCGTAGATTTGTCCCAAATTTGGCCAAATTAGCTGCTCCACTCATTGATCTTTTGAAGAAAAATAATACTTTTGTATGGTCTGATCGGCAAGACGAAGCATTCCGAGCAATCAAAGAAAAGTTGTTATATACAAGTTGAACATTTGGTCTCGTCGATCTTATTTCATGATGGAAATTTTGGGAATTTATTTAGTTCCCCACCGTCCTTCAAGATCGACGAGACCAAATGTTCAACTTGTATATTAACCATCAAGGACGAAAAAATCTACCAAAATCACTTATGACAAAGAAAAGTTGAGTTCAAGTCCGATACTTGCTCATTATAATCCAAAGTCCAATAGGACTGAGATCCACATCGATGCGTCCTGTGATGGACTTGGTACCATGCTTTTGCAAGAAGGAAATGATAAATTGATGCACATTGTTTATGCAATAAGTCGACGTACTTCAGACGTAGACAGAGCTTATTATTCGAGTAAA
Source organism: Eretmocerus hayati (assembly GCA_029851415.1). Taxonomy (NCBI): domain Eukaryota; kingdom Metazoa; phylum Arthropoda; class Insecta; order Hymenoptera; family Aphelinidae; genus Eretmocerus; species Eretmocerus hayati. The sequence continues at coordinate 123,594,616 of CM056743.1, forward strand.
TTAGAACTTTTGGCCATTGTTTGGGCGTTAGATAGATTGAGAAATTTGTTGATAAGCATACCCTTTACAGTCATTACGGATTGTCAGGCACTCATTTATATCAATTCCATGAAACAGAAGAGTCCCCAGATCATTCGTTGGTTAGCATCGATAGCAGATTTTGATTATACTATAATTCACCGTGCTGGAGAGAAGATGCAACATGTAGATGCTCTCTCACGAGCGCCAGTAGAAGAGTGTGGTGTGAATCTTGATGATGCTACTATGTTTAATGTGACAGTAAGAGAAAATGAAATTTCAATGTATCAGCGTATTGATGATGACTTGTTAAGAAAAACCCAAATATTAGAGAAAAATGTAAGCGATCGTACTAAGCGTGAGAGGAGTGAAGTGCATGAGTTTGTGTTGAAGAATGGGTTACTTTACAAGCGAGAAAAAACGGGAGACGCCCCTAATGATTACAAAGATTTCTATGTAGTTCCGCGTGCAATGCGTAAGGCGTTAGTGATCAAGAATCACGATCCGTCGAGCCATTTTGGGGTAGATAAAACAGTGGATGAAATCAAAGAGTTTTACTATTTTCCAAAAATGAGAAACTATGTCAGAAGACATATTGCTTCGTGTGTCGAGTGTTTTTTGGCCAAGCATAAGGCGGGTAAGCAAGCTGGGGAACTGCACCCCATTCCTCCGGGCAAAAGGCCGTTTGAAGTTATGAATGTGGATCATCTTGGTCCGTTTGTTACGTCAAAACTTGGGAATAAGTACATATTAGCTGCCATTTGTAACTTGACTAGATTTGCTTTACTTTTCGCAGTAAAAGATGTGAAAGCGAAGACGACCGTCCGTCACATGCAGAAAGTCGTAGATAGATTCGGAGCACCTATGCGTTTTATAACTGACCGGGGAGCCGCGTATGCATCAGAAGTTTTTGAGAAATTTTGCAATGAAAATGGCATCAAGCACACGCTCAATTCAAGTCGTCATCCACAGGCGAACGGGCTTGTTGAACGATTGAACCAAACGATACTTCCAGCTTTAAAAGCTAATTTGATAGATTTTGATGGTCTCGATTGGGATAAAAACCTCGGGAAAATTGAACGGGACCTGAATACTTCCGTAAACAAGACTACGGGCCGAACTCCATTCGAGATGTTATACGGGTACATCCCGCGTTTCAATGATGGGCTAGCTAGAGATTTGACGGTAGATTCGGAACAGTATAAGATTCCTGGTGAACTTAGAGACGAGATTCGAGAGAAAATTGAGGTCGAACAGCAAAATTCAAAGGAACGTTACGATAAGTCGAGGGTTAAGAGGATGTCGGAGTTCCACGTGTTACCGACCGAGTTCCATGCTGAGGTTACAGGTTCGGAAATATACGAGTGGCGGCGCTACTCGACCGAGTTCCATGCATAGAGGAAATGTACGAGTGGCGGCGCTACTTGTACATTTTCGAACCTGTAACCAATATAGCTAACTCAACAATGATATAGGGCGCCAGGGGTGAAGCTGGATGAGTTGACGTGGCAGACGATTATAATGAGACTATTGCTCACACACGTTGTAATGAATTCTTCAACAAGAATGCATTTACGTTGCATAGATTAGGAAATACTCCATTGTCTGTGTACTTCAATAAGAACAACACACGTTCAATAACGTGTCATGAATTCTTTAATAAGAATGTATTTACAGTATCAAGGTTAGGAAATACCCCAATGTATGTGTTCTTCAGAAAGAACAGTACACGTGTGGAAAAATTCTTCAACAAGAATTTCTTGTAGATCCACATTGCCTAGATTAGGAAATTTCCAGATGATTGTGTTCTTCAATAAGAATAGCACACATTAGTGACGTGTAATGAATTCTTCAACAAGAATGTATTTACTCTTTCCAGGTTTGAGAATACTCTAATGTTTGTGTTCTTCAGAAAGAACAGTACACGTGTGGAAAAATTCTTCAACAAGAATTTCTTGTAAATCCACATTGCCTAGATTAGGAAATTCCCAGATGATTGTGTTCTTCAATAAGAATAGCACACATTTAGTGACGTGTAATGAATTCTTCAACAAGAATGTATTTACACTTTCCAGGTTTGAGAATACTCTAATGTTTGTGTTCTTCAGAAAGAACAGTACACGTGTGGGAAAATTGTTCAACAAGAATTTCTTGTAAATCCACATTGCCTAGATTAGGAAATTTCCAGATGATTGTGTTCTTCAATAAAAATAGCACACATTTAGTGACGTGTAATGAATTCTCCAACAAGAATGTATTCACGCTTTCCAGGTTTGAGAATACTCTAATGTTTGTGTTCTTCAATAAGAACATACGTTCAGTAATGTGGAATGAATTCTCCAGCAAGAATTCCTTGTAAATCCACACTGTCTGGATTAGGGAATATCTAGATGATTGTAATCTTCAATGAGAATAGCACTCGTTCAGTAACGATGATGAATTCTTCCAAGAGAATATACTTACACTTCTTAGGTCAGTAAATACTCCAATGTCCGTGTTCTTCAGTAAGAACAACACACGGTCATTAATGTGTCATGATTTCTTCAACAAGAATGTTTTTTACGCTGCTGAGTTAGGAAGTACCCCAATTTTTATCTCCTTCAATAAGGACTACACACGTTCAGTAACGCGGAACGGATTTTTCAACAAAAATATTTGTGTAAATTGAGACTGCCTAGGTTGCAAAACCTCCTCATGTTTGTGTTTTTCAACAAGAAGTACGAATAACCTACTGCGTAGGAGACAATGGCTAGCAGTCTGTTATTAAAAAATACAGCACCGCGTAGCCAAGATATTGGACTCTTGACTGCAAATAACATATCTGTAAGCTCTCTTCAATAAGAGTATCTTACAACTGTCTCAGTGTGTCTGAAAAATTTACTGCCAATCACCTGGCAAAGTTTTTTCCAAGGAGAAAGTTTGACATGTATGTATGTGTCAAACCTTTTACGTGATCAAAATCTCATCCTGCTCATTCTACTCCAGCTGATTCCTCTGACTCCCACTGAAATTATCCCCATTTCATAGGGTTCCTTCACCTGTAGTCATCTCAAAAACAAGAATGTTCCAATATTCTTCCTCAAACACAATCAACTTGTAGTTCCACAACAGATGATGATTAAAATTATCTCAGCTCCTCTTACGTTGAGAAAGTGGAACCGTCCACGGAATCGTAATGCTCGCGCATTACGACGCCATATTGCTCTCGTGCACATCGCCGCCATATTTGCTCAACAACGCGTCGCGGCAGTCCTCTTGGTCGTACCTGGTCCGAGAATTGACTGTTTTTCTGAACGAAATTCTATCTTGAAAAATTGTTTCACCATTAGAAAATGATGAAACATTTGATACTGACAATCCACAGTATCATTCCTCTCAAGCTGCGTATTTGATCAATTCTGTTTCATAGAATTAATTTGTTTTATTTTTTGATGTCCATTGTCTGGAAGAGAGAGATTGTATCAGTTCATGATTAAGGTAATAAATAAATCATTTAGCCATGCAAAATCAGTCTACTGATGAAATAATAAGTTCTAATAATAAGTCTTCTATAAATAATAAGTTTGCCATATACCTTGACTGTGTGAAATAAAAAAACTCACTTATTTTAGTATAAGATGATTTCCAACGATGACTGCCAGTTGTTGGAAAAATGCAGGTTTAGACATGGCTGGAGAATACTGCATCATTTCTGTTTGATTTTCTTTTGATCATCTCAATTATTCAGTATTTGCATTCAGTTGATCATTAGTCCCTTGGCCAAAAGTTGCTGAAGCCCTGTGGAATCAAAAGTATTAGAATCCTATTTTTTGCAGTCTCTGACATGAAAATAGCAAAAAGCGCAAAATGTAGAATATAGAAAGTTGAGTTGTTACACCCTAAAAAGAAAGGTTTCTCTATTATTTTAAATCATTATCAATCCCAAGTCATTTACAGTAGAAGGAAAGAGGTCTTACCTGGTGTTTTTGTGTGATTGGTCCCATAACGGATCTTGCTGATACATCCCTAGAGGTGGTCTCCAGCAGATAAACATGCCCAATCAGTGCTCCTCATGTAGTTTGACACACCTAGAAAACATACAAACACAATTAGAATCATTCCAGAGCAGACAATTAACCCATCGAAACCAAAATCCGAGTGAGTCCCTCTCATAATTTGAAATTCCAGTCAGCCTTGGAGTTGTTTTGATCACATGCCTGGCTAATTTTAGGTCAAATAGGACTATAAATAGGCATTGAAAGACTTTATGTAGTTGTAAAAGCCAGATCAAATCAAAAGAGATGGTTGGATTTTGTCAATAAACCCCATTCACCGTTCTTATAAAACCGCAATACTTGCAATCATGAAATTTTCCCAAATTGATGAGCTACCAACTTGAAAATTAGTTCATGAGAAAGATCAGATTTTTCATAATCGTTCAAGTCCAATCAGTTAACCATTCAGCCCCAATTTGATGAGACTGATGAAAAAATAAACTTTGTTATTAGTAGCCCCGTGCTTATATATGGTAAACAGTACCATGTTGCAACGTTCTCTACGCGGTGAGTATGGTTTTCCCAGTTTTTCTAAGGCATTCATATTGTAGAAAAAAGTCTAGCGCAGATGCTAGGACCAAATTTTATCGAGTAAAATTGAAAATTTTCAGAATTACTTAAGATGAAAACATTGAACTGTGCTCGCCCGAGCAGAGGCTTTTCAGGCGCACATGATTGGCGTCCCGTGAGATGATACCCCTTGGCAAAGATGTGGCAGGTTCCTGATGAAATACTGCACCCACTGACACATCCGGATCATAAACACACAACACCGGGGGGGGGGGGGGCGGATGATAAGTTGCCGCTTGCCGCGGATATTCTTGTAGGAAACAGATTTAGGGTCGCGGCCCACCTCGTGCACTCGACGGTTGACCCCGAAAAAACACGCTCTGTCACAAAAAAAGCTGCCAGGACTGTGCAAGTTGGTGCTATCAGGCCATCGCGGAAAAAAAGCATTAGTTTACCCCATAATGCAGACTTATGCAAACAAACGTGACATTGCAATAATAGATCACGCCGTCCGCAGACATGCCCGCGGCAGACGACGGGTTGAATACAAAAGTCGGAACTATCTACAGAAGCGCCACCTACTGGATGGACATCCGCTTCAATCTACCTCGCGCGATTTCGTGTCTGCAGCTGTTCGTTTACAAATTTGCAGTTTTGGTACCGAAATCGTAGATTTCAAATAACTTTTTGATTTGAGAATCGATTACGTGCGGGGATGATTCATTCGATGCGTAGAATCGGTGAGAATGGTGCTCTGGTCCAATTGTTATGATTCAACTAGCGGGAACCTGAATATTTGGATAGAATAGCCACCTAACCTCTTTGAGCATTTGCCTTTCCGCAAGATTTTTGACTCGGGGCGATGAATTAGCGTACGGATTGGACCAGAGCACCATTCTCACGAATATTTTCTACCTCCTGCGAAAATTTCAGATCGATTGGGTGGAAATTGAGAGCGTAAGTTGAAATATACGAAGAAGTTGGTATCCTAGCAGAAGTCTTCGGGCCGATCTCCGACATCCTCTTAAGTTGTAAGCTACTCTTATTGAAGAGAGCTTACAGATATGTTATTTGCAGTCAAGAGCCCAATATCTTGGCTACGCGGTGCTGTATTTTTGAATAACAGACTGCTAGCCATTGTCTCCTACGCTGAGACAATTGTAAGCTACTCTTATTGAAGAGAGCTCACAGATATGTTATTTGCAGTCAAGAGCCCAATATCTTGGCTACGCGGTGCTGTATTTTTGAATAACAGACTGCTAGCCATTGTCTCCTACGCTGAGACAGTTGTAAGCCACTCTTATTGAAGAGAGCTTACAGATATGTTATTTGCAGTCAAGAGCCCAATATCTTGGCTACGCGGTGCTGTATTTTTTAATAACAGACTGCTAGCCATTGTCTCCTCCGCTGAGACAGTTGTAAGCTACTCTTATTGAAGAGAGCTCACAGATAATATGTTATTTGCAGTCAAGAGCCCAATATCTTGGCTACACGGTGCTGTATTTCTGAATAACAGACTGCTAGCCATTGTCTCCTACGCTGAGACAGTTGTAAGCTACTCTTATTGAAGAGAGCTCACAGATATGTTATTTGCAGTCAAGAGCCCAATATCTTGGCTACGCGGTGCTGTATTTTTGAATAACAGACTGCTAGCCATTGTCTCCTACGCTGAGACAGTTGTAAGCTATTCTTATTGAAGAGAGCTCACAGATATGTTATTTGCAGTCAAGAGCCCAATATCTTGGCTTCGCGGTGCTGTATTTTTGAATAACAGACTGCTAGCCATTGTCTCCTACGCTGAGACAGTTGTAAGCTACTCTTATTGAAGAGAGCTTACAGATATGTTATTTGCAGTCAAGAGCCCAATATCTTGGCTACGCGGTGCTGTATTTTTGAATAACAGACTGCTAGCCATTGTCTCCTACGCTGAGACAGTTGTAAGCTACTCTTATTGAAGAGAGCTCATAGATATGTTATTTGCAGTCAAGAGCCCAATATCTTGGCTACGCGGTGCTGTATTTTTGAATAACAGACTGCTAGCCATTGTCTCCTACGCTGAGACAGTTGTAAGCTACTCTTATTGAAGAGAGCTTACAGATATGTTATTTGCAGTCAAGAGCCCAATATCTTGGCTACGCGGTGCTGTATTTTTGAATAACAGACTGCTAGCCTTTGTCTCCTACGCTGAGACAGTTGTAAGCTACTCTTATTGAAGAGAGCTCACAGATATGTTATTTGCAGTCAAGAGCCCAATATCTTGGCTACGCGGTGCTGTATTTTTGAATAACAGACTGCTAGCCATTGTCTCCTACGCTGAGACAGTTGTAAGCTACTCTTATTGAAGAGAGCTTACAGATATGTTATTTGCAGTCAAGAGCCCAATATCTTGGCTACGCGGTGCTGTATTTTTTAATAACAGACTGCTAGCCATTGTCTCCTACGCAGTAGGTTATTCGTACTTCTTGTTGAAAAACACAAACATGAGGAGGTTTTGCAACCTAGGCAGTCTCAATTTACACAAATATTTTTGTTGAAAAATCTGTTCCGCGTTACTGAACGTGTGTAGTCCTTATTGAAGGAGATAAAAATTGGGATACTTCCTAACTCAGCAGCATAAAAAACATTCTTGTTGAAGAATTCATGACACACTAATGACCGCGTGTTGCTCTTACTGAAGAACATGGACATTGGATTATTCACTGACCTAAGAAGTTGTAGAACATTCTCTTGGAAGAATTCATCATCGTTACTGAACGAGTGCTATTCTCATTGAAGATTACAATAATCATCTAGATATTCCCTAATCCAGACAGTGTGGATTTACAAGGAATTCTTGCTGAAGAATTCATTCCACATTACTGAACGTGTTGTTCTTATTGAAGAACAAAAACATTAGGGTATACCCAAACCTGGAAAGTGTAAATACATTCTTGTTGAAGAATTCATTACACGTCACTAATTGTGTGCTATTCTTATTGAAGAACACAATCATCTGGAAATTTCCGTATCTAGGCAATGTGGATTTACAAGAAATTCTTGTTGAAGAATTTTTCCACGCGCGTACTGTTCTTTTCGAAGAACATAAACATTGGGGTATTTCCTAACCTTGATACTGTAAATACATTCTTGTTGAAGAAATCATGACACGTTACTGAACGTGTGTTGTTCTTATTGAAGTACACAGACAATGCAGTATCTCCTAATCTATGCAACGTGAATGCATTCTTGTTGAAGAATTCATTACAACGTGTGTGAGCAATAGTCTCATTATAATCTTCTGCCACGTCAACTCATCCAGCTTTACCCCTGGCGCCCTATATTATTGTTGAGTTAGCTATATTGGTTACAGATTCGAAAATGTACAAGTAGTCCCGCCACTCGTACATTTCCTCTATGCATGGAACTCGGTCGAGTAACGCCGCCACTCGTATATTTCCGAACCTGTAACCTCAGCATGAAACTCGGTCGGTAACACGTGGAACTCCGACATCATCTTAAAAATGTTAAATTTTCAGTGGGTGACATAGTTTTCATGAAGGCAAATCGTGTAGCAACCGGTGAATCGATGAAGTTGCAACCAAAGAATAAGGGTCCACTTGTGATCACTCAAGTTCTTCCATCTGATACGTATAGAGTTCAGAGTCTGAGTAAGAAACTTGATTCAGAACAGGGGACAACAGCGCATGTAAGTCAGCTGAGAATTTGGCGTGGATGTCCTATTGAGGATGGGGATAATAGTGAGTCTGAGTCTGAATCTGAGGATGAAATTGTTGTGCAAAATGATTCTGTTATGAGTGGAGATGGTGAAAGTGCGAATGATAATGATGAACAAGCACAGAATGCCGTTTCGACGAGAAATGTTACTGATGTACGTAGAAGTTTGAGACAGCGCAAGAAACCGAGCAAGCTTGATGATTTTGTATCCGATTAGATTTTTACACCTTCTATCTGGAAGCTTGGAGGAGCAAGCTCGCGCAGGGTGGCCGAATGTTAGAGAGAGTATGTCCACGAGTATATGTATGCGTATAGGGCGACATGTATGTTTATGTGCGTATGGAGTGGCGGCGCCACCGGATGGACGAGTGCGTGCGCGCGAGGGAGGCTCGAGAGAACTTGGCGGGCCGCGATCAAGTAAGGCCGTGACCTGGTGAACGGGGATCGAAGGCTCCTGGAGCCGGGTTATTTGGCGAAGGCCGATTGTATACCTAGTTTAGTGGCAAGTGTGCCGTATAGTATTTAGTGGCAAGGTGCCGTTACCAATTTTATTGTATCTGATCGAGTGGCTAAAGTGCCGGTAGCTCGTGAACGATCCTGTACTTAGTTGAATGAATACGTTTATTTGAGTGAATCTTCTGAGTTATTCTTGGAGACAGGAGTGTCTCTAACAATATAGGCGTTAAGAACTCGTTCCTATTGAGCTCAAGCGATTTGAATGCTGAATATCAGTATTTGAGACTCGAAAGGCTATTTACCTCAATTGATTTCAATACTGACTATGAGCATTGACGAGGTTACTTCCATCGACCGCGATCAATTTGAATGTTGAATTTCAGTATAGGCAATTTGACATCCCATCCACTTCTATCTATTCCAATACTCACTTTCGAGATTGTGAATTATATCATCTCTATCCACCTCAATCGATTTCAATACTGACTATGAGCATTGACGAGTTCACTTCTATTGACCTCAATCTATTTGGATGCTGCATATCAGTATTGGAGATCGATATCGTATGTCTACCTGAATCGATTCCAATACTTTCTTCAGGGGTTGGGAATTTCAGTATCTGAATCCACATCAATCGATCTTAATACTGACTGGGAGCATTGACGAGTGAACTTCCATCGACCTCAATCGATTTGAATGCTGAATATCAGTATTGGAGATTTGAAAGTCTGTCCGCCTCAATCGATTTCAATACTGGCCATGAGTATTGACAAGTTTACTTCTATCGACCTTGATTGATTTGAATGTTGAATATCAGTCTAGGCGATGTGAAATCTTATCTACCTCTATCGATTCCAATACTTACCTTCGAGATTGTGAATTACAATATCTTCATCCACCTCAATCGATCCCAATACTAACTTTGAGCATTGACGAATTTACTTCTATCGACCTCAATCGATTTGGATGCTGCATATCAGTGTTGGAGATTCAAAATCGTATGTCTACCTCAATTGATTCCAATATTTACTTCCGAGATTGAGAATTCTAAAATCTGAATCCACTTCAATCGATCCCAATACTCACTACGAGTAGTGCCGAGTTTATTCCCATCGACATCAATCGATTTGAATGCTGAATATCAGTATTGGAGATTTGGAGTTGTATCCACCTCAATCGGTTTCAATACTGACCATGGTTTTGAACGAAACGAAACAAAACGCGAATTCGATTCTATTTCATTTATTTTAGCAAAAACAAAACGAAACAAAATTAGTTTGAATTATATTGAAGAAAAACGAAACTAAACGGTAACCGAATCTGTCTTGCTTGTGATGAACGAAACCAAACGACATTATTGGTATTTAGTTTTGTTGAATATTGTTTTTTAGCATCCATGTTTTGTTGAGTTTCGTTTATTCACGAGATAAACAAATTTTAATGATTTTGCTTAGTTTTGTGGATAAACGAAATTCAACAAAACTATCTTCTGATAAATATGTTCTGTTTTGTATCTGATTTCTAGATGAGAGCTTTGTCGCAGGAATCAGGTTGAATGAAAATGCTGGATTTATCAGTTTTTCCATCCATTGTTCGTTAAAAACAAAACATGAACGAAAATGTTCATAATTACGTTGCGGTTAACGAAACTAGACAAAACTGTGTATGATTATGTTAAGGGTAAACGAAACTAAACGTAAACAAAATGTCATTATACGAAACAGAACTTGAATATTTTTGTTCAGTTTAGTTTATCGAAAAATTTGCTCCGACGATTGTATAGCTCTTGTTGAATGTACTGCGAGGCCATTCGGGTGAATTCCCGTCGGGAGGTTGAATTCGGTTCTGAATAGTACTTTGTCTTTTATGATCACTGTCTTGCAAACTATTAATTGTGTCAATCCCTTTCATTTTCCTGGGTATCAGACTATCTATTTTAAGCGTCGTGAATCTATTGCATGATGAGATCCTCAGAATTGTTTTGATTTGTGATACAACTGAGAATCTCCAGCCGCGGTACCTCAAGGATTTGGGATGTAGGACTGAGCTCTACGAGGTACAATAGTGGGGACAGGACAGCTGAGATATGGTTGAATCAATCGTGAGCACATTTAGTATCATCCCAGCGTAATGAAATCATGCAAACTCCAACTCTGATGGAGTGTTTACGTTAAAGCTGCAGTAGCAGTGGCATGAGTGACTGACCAATCAGCATGCGACTACCAAGCCCGCCATATTGGATTTCGGGAGCATAGCGTGGAAGTATCATTCACTCGTCATCCGTGCGTCGAGTCCGCGTTGAGTACGCTGAGCGGACCTTTCTTTCATGACCGCGCATGGCCTGAAACACCCGAGAGTTTGAGGCACACCTCACTCCCGAGTTGCGTATGTTATTGTTTATTGTACTGAACTAAAGTACGCCCCGCTCCCCATCCATGGACTCATACAAGCACGCATTCGTGGCGCAGGGGGTTTATTTTAAAAGAGCGTCACTTGTAAACGCCGCAAGCTTAGGCGCGCGACTACGGTAAAACGACTACTGCTTACGGCAGTTCGTGCGTTCCTCGCGATCCTCTCCATTGTGCATGATGTTAGGTTAGTCTTTCGAAGTTTGCGGGTAAAATTGAATTGATCCAGAATACAGAATTAGAAAATATATCTCTGAGCATTTTCTTCAAGTTTGGTTATGAATAAATGGATAACCATTCATCCATAACCAAATTCAGAGGTTTATGAACATGTATGTTAAATTTTGATGTTACTGGCATCAAGATAATAGCCCTACAAAATATCATGTCAGTACGGAGGAGCTATCTGCTCCAGTCCAATCATGTACAGCGTGTATCTTCACAAGCAGAGGATGCATATCTCATGGTGCAAACATGCAACTGGTTCCTATGTGCGTTCCTAAGGGATATGTGCTAAAAGTATCAACTCAATAAAATTAGTCGCACAACACTGGAATGAGTTGCTACATACAGATTTCTGTATACATATAGTAACCGAGACTGAGATGACTCTCATTTTCATCTCTCATTTTCATCACGCTGCACTTATGAAAATTGTGCAGTATGTAGCTGCAATTTTCACCTATATATTTTCTTACAGTCTGAACTGTCTGAAGTCTGTGAACTCATTCCAAGATGGGGAAATGGAAATTCATCAGAGTGATCAGACCCACGGACTGGATCAGACACAGGGATGATCCCAATTGTAAAAATAGGGTGTAAACTAGCTCTAGCCCAGGTGGTTCTCATGCACGGAGAGAAGAGAACCACGCCACAGGGCCACCATGTTGGTCTGCATTTTGGAGTTGAAGATAGAATAGAAATTGATGCGAATGAACGTTAGTGGATTTAATCCTGTCTCTTTGATTTACTCATAATTATGGTAACATTGTGTACCCATTGGTGTATTATGACGGTATATTATCTCGTCACATTAATTATTAATGCGAGTCCGCAATGTGCAATGCGGCCCGCCAGGATCTGCTTGGCGGCGTCTTCCTCGTGGACACTGGCCTCCTGTCGGCCAGTGCTGCTCGTACTACGCATTAGCGCATGATAAGATTAGGACGAGTTCACGAGGAAGACGCCGCCAAGCAGATCCTGGCGGGCCGCATTGCACATTGCGGACTCGCATTAATAATTAATGTGACGAGATAATATACCGTCATAAATGGCGCCCCACGTTGGGCGCCATTTATGACGGTATATTATCTCGTCACATTAATTATTAATGCGAGTCCGCAATGTGCAATGCGGCCCGCCAGGATCTGCTTGGCGGCGTCTTCCTCGTGGACACTGGCCTCCTGTCGGCCAGTGCTGCTCGTACTACGCATTAGCGCATGATAAGATTAGGACGAGTTCACGAGTTCACGAGGAAACACAGATGAGTGATAACGCGAGCAGGTAAAGTTAACAAGATTTGGATTTATTCAATCGATAATTTACAAAGCGCATCCGGGCGCGAACGCAACAGGTGAAAAACTCGCGAGGGAGAGCCGCACACAATGAGAGAGAGAGAGAGATACATTCTCGGCTGGTACTCACGCTGCGAAGACGCTTTTCAACAGGCCGCTGCCTCGGGAACGCCAAAGGTCGGGAGTCCGCTGACTGTCGCACAAGTCCGGGTGAAATAACCCCCGTTGCCGTTGGGTACGGAAGCCTCGGCACCTGCAGGACCTGCGTCGGATGTCGGGGCGACCGGAGCACACGCGGCGCGGGAGAGGTTAGCCTAGATACGGGTCACACGATGTGTAGCGGACAACCCACGGAACAAGTCTCTCCGCTCATGGAATGGCCGCGAACTGCGCGAGCCGCGAGCTGCGTTCCTATTGGCCAGCCATTTTGGGCGCGCGCGCATTCTCTGTCTCTCTCATATTCAAACCTGTGTGTTGCTCTCCCTTTGCTGCTACTCGGGTATACACCTGTAACAATCTTTTGGATACATCAATATATGAGATTCGATAATAACTTATATCTATTTGCCGAGGAGAGAGTGATGGGACTTTACCCGTCACAGTATAATCAATGACACCATTGGTAGTATGAGCAGTCAGCTGTCCAACCACATTGTAAGTCAAGCTTTGCGTTGATTTAGATGGGAACGCAGATCCAACATGGTGGCCCTGTGGCGTAGTGCATGGTGGAAAGTAGATAAGGTGTACTCAGTTGGAGGACGAGTTTTCATGCGGATTGCGCGGCCCAACGGAAGCCATCTTGCTAGCAGACGGCTTCGCCGCATGGGCCCGATTGAGGAACGAGAGCAAAAAACTGACAGCCAAATTTCATCTTTCCAATCGTGAACCTTGCTCAGAAATGTTCGGAATGCATTCGAGTAACGAAATTTTAGTATAAATAACAATCTTAAAACAACTTGATAAATTTCAAGCACCTCCTGAAGGATCCGCGGCTTATATACAGGTTTTTCGTTCAAGCTATGTTGGATGCCTCGGTAGTCTAGTGGATATGGAACTCGCGCTTTAATCCACTGAAGTTGGGGTTCAATTCCCTCTACGTTCAATTTTTTTTCTTTTTTCGTAGTTTTAATAAATTTTATCGATGAAGAACTGTGCATTGATGTAAGGCCTATATGTTTTGGAACATGGAAATACATTTTTTCGTAGTTTATTACAAGGTGAAAACATACTCCGTGCTCCAAAGTGGTTTGACAAGCAAGGTAATGCATACATACTGTTTTTTGTTACAGATGCGACTAAGCACCAATTTATTCTACCTCACCGGGGAGAAAAATGGCGCTTTAGTCGCTCTATGCCAAAAAATAAAAATTTATAGAATGTTTACAAGAATAGAAAAATTGGCAGGATATTCCCAGTTTTGAAAAATACAAAGAATATTCCAATTTTTCCAAATACATGGAGACGAATACATTTGTCTTGCAATTCAAAACAAATTTCCAACCATTATTGATGAGGACAGTGCTGAAATATTCATGGGCTTCAATTCTTTTCAGATTTTCTTCTTTCTCAGATGGAAAGTAACTTTCGATGGATTTGTATGTCAAATATTGAATTTTTAAATATGAAATATTTTTCCTATGCTCCAAAAATATTATTGTATTCAGTGAAGAAAGGGTAGTCGAGTGGCCCTATTTCCGCTTAGTTTTTGTAAATAAACTTACCATCTTTAGAGACATTGATCTAAAAATCATTCAATCCTATATTGAGATGATTTTCAAACAAAACTTTGAATTCCAGGAATATATAAAAGACTTAGGTATTTGGTACCACGTACGATACATTCATATAACATTGACGTAGCAATGAAAGTTAAATTTTCAAAAACGTTTAATCCTACACGATGGGAACTAGATGGGAGCGGGGTTCGTTGATTTTTTCCGCGTTTCCAGGGAAATATATTAGAGAGAGTCCTCAAACTTGACGAATAAAAATTAGACATTGATGAGTTACTATACCCTGCATTCTCATAATTGTACCCCGAACGACTCTTTATTTCAGGAAAGGCGTTGGTTTCGTGAAAAATAATTTCGGGGAAATCAAATCTCTATCAAAACTCTTGGAGATCTCATTCTTCCGAGATTATTTTTCACAAGACCAACGTCTGTCCTAATTTCAAGAGTCGTTATAATCAGAATAGAATTATGAAAATGCAGGGTACAATTCATCAATTGATGAAATTACGATTTCCCCTCCAGTTTGAGCTTTCATCGCAGTTTTTTCCCGAAAGATTCCTGTCCACTTCTAATCAGAATTGAATTTTCGTAGGTCGAAACGTACAAAAGGTTCCATAAACAAAAATTCCGTCAATCTCAAAAGCACTCCGTGTAGCTTCTCCCGCAAAGTTCAAACAGGCTCGAGTTCGCGCTAGATCGTGATT
The DNA here is from genome assembly GCA_029851415.1 of Eretmocerus hayati. Classification (NCBI taxonomy): domain Eukaryota; kingdom Metazoa; phylum Arthropoda; class Insecta; order Hymenoptera; family Aphelinidae; genus Eretmocerus; species Eretmocerus hayati. The sequence goes on from CM056743.1 coordinate 123,609,707, forward strand.
GGATGACAGGACAAGATGGCGCCCGGTGGGCTAGAAAGCTAATTGGCTGCGGGGCTCACGCTGCGCGTGAGCACACCTTATCTACTTTCCACCATGGCGTAGTGCTCTTATTCTCTCCGTGCACGAGAACACCATGGCATCACCAGGGCTTATGCTGGTTGACACCTTATTATTGCTAGTCTGATCACTCTAATGCATTTCCATTTTCCCATCTTGGAATGAGTTCACAGACTTTAGACAGTTCAGACTGTAAGAAAATATATAGGTGAAAATTGCAGCTACATACAGCACAATTTTCAAAAGTGCAGCGTGATGAAAATGAGAGTCATCTCAGTCTCGGTTACTAAATGTATACAGAAATCTGTATGTAGCAAATCATTCTAGTGTTGTGCAACTAATTTTATTGAGTTGATACTTTTAGCACATATCCCTTAGGAACGCACACAGGAACCAGTTGCATGTTTGCACCATGAGATAGATATGCATCCTCTGTTTGTGAAGATACACGCTGTACATGATTGGACTGGAGCAGATAGCTCCTCCGTACTGCCATGATATTTTGTAGGGCTATTATCTTGATGCCAGTAACATCAAAATTCAACATACATGTTCATAAACCTCTGAATTTGATTATGGATGAATGGTTATCCATTTATTCATAACCAAACTTGAAGGAAATGCTCAGAAATATATTTTCTAATTCTGTATTCTGGATCAATTCAATTTTACCCGTAAACTTCGAAAGACTAACCTAACATCATGCACAATGGAGAGGATCGCGAGGAACGTACGAACTGCCGTGAGCAGTAGTCGTTTCACCTGTTGTGTCCCAACAGGGACACAGCTGGCTTCTCCGAGCGGTTTTAAACTTACAGCCCAATCCACTCCCGTTCGTTTCTGCAGACTCGTTCCAAGAGCGCGAATTTCTATCGTGCGCTCAAATGCTGTGGGTTGAAGTTGTAGAAGGGCCGTGGGGTTCCCAGATTAAGTATTGAAATACAAGAGCCGTGAGTTGTCTTGAGAATTACTTTTACTCGAATTCTATACGTGACATTTGAAATTTTCTGGTCGAGAGAACTTTACAGTATCGAGTTACGTGTCAAAATGCTGCCCAGCAGCGGTCAGCAGCTATATTTATACAAGAGAGGAAAATCGTGAGCATGCGCCTTTGAAAACTGATTCGTCGTGCCGCGACAGTTCTTATGGAGATCCCGTGTTAAACGCTCGATTTTCCATGCGCCGCGCACGGTTTTCTTGATTCTAAATGGGAAGCTCATGTTAAAGTGTTGGCTCGCAGCGCGCCGCACAGCATATCCTTGACTCTATACGGCAAGCTTATGTAAAACGATTGACTTTGCTGTGCGCCGCGTAGCGTTTTGACATCGTGAAATAGGAAACCCATGTTAAAAGCGACAATGCTCAGCGCGCCGCAGCCCCCTTTTCTCTAATTCAAATGAAATCTTTATGGGCTGCACGTTTATTCTCGCGCGCTGCATAGCTCCTCTCAATCTGCCACATGACTATACATATGATTATTGGTCTCTATCGCGGAGTTCTCCCTACCAGTAGCTAAGGCCAATTAAATTATACAATTTATAATCAATTTCAGTCCCATATATCAGTATTGCCAGATGGACCTTCATTAGTTCATAATAGCCAATCCGGCGTCGGGTAGAACTCAAACAAATTGCAGTCCTGAAGAAAGTCTCGTCGTATTCACCATCCATGGTTATTGTCTTTATTCGCATAGTTGTCCAGTCAGTCAATTATTTGCGGCTAAATGTCCCTGTAAGAATGATAACTCGACAGAAATTTGTTCCAACTTATCGTAAATTTCGGAGACCATGTTGCTTTGACTCATTTTATATTGGTAAGCGCGGGTGATATGCTGAGAGGAGATCGATTAATCAGAATAAATAATTATTCATAGGTAATTCACACGGCTTTATTCCACGTGTGAAGTTAGCATTAGGAAAATTCAGGGTGTGTTGGACGCCCTCTATACAAGACTAATAGCCGCAGGCTATAACAGCTCCCCCCACAGGAAAAAGTGCATTCTTATAGGATGCACCTTTTAATAAGTCATTGTTTCGATCCATGGAACTTCTTTCAATGTCTGAGCTGTCTCTATTATCCGATGACGTTTTGTGATTCAAAATTTTTGTATAGCATGGGGGGGGGCGACTTTTAACACTCTACCAATCGTGAATTCATAGAACTTTTGCAGTAAGTGAAATTACGATGTTCCTGAATCTTCGCGAATTCTGTCAGGTCTGGCTACCACGATGGCCCTGCTCAATATGTCATTTATTTCGTATAGAGCTGATTAGACGATATCACAGGTTGCGGATACTTCCTACGTAATTCATTGAGTCCATGTTATTGATGTGAAGCAGGTATTTAAAACCCATAAGGTGTACCTGGAAGTAAAATTCAGCATCAACTTGCCAACCGTCGAAAATTCTTTACGTTCTCATCAGCAAACATCTAGTCCCAAGTCTGACGCATCCCTCGTTATGCATTAAATGCTAAATTGTAAGTCACTTAATTTCGGAAAATGCCTGGCCCCAATATTATGTGTCAGCGGTATGAATTTATCTGGAAAAGATGCAAGAATACCGCGTATAATGAGATGCGGGTCGAATATGAATTTTCATCGTGCGCGTAAGACTCGGTTGGAAGTTTCGTCGTTGTTATGCAACAGGTAGTTTCTGCATGACTCAGATAATCAATTCGTGCCCTCTGTTGAATCGACTAGTTGAATTCAAAGTTGCAGGTAATCAAAAAATTCCGCAGGTAAGTGAAGTCACCCTTTCCTATAAATTATTCGTTTATTGGGTTCTAGCTCTCACGTTTCGTATGAGATTATTTTATCGAATACCAATGCCCATTTTCAAATCGCCTGGTGCCATCTGGCGCTAGGACCTTGCACCTCATCCTCGATTCGCACATGCGCTGTTCCCTTCTATCCTATACACGTGTAGCTTGTTTACATCGCGCCAACCGAACGTGCTTTACGTGTTCGAACCCGAGCAGGTAGTTGATTTCTCAAGTTTTTCACTCGTTTAGGAATCACATCATGGTGAAATTCAGTTTTTCGGCGATAATCAGTACAGGTAAGTTCTAACTTATCATATAAGGCTCAGATACTATTATTCCATACGTCTATCGCCCTCCGACGTCGCTATACCGGCTACTTCGTTCCTATCCTCTGGTTCGAGATATCTTTCGAACGGTACTTAACCCTTGCTTATTATTTACCCTCGAGGTTGAAGAATCTTTAATTTTCGTTGCAGTTAGATTTTTAATCAATGTAGCCTCTATACTCTAGCATTCATATTTTATACCCATACGCGATCCTCGTGTAATTCGATATTCTTTATGATTAAGCTCATGAACATCGAGAGAGTTCAAAAGAAATTGAAGAGAATAATACTGAGAGAGAGTAATACTAAGACCTCCGACTCAATTCTGCAATTCTCTTGCGTCATCGATGCATCACTCATTTTCGGCTTGCCTCTGTTGCGTTCAGCTGTTTCTTTCAAAAATTATATATATTACGTCATATACCTCAATTTTCGATTGACCCTGTCTACTCCTTAGTTTCGCCTAATAATTCTTTATTTGGCTAATGAGTATCTACATGACAATAAAAAGAGCTAGAGAGAGAGAAAGAGAGAGAGAAACATCAAACAACCCGATCATCGAGGTTTCGCGTTATTTCCAGCCTGTCCAGCTTATTGTTGTCGCGATCTCGACATCCAAAATACACATTATCTTTCAGAGTCGGGTGTGTTTAGTGAATTTCATTCTGAGCCCAGTGTCGGTCGTTTATATGTTGGCGTCGCTTGTTATAACTTGCATCCTGATTACGATCTATCTAATCACCTCTGTGATGGGTTTTTTGTTCTAGGATCATGGGTATTCCGCGGGCGGTTCGCCGCGCTCGGGGCCCTTCGTGCCTCGTGGGTGCTGAGATCCATCCAGCAACCCACCCAGACATCCAGCACTCGGAGGAAGGGCTTGCCTCGGCCACCAGATCCAACTAAAATTCAAGGCCCTCAAAAAACCTAAGGTTTAACGTGTACTATAGTTTCTGGTCCATTTTATCTTTAATTTCTTTATTAAAAATAATGTAAATATTTCTTAAATTTCCGATTTATTTATGAGTTCCAGATTTTCCTTAATTCTGAACAATCGGCTGTATTTAGAATCACAAAGCAAATCTTGATTCTGAATAATCGGCTGTATTTAGAATCACAAAGTTAATTCGTTTTTGATCTGACACAAAATTTTCAAGAAAGATTATTTGAATTTGACATAGAAATGTCCAGCATTTATTCTGCACGCAAGTGGTTGAAATACCACAGTCTACTCATACCACAGTCCACTTGGTGAGGTTAAAGTTGAATACCGGTCAAGTGAAGATATCTCTATAGGATATGTTCAAATAGCATACTCCATGCAGATTTGGGGCAGTTTTGGCAAGAAATTAGGGGTTAAGGTTAGGCTTCCCGGTATTTTGAGACCGAGCAAATTCTCACCACATCCTTGCGGAAATAAAGACTAGTCGTCTTGTTAGCTGATAAGTTTCATTTATTGGTCACAACGTTTTTCAATAGAGTGTTATTTTCTTAGAAACATCCAAGTTCCATACATAAGTAACTTATCAATTTTTGAGAAAATCAGATTTGATTCAGCACAATTCAACATTACAGTCACCTGGTCCGGAGTCGAAGTCGTGGTCGATTATTATTTGAGTAAGACTTTCTCGTAACTTACGTTCTTTCTAGCTCGTTCAAAATAAGCGGTTGAGCACTCGGCGCATTTGCTGGCATCTTTCTTGACGTAGATTATCGAATTTTTGCAACTACAGCACACAGGCATTATTGGGTTACGATGAGCGCGGATCAGGACATGTGTCGCCTCGAAGGTGTATTCGGAATGCATCTCTTCATCGAAGCAATTTGCACAGATGCAGCCTCTTTTCTTCTTTTGAAAATATCCAGCCCGTTTGTGTGCCATTTTTTTCAAATCGTGGAAGAAAGGGTGGGACAAATCTGGAGTTCCCCTCTCGGCTTGCCTACGGAGATTCACCCAATCATAGTCCTTGAATATTAATCGGTCATCGCTTTGTATTGTTTCTCGTGCTGATAATCTAGCTGAATATTTTCGAGCAGGTGCCCGAGGTGCTGGTCGAGAATTTTCCCGCGATGACTGTTCCGTCGATAGAGCTCGTCGCTTCCTCTTCTGCCGGATGCTGCGCCCACTTGACGTGGATGGTACATCTTCTACCGGTTTTTCATGAACTTCTTCAGATGGTCTGTCGGTAACTATAGTTGTTGCGATTTTTGATGCGATGGGCCCTGTATTGGCTGATACATTCCCATCTCTGGCATCTATCGAGTCGAATTTTCTTTCCGACGAGTCGTTAGGGTGATCACTTCTTGCCACAATTCTTGCATGCGCGCACATGGCTACTTCTTTCCTTGACCGAGGCTCGTTAATGCCACCCTCACGTTGATTCTTCTTACCACTAGCGAATTGCGGAACAGAATTCACTTCATCATATTCTTTTCTATTCACTTCCTCAACCTTTTCATTAATTGAGCGACTTACGTGTTGGTCATCCTCCTGCTGAGGAAAAATCACTTCGTCACTTCCTTTGTCAAGCGGGTGATTTGTGCTTCGTTTTTGCGGCTGGAGAAGATTCACCTTGTCAATTACTTCATCGTTCGACCGGCTTACACACTGCCCACTCTCTTGCTGAGAAAAACTCACTTCATAATTCTCTTCATCGCTCGGACGACTTGTGCTCTGTTCTTCCTGCCTAAGAAAATTCACTTCATAATTTTCTTCATCACTAGGACGACCTGTGCTCTGTTCTTTCTGCCTAAGAAAATTCACTTCATAATTTTCTTCATCACTAGGGCGACTTGTGCTCTGTTCGCACCCTTGTAGTTCACGTTCGATGCGTCTAACTTCATCTGCATCGGGCGTTGACTTGGCCTGCACGACTTCCAGCTCGCCAATTAGTTCTATGCACTCGCCCAAACCCATATTTGCATTTTCTTCGCCAAGATTTTCCTCAGGTAGTAGTCCAACCCCGTTCTGTACGTCTATTTCTTCAAATGCTTCAAATAAGTGTGCCCATCTTGGTGATGGAATCTGCGGGTCGAGTGCTATGATGGGCACGTCCGCTATAGGATGGCCTTCTTCTTGTTCGATCTCTCTAATCATGTCCGACTCTTCTTCTGTTATTGATATATTCGACGGGATCGAAACGTTATCTAAATCGTTGCTGAGATCAGACGAATTATGCGCTTGATTTTCATGCTCGTACTCCATTCTGAATTTTTAGAGTGCCGTCAGCTCGTCTAAATTCTTCAATAGTCAAACCCATACTGAAGACATCGCGATCGGAGCCCTTGTGCAGCCCTTCGTATCATTTCTGAAGCCAATGAGATTTCTAAGATTATAGGCTATGGATTAAAGCATCAACCCCCCCCCCCCCCTCTATTTCTTGGTGTCACGACCTTTTTAAATCTATTGCCGAAAACACTTATATACTTTTCGTTTCCGTTAGACAGATATCGGAGCCTGGCGTCATTGCATCTTTGTATATGCATCCCATTCATGTTTATATTTCAAGTTTTCATGCACTGATGGCTAATGAGAATCTTAAATTTGACAGATATCGGAGCCTGGTGTCGTTACATCCTCGTATATACATCCCATTCGTGTTTATATTTCGAGTTTTCATGCACTGATGGCTGATGAAAATCTCAAAGTTCACACGGCTATGTGTCACGATGCCACGCCCCCCCATCTTGAGTTTCGATGTGAAGATTTCCAAGTATCATTTCTGTGAAGCATTGATTCATCTATCGCGAGTCGGATGTCCATTCGAGGTAGTTCTATTTTAATAGTTCAATATCCTACTTGGGTGCTTTTCGGCTTCCTGGGGGATCGGCTGTCAACATTTTTGCCGATTTTGATTCAGAGTCAATGAGATATATGTGATTGGATTCTAGGCTAGCACAGTCGTCCCGATTTCTCTTCATGATTATTCTCTGTACAGGCTGTTCATATAGCTTTCCAGCGTTATGTATGATTTCGTGAAGATTTCCGGCTCTGAAGTTCGCGACACTTTTTATTCGGATTTTCTTCATTTCGCCGGACATTTCTGTGATCTGCCCTAGTCGCGCGCTTGTAGCTGACTGAACCGAACTAACGTTTGTTTTAGAAAGGTGGAGGTTCTAAGAGAGGAGTCCCTCTCGTGACTCCCTGGGTTTGGTTACGTTATAGGTTTCTAAGATTTAAGTTCGCGTAAGTGTTCATAGTTTATAGCCCTGTGGTTGAGACGGTATTGGATGGCGCATCCCAAGGGGCCGAAGATTTATTAGCTTGCTGTTTGTGCGGGGGTACAATTCACGTATCCGTCAACAGGCTCGAAAAGGTCGGGAATCGAAATTTTTCCACAAGTTTCCTCAGATGATAAACTTGGATTTGTTTTTAACTGAAGCAACCCAAATTCAAGCATTTAGATTGAGAATTTCAACCCTGACTCATTTCCATTCTCATTTTTCTTTTTACCACTCATTTAGATTTGAGAGATTTCGAGATAGTTTGCGATTCAGTATTTTAAGGCTAATCCGGGGCCCCCGCAACCTCGTTTTGATTTATTCTTGCGTTTGCTTCGATTTATTATCACATACTCCAACCCCACCGAAAATGAAGTCCCATGGACTTCACTTTTGTAAGACTCTACTTGCCCGGATCTTACGGCTCTCGCCCGCGACAATTTCTTTTCACGAGTAACACCTGTGTTATTTATTAAAGCTCATCACCCTGATCTAAATCTTCTTTGACAGACAATTTCCGCTCTACGAAACCAACCAGGTTTAGAAATTAGACTCATGTTTTGATTCAAATTATAGCCTCCACCCACATAGAATTCAATTTATCTAATCATGTTGCTAGCATAACTCCTGAGTTCTCAAATTTTAACCAACCGCCTACGCCATTTCCCAATCCAAACCCGAATCCATGATTCCGTCGTCATCCAAATCATGGATCTCTAGTTTCAAAAAAAAAATTTTTAATCTAATCTGAATTTTAGGCTTTGTATTGTGAATTTATCTTGAACATTTCAAATATTATGTCGAAATATTGTTTGGATATTATACGCCGTATTTCCCCACTTGAAATCAGGATCTATGATTTCGCTCTCGTCCAAATCATAGATCTCAAAATTTTCAAAATTCCTCATCTTCGCCCGATTTCTCAATTCCTTAACGTAAGTTATATCCGAATATGCTAACTTCTATGTAAAAATGATGATTTAATACTATAAATCGTATCTTCCAATCGAAATCAGAATCCATGATTTCCTTTCGTCCGAATCATGGATCTCAAAATTTTTCGAAATTCCTCATCCCCGCCCGATTTTTCAATTCCTTAACGTAAATTATCTTCGGATATGCCAGATCCTATGTAAAAATAATGATTTAATTCTATAAATCGTATTTTCCAATCGAAATCAGAATCCATGATTTCGCTCTCGTCCAAATCATGGATTTCAGAAATTTTCAAAAATTCCTCATCTCCCCCGAATTTTCAATTCCTTAACGTAAATTATCTTCGAATATGCCAGATTCCATGTAAAAATAACGATCTAATACTCCAAATCGTATTTCCCAATCGAAATCAGAATCCATGATTTCGCTCTCGTCCAAATCATAGATCTCGAAATTTTTTAAAAACTCCTCATTTCCCCCGAATTTTCAATTCCTTAACGTAAATTATCTTCGAATGTGCCCGATTCCATGTAAAAATAACGATTTAATACTACAAATCGTATTTTCCAATCGAAATCAGAATCCATGATTTCGCTCTCGTCCAAATCATGGATTTCAAAATTTCAATTTATACCGGTACATTTTGACTTCTTCCTGTCAACTTTGTTAAAATATTAAGTTAAAGTTAAGTATCATAAATCCTCGTCGAAATCGTGGCCCATGGTCCAGCTCTTATCCAAATCATGGGTCCTTAACTTATCAAAAGACGCTGACTTGGATTAATTTATGAACAAGAATGATTTTTAATCCACTGCATCAATATGTGAGACTATGCTAATTACTAGACATGACCGAATATGCATCATAACGTGACCTGTACCCTATTGGCATATTCCTTAGACCACACTATAATATCTGAAATCATATCTATATGCCCTTTATTTTACTCTGATTGACGAGAACCGCCGATTTACTCTAGAAATGAGTAAGACTCGGATAATCCAATCCAAGCTCTCAGCGATTAAACATTAATAGTATAGACAATTGTACATGGAGACAACGCTGTACAGAGAGTTACGAAATGCATCTGAAAATTGCGAAGTTCTCCGTTCATCAAAATGTCCAAATCGACTACGATCTTTAGCTTCTGTTTCATAAGAGTTTAAGCTTTGTGAGAGATCAGTCCGGTTTCACATAGGGTCCTTATCGTAATAGGGAAATTCTCAATGAACTTCCGTACCGGATGACAAAAATGTAAGCTGCGTCAAAATTTCGGCTGCCTTTCTCCTTGATAAACGTTGGAGTGGATGTACTAAAACAGCATAAATTATTTCTGTGTTGAAAACTCCTCAATTTGAGTCAGAAGTTCTTGTCATTCGGCCAAAACCCACTTTTAGTATTTTGCAGTCTTCTATTTCACGTCTGGAGAAAATCTCCATGTCTCTAGATTAAAGTTTATCAACATCCCCAAATCTAGCTCTTATTATATTAGTAATTAAAACCCGCTTCTAATGCATTTTTGTTCACTACGGCACCACTGTATCCTCGATAAATTCCGGTATTAATCGATTGATCACACAGAAAAAATCATGGTTTAAGTGACTCAATACGTGGTTAGACCATGTTAGGAAAGAAAAAATATTTATGTATTACTATTCGTTGTTTGAGTCATTTTCTTTAAAATCGAAGCTGCCAAATCACCGGGCTTTCAGAAATTGCATCCTGTACAACTAGAAATCGATAAGGTGAATAGTAAAAGAGAAAGCGTGTCCGGTATAAAACAACATACACACACACACACATCCAACCACAGACAAGGGGCGCGAAGATGATTTTCTGACAGACTTGGCAAGCCGTTGGGAGGAGAAGTGTTACCTATGATTGATAGATTTTGGCGAGAGGAAGAGAACGGTCGAAGGCTTCTCAGATGAAAAATATTTCGTTTGAGATTATGTGGTTTTAATGAAGAATTTGATAACGTTTGGGTGAAAACAAAGCTTCTTCTTTAGAGAAATCAGAAATGGTCCAAACGCGCGATGCTGTGCTGCCAATTCGGCCAAAACTGTACGACTTCGAAGATTCGGAATAAAAATCAATTATGTTTCATTCTACTCGAAATTGATTACGCCACTCTCCTGCCGTGACGCTGGACGCAATTCCTGGAATTCATTTCTAGGTAGATGCAATTTCGGAAAATCTGCGGCAAGTTTCGTGTTGGTGCGGTATTTCCGTCCAGAACACGCCCGTTCTGAAGTGAAATTGAAAACGTGACTCATGAAAAATGTTCAAGTTTTCTCATTCTACATTAGCGGATCAGGCCTCCATGTTGATAAAACCAATTGTGACCAGATACCTTGATTCTATGAAGCCTCAAAAAAGCCCAAGGCGCTCGTTAAAATTGTCGATCCTGCCAAATAATCGCTTACGAGAGTTTTGAAAATCGGCGAAAAACAACCTTGAGTTCGACCTATTCATTTTGACCTTATTTGTTCTAATAGTTGATTCCTATTTATTTGCGACTATATTCCGGGTTGCGTGGGCCCTATATATATTCTTTCGTACCCCAATTGTATTCAGTCGTTCGTTACACTCCCAGTTCTCATATCTAGTTGTTTGTTGATCACTTGAGTATTCATAACCTCATTCGACTTCGCAAGAATAACTTCTTTATCGCGTTACAGTTTATCAAGCTCTTTGATTTGTAAAAGTGCAATATCGTATTCCTCGAAATCTTTCCGAAATGGGTACATTTTCGCCTCCCGAAGATGCTAACCTACCACCCAATGGGCTTTTTCAAAAAATTGTCATCCCGTCTGCAATCAAGGGCAACGCAAAGAGACTCCAATATTGTACCTCCGTGTGCGCTCAACTTGATTCACCGGAGTTGCGTGCATCCAAGGTTATCTTCATTCGTGGCGTTTTGGAGTTCACCGAGCCAGAGTTTGCAGCGATTTTGGACAAGATAATTTACAAAAATCCTGAGCCCATCCCAATCACCGTTATTACGTCTGCACCTTCTCATGCAGGTAAGTTTCATGTAATACTAGAGTATCGGCCTATACATTAGCGATTCTACGGTGCATTTTGCCTACGATATGCATTAAAAAAAATTTTTATTGTTTCTTTGAAATTAAGCGTGTCTAAGAACTAAGTTGAACGAAAACATTCGTAGGTGTACGGGTCATAAACAAACAGCCGTATGTTCCGACGCCCGATGCTCCTACGAGTCCTGATGGATTCCCGAATCATCATCTTGTCGATCTCCTGACTCAAGGATATAACCCTGCATCGCCGCTACCCTCAATAGAGGACATCTTCGACATCTTATCTGCGCGACGTGCCAGGTCTCTGTATTGTTATAATATTTCACTTGATCATTTGTCCTCTGATTTTGAGGGTTATCTAAATAATGACCCTATTATCCGCACTAGCCAAGTAGATCCATCTCAAAATAGGCTAGTAGGAATCATGCCAGGTATAAATCGGTCGTTTTTTTATTTTGCTAGCCAATACGCAAGCGGTGAAATGCACATTGAGGATTCACTTTTGAAATCGCTAAATCTTCTATACGGTGGTCTCGCAAATCAGCCTAGAGGTGTGCCTATGAAATTATGGATCTTTGTTTTTGATTCTCAAAAATTAATATCTGTTATACAGCAATATTATCGCCCCGCAAATAGTAGAGTACACATATGCCAGTATATATATTTGCATAAAAATTTGTTTTTGTCGATTACTTTTCTCGAAATGTACGGAATTCCATATCACACCTTTTATCAGTATGCTGGTGATTTAGTTTTCATCCAATATGGAGATTTCCATCAGGTCATCAATCTCTCTCCGAATCTGGCAGAGGCTATAAATTTTGCTGACGGGTTGTGGAATTATCTGATCCCTCATGTTTTTTCTTGCACTTGCGAGAATATACCTTTTGTCTTGATCAGCCCCAACCCAGATGCCGATGTTACTTATGTCACTCGTCAATTAGATTATTATCCGTGTTCGAGTGCTCGATGTGAATTTTTCTCACGCTCACCATCTTCTTTGTTGCAACATTCGCGAGCTGTTCATGGACAGGTGTTCCCTATCCTTGCGTCCAACGAGAGATGGTGTTTGGCGTGCAACCACAGGGTCTTGGTTAACAATGCCAGTGAACATATCAAAGGCCATCTTCATTTAGGTAAGCTCCCACTACAGTTTTCATTCTCAGCTTACTCTCGCTTCAACCTGGGAATTTTTATAGAGAAGAAAAAGCACCTCCCTGTTGGTTGGAATGATACAGCTGGGTTTGGATTGCTTCAGTGCCGCTATTGCAAGGAGTACCAGCTTGCTGTGGAACATTCTCATCACGCCAAGACCTGCAAAACCAAGCCGTATCACTGCGACGCCCCGTGTCCCTACACCTTCGAGACGAAGCACGGCCTGTCACGTCATATCCGCGCTAAACACGCTTAGGTAAAACTTCATTTCTCGACTCATTATTTCCCTCGCCGCAGGTTTTTCAAAAGCATTTCTCATTTATAATATTAATCTTTTTTTTTTTTTTTTTTCACTAGCAGTGGCTCTTTGAAATCCAATTTCATCGAAATACCTCCTTTGTTATATTGTCCCTTTCTTATCAGAAACGCTATTTCTCAAAATATCAGCAACATCGATTTTAAACCATCATCAAAATATTATTTAGTTATATGGATTCTCCTTTATCAGAATCACCATCTACGTGGCTTGCTGCGGACTCGAGTGTGCAGATCCGTCCATCTATCATCATGGCGTCGAAGGGCTCGGATTCGGGCCTTCATAAGATCGATTTTGGCCTATACCCGATGTATCCATGCTGTCGTCTTCGCAACCAAAATTTGTCGTTCCCGTGGCCTGGTGCAGAGTCTCGAGCTTCCCGAGTTGTCTGTCTGCAAATTGCAATCTCGATCTAGCCAAGAATTGCGGTCACAACAAGATCGATCTCGAATTTTGCCGATTTATACCCTTTTGGTTTTCCTTTTCCGAGTCAAATGGACACTCTTCGGACCAGGTTTTCTCCACTGTGGAGTTTTTCCTGTTCCACGGAATCTTATCCGGGCGAATGCGAAGAGAGAGAGAGTCACTGAAGCTTTAAAATCAGTACTCTCATGTCTAACTTTTATCCAAATTTCGTGTAAGGCTAAATAAATGGGTTGCCGTCCATTTATGCCAATTAAGGGTTTTTCATTTTTATCGTCAAGCTTCTTGCAGTATTCGCCTTTTAACGAAATCTCCTTTTGAATTCCTATTTCAATTTCTCTATCAACAAAATGAATAATGAGCCGATTTTTATTATTTTTACTATTATTGTTTATTTGAGGGGTGCCTTTTGCGATGGGAGCATCGCCCGACTAGAGTCGTTCCCAAGGTTGAGCAATGGGTGTGGGCTGACGCCGCTGGCACTGATAATCACTTTGTTAGCGAGAAGATAGTTAAATTTTCAACATTAAATCAACTTCTATTTAAACTGAGGCACTAATACTCAACAGCCGAGAACTCATAAGTCTACAACAATCTACTGTATATACAATGTTCTACCGTTTAATGAGGGATCATCTTCGATGGTTTGGCCACCTTCTATGAGAAACATTATAACAAGAAAGTAATATACAATGTAGAATGCACTCTGAAGTTGAAGCAGCGCTGAGTACCGCAGATCAGCGAGCTAGCAAATGCACGTATTTTGTACAGTTGATCACGAAAAATTCATTGCGATGAAATCGTCTATCTGGTTCCATATCAACAATTAATGGTTGATGATTTCTTATTGTTTTCAAGCTGGTGTCTTGTGGCTCGCACAGAATGTTCACTTCAATCAACTTCTGCTCTAAATATCAAACTGTGGATCAACAAATATAATTAAATCGGATGTAACCTGTCTCACACTGAGGACGTTGATTAATTCATCAAATTGATTTTTTGACTGAAACATTTGCACGTAAAAAGAGCTTTTGTACATTCATTTCTGTGAATGTCTGAAAACCTGAAGTTCCAATATCTTACAAGCACCAACAAGAACCATATACGTCTTCTTTCAAAATTTTGTAAATCGATTGCTACACACAAGCCCTTGCGATGGTGTCAAAACAATCATCAGAATTAAGATAACCAATCACGATTTTTAGTGGGACCTATATGGATCAAATGTTATGACCCGTGAAGAAATATTTCGATCTTTTGTGAATACAGAGTCATTCCAATAGATAATTTTTTATCATTTTCGAGACTTAGCTGTTTTGAAGTCTAAATATTTCTTCAGAACTGTTGGAACATCGTCCAAAAACTGCCGACTAATCTTAGGTGGCACTCCCGCAAAAGAAATTCTCTGTCAGCAAATGAGGTATAAAATATATTAGCAAACTCTGGGACTGAGTCCACTCTATCATTTCTATGTGGTTCATGAGAACTTATTGAGGTGAGAAATACTAAGTATAAAATTTACTCAGTCGAATCCATTGAAGCATTATAAATATTTGATATTTTGAATGTTGCAACTCAAAGACAAAACTGTTGGATTTTCGTAACTCATGGAATTAACATGAAACATATTTCGAATATCGAACATCAACTAACATCATTTTATGAACTCATTTTTTAAGAATCGTGATTTGATCCTATTCATTCTCAAGTGTTATCGCTGGCGAGAATCAAGATTTCGTGCGAGTGTTATTTAATAAACTTTGCACTCTCAAAACAATATCTCGCTCATAAAACTTTCGATTGTCTCGGTGATAATCTACTTTGTTGGTGATCTTTATTAGAAACCATTCCGATGATACATTGGATTGTAAAATGTGTACTTTACAGTTAGTTTTGTATTTAATTTACGTCGGGCAAGTGTTGGCTATACATCGCTATAAACTAGATTCGCTATCATAAAATTTTTTGGATTCGAATTCGTGCCATTCAGAAATCGAAATGCTCCGTCAGATGGAGCATTAAAATATTTTGTCCGGAGGTATGACTCAATATTTTTCGGGGGATTCTGTAATATATGATTTCCATCAGAGATCATTGCATCAAGTGAACAAAGGACACTTTGACGCACAGTGTATCAAATATAAACTCATTGTCGTATCCAAAACCTCCCAGAATGCAAACGTTCATCATTTGTAATTGCTCATCAATCATCTTGTTCATTCTATCATTCATCGAACTCGAGTCTAGTTAGATTTATTGAAAAAATGATCATGATGTTTTATTTTCTGACGCTGTTGGAGAAAATGCTACTTCCGACACGATATTTACCTATTGTGGGTGAATTTTAAAAGTTTCTTTTCTGTCCCGGTCAGAATATCATACGAATGTGTGAACAGTATATAGCATGGGTCTCTCAAATGATCGAAACCATCTCAATTGGTGTAAAAACCATTCTAACAACTTTTGTATGCAAAGGACTTCTTGCAAACTGGACCTGAATACTTTTTGACGAAATAAATGAAATTAGTCAGATAAGTATTTAAGGCCTGCGATTTTGGAAGTATGGTATAGTCCCAACTGATTTTGATTAGTTCCAGATTTAAAATGCAATCAATACATCAGACGGAACCCACGAGTGAGAGGTGCTCCTAGATCGGCTCTCGTAGCCTACACAACGATGAATGGATGTTCATAGAACTGACAAAAATGTGTATGGGTTTCTGCGATAATGCCCGTACACAATAATTGAGTATTATTGTGTACTGGCTGCGTCTTCTTTCGGACTTTCATTTATGGGCTCTCTTTTTCGATCAATAAGCATTCATTACAGCGGCTCTATGCAGAATACAGCAAAGAAAACGTGTATCAGGCATAGCTGAAACGTGCAGGAATAATTATGCTCGTGGATACTTCCAACCCCTCAAGTTTCACGAAAATCTCAGAGTTGTGGTGAAATGAGAAAAGCTACGTAACAGAATCACTTCAATACCTAGTCGAGCTAACTTGACAGTATACCTGTCTGGATAGTAATATACACACAGGTGTTGAGTCCATATATGTTGTAAATTGTATGAATTAGGATCTTATCTCTTTAGAAATTTTCAAATTATGAAAACTGCTCGTCTAAAATCATTTCATTCGTCAGTGCAGGGAAATATAAAACTATAGATCATACTTCGGAGGAAATCTGAGTCAATGGTCGGAATAGCCGAATCTCTGTCAAGGGTCTATGAGAATAAAAATGTGTACTAGCGAAGGTCTCATTACAAAGACTGATCTCAAATTCTGGATTTTTCAAACCTACCGCGCAATAT
This sequence comes from Eretmocerus hayati, assembly GCA_029851415.1. Classification (NCBI taxonomy): domain Eukaryota; kingdom Metazoa; phylum Arthropoda; class Insecta; order Hymenoptera; family Aphelinidae; genus Eretmocerus; species Eretmocerus hayati. The sequence continues at coordinate 123,626,259 of CM056743.1, forward strand.
TACACGTTTCTGTAAAACGTAACAATTTTAATCAAATGACGACCAAAATTTTGTAGTGTCAAAAATTGAGGGGCCTCAGTATTGAAACTTCTCAGCACTCAACTATCCTTTTTTTTTCGAAAGAGTTTGTAGTCAAACGTTTAAAATTTGACTCATTTCCCACAAAAACACATTCAGTCTATCCCTCTCTCTTTTCTCTCCTTTTAAAATATTTGACTCATCTTTTCGAGTAACCAGAGTACCGTCCAAGACAATTCACGCACAAAAATATTGGTCTGAAGTTTAAAAGCCTCAATAATTTGTTTCAACAACTTCAGTGAATAGAGGCGAGAGAGCATCGACGTCTTGTAAGCCGTCAAAATTACTAAGAGAGCCCAGATCATCAGTCCCGTCGGTTGTTAAATCACGATTCAAAAAAAAATCAGCTACACTGCACTCAACACTAGTCGAGCAAGTTGTGTTTGAGCTCATTGTTTGGTTCTGGAAGCTAGGTGTACTCAAATCTGGATTGAATAGCATTGGCTCATTATTCTCAGAATAAAATTCCTCTCGATGTAAATTATGTATAGGGGTTGCTGGATAGGATTTTGATGCAATTCCTTCCTTAGAATACTGAACTGAAATGGAAGAGTTTGTTGCAGGCACCGGTGCGGGGGTATTAGGGTAAGATCTCGAATGTAACATTTTCGAAACGCTGTCTGAGAGGGGCTGGCCGTTGCTCTTAGTACTTGAAACGTTTTGATTAGGCCAAGGATCGATTAGGGCATTGGAATCAGCCAATAAAATATTATCACTAATATTTTCATTCGGCATTACCAATGAATTAACGTCCAAGGTCGTTTGTTTGATGGTCGAATCGTGCTGCATGATGCCAGATCCTTGCTTTGTTAGAATATCAAATATATTATTCAAATTTTCCGGAATGGTTTCTTTATCTTCCATCAAGAATTGCTGATCAGGTGGTGCCAATGGATCGACATCAAGGAGAAAGTTTGAATTGTCGCAAGCGGTCACTGAGCAAAAATCATTGAACTCGCTTGGGACGGGTGTCGGGGGTATCGAGCTATCATTTGACGCATTGAAACTGTGATTGAAAAAATTTGGCGTTAAATGATGTATAGAAATAGGAGAGAGAAGAGCTGGATTGACCATTCGGTGAAGAGGGACAGACTGTGATCGGTAAAAGAATTGATCTCGATTGGGGTACTGTTTTTCATTCTGTAAGTATTGACTTATCTCCTGATCCGTTGGCTGAGCTTTCTGGTGGGTGTTTTTGATTTCCTGCAGATTTTCTTGGCTTGGATAATTGATGAGCAATTGAGGCTCTTGAGTGCTCAAGTCTGCGAGCAAAAGAGCACAGGCTTCTACTGGTGACGAATGAATTTGCTGCGAGACATGCGAAACCCGCGACTTATTTTGAGTTACGAAAGGCGAATGTGAAAATCTCATTACATCGGCCTGACATGTGGTAGGCACGATGAAGGTAGCTGTGTCATTTTTGTTATTCGAACCTTTAGTAAAATACTCAAGGTGATGTCTATACTATTCCTTGTATTGCACTTAATGCGTTTCAGTGGAGTAACTGTGCATGAAAATTACCATGAATCTGCTCTGCTTCTTGAAAACTCGATTTACTGAATGTGGAAGTACGACTTCATCAAGCAGAGGGCCTGAGACGATGATTTGCCTCTCATCGATCATTTTTACCAATACTTCTTATTCACACCCTGCTGATAGAAAATATCACGGTGGTAGTAAACAAGTGCACGAGCACTAACAATATCACTTTCTTCGTAAAGTAAATGGATTAACAATTTCGTGAGTGCATGTTACAAGAATTGATCGCAAGCAAAAGCGAGACTACAGATTTTCTAGCTCTTGATTTATGAATGGTGCAAAACAGGACATTTCAATGCGACGACTCAGCTTGGGAAATCCGATTAGCAAAAAAAAATCTCGTCGCAACCTTATCTCTAGAGATTCTTCAAACTTGAAGATTTGGGGCTTATTTTGGATCCGACAGGTGTTCAGTTCACTTCTGTCCCAATTATTCTTTGAGAAGATTTTAAATAGTTACTAATAATTTTCGATCTATCCCCATGATTCAGTGCGATACTAGAACTCGGAATTTCCAATCCCAACCCGTGTATCTTTCGGTGATGAAAATACAAATGTGAAGTTGATGTGCAGGAGGTTCATGAGACTGGCGCGAGAATCAGAATGCTCGTATCATAATTTAACGGAATAATCATTGATTTTGTTGTACCTGAATATCAGAGATAATGAGAGGTTGCAGATTCGTCTAAATATGTGTAGCTATCGGTAGTCGTTGCCAACTTCGCTTCTTACTTAGTCTACGATTTGTGTTTACCGCAGCGTAACCTAATTGTGGTTTTGATTATTGATTCCAATCAGATATCTGTTTCCCACCTACGCTACATCATGGTTCCTGAAGGTGAATTACGGGGCTCCCACGCTCGTGAAGCTCGTGTTGTCGTAGCGCATCATCGTCGCTCCGAGTCTTTATTCGTATGTGAGGATCGGTCATCCACTGGATCAATGTGCCGATACCTCATACGAGTAAGGTATACGTCATCGTTTGTTCGTTTTGTGTGCATCTACAACCTTGAAACAGGTAACACTAAAATTTATCTCAAATTTTTGCCGATAGCCAAAATTGCTGCAATTAATACGTCGCGTTTCGTATTCATTATTCATCTAGATTCCCCGGCTGCAGTAATAATGCATGTCTACACTCCACCCTCCTATGTGTGGTCCATGATTGGCGACCTTGTTCGTCACTTAGGTATGATTATCATTACCTTATCTTTAATATGTTGATAGCAATCATAAATGAGATAACCTTTGCGTTATAGGTTGGGGTGAGAGACTGGAAAATAACCTTTTTAGTGGTTTATGGGCTGTTCTGGACTCTGCCTCTCGCATTTTTCATTCTCCAGACACGAGAGTTTCGGCCACTGCATACCGCATCGATTTTTATTGCCCGCGCATCTCGGATACCCCCTTGCCGGTCGTCCCTTATGCCAATGCCAGCGAACTTGCAGGTATCATCCATTCAACATCATTACTCTCATATTTCATTCTACAAATATTACTCTCGATCGTTTCCGCACAAATGAGATACTCGCACACTGGTCTTCTTTTATATTGCTTTTTCATTGCTCACGGAAGATCAAAAACGCGCTACGATATTTGGGCACGGCCACGCCTTCCCTCGTCTATTTAGGCCACCGTCTGCGGCCAAGGCTCAAAAGTCATTTGAAAATCACATTCGTCCCCTTGCGTCGCGGTATGTTATTCTGAGTATGATTGTGGTTTACAGCAATTCGTACGTGTGATTCCATCGTCTCTCGACCTCCTCCAGCGATATATGTTGCAGTTTCTGCTGCGTCATCAAGATAGTCGGAGTATGTCTTTTCGATAACTCGGGTCTCAAAACTCGATGGGGGTCGCGCTTTCCTCCCATAAATCAACTGATAAGGAGCAAATCCGTGCCCTGAATGGGTAGAATTATTATATGAAAACACCGAGAAACTGATCCACTGATCCCGCTGATTCTTCCTTGAAAAATTTATCAGATATTCCGTGAATACGTGATGAGAGCGCTCAAGTGAGCCCATAGTTGCTGGGTGAAATGCGGTCGACCTCCATTGGGAAATTTTGAAAAGAGAAGCAACTCTAGCCATGAAGGCACTTTGAAAACTACTCCCTTGATCGGTTTTGATAATTCTAGGGCACCCATACCGACATATGAACTCCTTAACAAAAACGGCGGCGATTGTTTCAGCAGTGTAGTCTTTAAGCGGGTATGCCTCGGAGAACTTCGTTAAATTACACTGCATTGTCAAGATGTATTTATTACCATTCTCAGTTACCGGTAAGGGTCCCACAATATCGATTTCCACTACTTCAAAAGCTTCCGTCGGCGTGGAAGTGATTTTCATGGGCATTCTAGTTTTGACTCTCCGTAATTTATTTTTTTGGCAATTTTCACAAGTGCGAATGTAATACTCAACATCCCTTTTCATATTAGGCCACGTGAATCTTTCCCTTAATCTCTTATATGTTTTATATGTCCCCTGATGACCTCCAACCGCGGAATCATGGGCTTCTGCTAGCGCTCTTTTCCTATCATCCCCTTCAAGTGTCAAAATCTCCCCTGAACATATCGTCAGCTTAAAGTCACCAAGCGTGACAAAGGTTTTCAACGTCATCTCAATGGGTGGCCAGAATAAGTTATCCAAACCATCACCGACGCGTGCCATCCGAACCGATTTTATCCCCTCGTCCTTTAAGTAATCTCTGAATATCTTAAGACAATGTGATACACACTCTACAGAAGCTGCGTCTCTATGATGCACTTTGATGAAAATTGAAAATATATTGTAGTCTCCGAATTCTGTGCGTATTATGTGTCCAATTCCAACGTCTTGAGCTTTAATTACTTCCAAATTGATATATTCCAATTCAACCAACATATGACCGACAGGTGTATTAATAACACAGTCTAATGACATGAAGTGCAGTATATTGTCCAATTCATCTAAAAGTCTCGTTTGGCTGTATTCAATATTAGTAACGTAAAATATCCGAGCTGTTCGTACACTCTCGAGTTGTCTCTCGTCATCACTAATTATTCCTTCAATTATCAATCCTTCACTTTGATCAACAATAGGACTCGAAATTGTAATGAAGGTAGCATCGCTTGATCTTGCTCTTTTCCGAGCTGTTTCGGGCCATAATACTTCGTCCATCGAGCGCTTAGCCCTCAATTGTTTCATAATATTCTCGTCAACCCTCAATCGAGATTCAAACCAGACTTCTGCCCCTGGTGGCACCACTCCATCTCTATATGTTCTATAATCGTCTCGATCGGTTTTCGCAGGGCTGTATACAGACAGCTGATTCGCCGCATGCTTGGATGTGGCACCAACTGAATGGATCACCCTTTCCGATGCGGAAATTTTCAATTCATGGTTTTTTCCCACAGTATCGTCATTCTCATTCTCTTTATGCATTCGATAATCGTCTCGATCGGTTTTCGTAGAGCTATATACAGACAGCCGGGATGCCGCATGCTTTGATGCGGCACCAACTGAATGGATCACTCTTACCGATGAGGTAAGTTTCAATTCGTGATTTCTTTTCACAATATCATCATTCTCTTTCTCAATTTGCAACCCGTCTCGGCTGATTCTCGCGGGGCTGTATACAGATGACCGCTCGTCCACATGCGCCACTGTGGAGTCAGTCAAATGGATCACCCCAACCAGCGAGGGGTGATTGTCAGTGATAGTGTCACTCTCAATTTCGTCAACACCTTTCATCATATTCAAGCCATCAACTTCCTCGTATCTCAATTTCTCATTATCTTCAATTCTCACAATATCGTCCGACCATGCGGGCCCTTGTCTTATCGATGGACTGCCTCCATTTCTCACTGAATCATCCGACCAATCGGGTCTTCGTTTTTTCGATGGACTACCTTCATTCTCTCCGTCCACCCCCCTCACTCGGTGTTTGCGTGTAGTACGTAAGTCTGTCGTATTGCCGTTCGTCTCGGGTTTTTTCAGGATGTTAGTAAGAGGATCGGTATCACTGTCATTGTCGTCAGAGTCATTTTTGTCATCTGTAATGGCGAGAACAGGGTTTCGGGAGAGCGAGTCTGCGTTCATATTGATTTTCCCGGGTTTATGAACGATAGAGAACGTATATTCTCGCAATTTAATCCTCCAACGTGCCAATCGAGACATGGGATCTTTAAGAGAGTGTAGCCATACCAATGGTCGGTGGTCGGTTACCAGCGTAAATTCTTTGCCATACAAATACGGCCTGAAATGGCTCGTTGCAAATATGATAGCCGTCAATTCCTTCTCAATTGTGGAATAATTTCGTTCTGATTTCGTTAGAACTCTTGATCCGTAAGCTACAGGTAAATCTCGGCCAATAGGACCTTGGCTCAGCACGCATCCCAACGCGAAATCAGAACTATCAGCGGTCACGACGAAAGGACGAGAGAAATCTGGATATTGTAACAGTGGCTCGGAGCACAGCGTCTTTTTCAATTTCTCAAAAGCCTCCTCTTGCCCATGATCCCAAAAAAAAGGTACATTCTGTTTCAACAAGGTTGTCAACGGTTTTGCTATACTAGCAAAGTTAGGGATGAATCGTCTATAATATCCTGCTAAACCAAGAAATTGTTTCACGTTCTTTGGAGTCTTCGGACGTGGGAAGTTTGATACTGCTGATAACTTTTTAGGATCTGGTCTGACGCCACTTTCAGATATGATGTGCCCCAAATAACCGACCGATTTTCTCAAGAATTTACATTTGCTGGGTTGTAACGTCAGCGAAGCTGTTTGTAGTCTACCAAAGAGTTTTTTCATTTTCTCAGAGTGCTCACGAAGGGTTTTTGAATAACATATTGCGTCATCCATATAGATCAGAATTTCGGTACCTTGGAGACCGTTGCAAATTTTGTTCATAGTTTCCTGAAAAAATCCTGGCGAGCCCTTTAAACCCATCGCTAATCTTCTGAATTGGAGGTGCTGGTACTGAGTGCTAAATGCGGTTTTTCCCCTAGATTCCCTAGCTAGGGGAATTTGATAGAAGCCCTGGGCCAAATCTAGGGTCGAAAAGTACTGACACTGACCAAGCCGATCAAGGATGTCGGTAATATTTGGCAACGGGTATGCTGAAGCAATTGATTTTTCATTAAGGGCGCGAAAATCCACGACAAGTCGGTACTGTTTATTACCTTTAGCATCGTCTTTCTTGGGTACTATCCACAGAGGAGAATTATAGGGTGATGAGGAAGGCTCTACTATATCATTCTCAATTAATTCATCGACTTTCTCTTGAATGACCTTTTGCAAATGTGGCGGGTGTCTGTATTGCTTGATATTTATCGGACTCTCATCTATAGTCTTTATTTCGTACGCAGCTGCGTTAGTTAAGCTAAGTTTGTCACCAGGTAAATGAAAAACATAGGGGAATTTGGCAACTAGACTTTTAACACTATCTTTTTCCTCCTCATTCAATTCCTCTAAATCTAATTCTTTCATGATTCTTTCTATCCGGTCCTGAATCACCCTATCCTTCTCCTCCTTAGGAATTTGTCTTATAGAGTTCACATATCGGTTTCTTTTCACATCGTAATCGTAAACTGTTAGCGGCGGCAAAGTAAGGTTCACATCCTCAGATGTGGAATTTATCACGAACATATATGCCCATCCACCGCGATTCTCTATCAAACACTCCCCCGCGAAAATATCTGGTCCCACATTAATGCGAGGCACATACCCTGTATGTAAATTAGTATCCTTCAATTTTAGCTTGCAAAGAGTTTTTGATCTAGCCGTTAGACAAAATGTGTTGTGGACTGAAAAAGGTATAGGAACATTGGCGCAATTCTCCAAGATCATGAAATTGTTTTTAAATGATAGAAGGGCTCCTTGTTCTCTTAAGAACTGAATGCCAAAAATTCCGTCGTACGGAATGGGAAACTCTGCTGGGACCATATTCATTATGCAATTCGTGTTTCCGAAACGAATGATACTTTCTCCTATAGTAGATAGCATCTCATGGCCGATGCCCGCTAGTCCGAAAACACGTCCCGCGAAAACTTGCACATGAGTCGCGAGCATATTAATCTTCAACAAATTCAATTCTGATCCAGTGTCTATCAATAATATGACATCGCGATGAATCAAATCCGGACTACGCACACGAATGACGGGACAGCGTGTTCTATCTACGGGTTGTTCAAGGAGGGCACGGTTTTGGACGACGGCTGTCCAACAAGAGGCGAGCTCGTCTTTGCCCCCAACAGACGGTCGCGATTCCCGTTTAAATTATTTCCTTGAGGGGCTCGTTCCAGTGACAAACGTTGCCTACACCCGTTGAAAGAATGGCCCACTCTACGACAGAAATTACAATACTCCTCAGAACGATTCACCATACGCCCCGTACTGCGATTAGGAGGTCGACGCAATTGTTCACAAGTTACTATGGAATGTCCGGATTTATTGCAATAAGTGCAGAAACGTCTATTCCCGTACGGTGCTCGTTTAGTCCTGCACTCGCGGGAGTAATGTCCAAAATTTGAGCAATTATAGCATTGTATTTTCGATTTATCAAAATCTCTCTTGCTCTCGGGTTTAACCGTATCGTCAATTTTCTCAATGGCATGGCAAAACAGACGCCGTGGTTTAGCGTCCACCGAAGCTCCCAAATATCGTCTTTGTTCTAGCCGTCTTTCTAAATCGCTGGCTGTGCCAATTGCACTCTCGAGAGAGGTGAAAACGCGCCCCAAAATCATTTGAGCTATTTCGGTTTTCAGTCCTAGCACAAAACAGTCGATCGCGGTCGTAGTAAGGCCCTCAATAATACCTTGCGCGACCGAGGCTTCAAACCCACCATTCACCAGTTCTACCCCCCTATTGAGCATATTGGTCACACGCAGGCCATAGTCGGTCACCTTCTCCTCCTCTTTTTGGATCACGCGAGCTAGGTCAACTTGCAATTGAGGCAACCTCTGGGCAGACGAGAAGGTCCTCTTTAGACATTTTACGAATTCATCAAAAGTCGTGAAAATTCGTCCTTGCATATGAGCTCTAGCTGGCTCTACAATCTTGGATTTAACAAGTTCTAAGAAGAAATCTTTATCAGTGGGGTCTACGAATCTCTCGGCGTTTTTACACTCGCGAATAAATTGATCCACCGTAGTATCACGACCATTGAAGGTTGGTAAAATTTTTACCACATCGGTGGCTTTCCTCACCGTGCAGCGAGAAGTATGATCATTGTTTCGCACGGTCGTGTTACCGTCATTCACAGAGACAGGGAAAACGAAAGGACTGCTGCCCATAAGATTATTGAATCGGTTGGTCTCCATCGAGCCAGGATCCAGACCGGAAGATTGGATGGACGCAACGGACCCCTGTTCCCCCACAGTATTGGCATTATCGTTATTTTCGTTTGAATTCATAATGTTCATCGGTAACCCCACAGGATCAGAAATAGTGGGCCTCACCGATTCAGTTACGCCGGGTTTTCGATTTCTTCCTCTCAGCATCATTTCCGCTTCTGTCGATATTCTCGAGAGATGATTTTATTTCTTGTTTGATTTCTGCTATGTACTTTTCAAGACTATCATTCGATAACTTAACCAACTCTAACATATCCTTAAGGACAGGCAGAATAGAAGTATACTTGCTCCCAAGTTCGACAAGTTCCCGAGTGATGTTAAATTGAGCGTCCTGATCCTCCGAGTTGATATTATACTGTTCGCCAAAAAGATCATCTACTTCGTTCATTCGTTTCGAAAGATCACGCACATTCGATTCACACGAGCTTACTGCCTTTTCAAGTTTCTCAAGACGCGTCAAAATTTCGCTCATCTCCGAGGTCATGCCGACAGAATCGAAAATACCCAATTTTCAATATCCCAAATTCTTATGACTACTACTTAGCTTTTAACAGAAGAACGATGCAGCAATGTGTGGAGCTATCGGTGGTCGCCCGTCGGGGTGGCCGGAGTGCAGGTCGTCAGCAATCGTTGGCTCGTTACGTTGATATTCGTCAGTCAAGACTTCAGAGCTTCTGATCCTCAGCAGTCGTTACGTCGTGAAGTTGAGGGTTGTTCCTCTCCGGAAAAGGTAGTTTCCTCTTCTTCGTTGATATTGGCCAAGGTAGGGCGAGTGTTCAAATCCAGAGCAGTAAGATCTGCGTAAGCTCGAGTACGTGGAAGATTTGATGGCACGGAGAATTCGTCTCCCAAATGTGGAAATGGCCTAGACTGGTCTCGGGCTTTGTTGGCGTAATAGCCCTTTAGGGCACCTTTGAGGGCGAGTAATCGGGCCTCGCCGCAACCGATGCGCTTACTCTGTGGTTCTTTGGCGCGTAGGTCCCTGATGAAAGCTTCTTGATCCGCTATCTGCTTCAAAATCTGACTCTCAATGTCGGGTTTCGATGAGTTATCGTGTTGAACAGCCTCGTTGATTTGGTCGTCGATAACTTCAACCAGATGGTCGAAAGCGCGTCGAGCTTCCTCGCTGGTCATTGATGAATTCCGAACGCCAGATGTAAATGGCAGCGTTCGGCTCATAAATGGTTGGTTCTCTCTGGATAAGTGATTTTGCAACTCTTCTTGCTCCTCTGGAGTATCCCACTCCTGACACCAAAATTTGTTGTGTCCCAACAGGGACACAGCTGGCTTCTCCGAGCGGTTTTAAACTTACAGCCCAATCCACTCCCGTTCGTTTCTGCAGACTCGTTCCAAGAGCGCGAATTTCTATCGTGCGCTCAAATGCTGTGGGTTGAAGTTGTAGAAGGGCCGTGGGGTTCCCAGATTAAGTATTGAAATACAAGAGCCGTGAGTTGTCTTGAGAATTACTTTTACTCGAATTCTATACGTGACATTTGAAATTTTCTGGTCGAGAGAACTTTACAGTATCGAGTTACGTGTCAAAATGCTGCCCAGCAGCGGTCAGCAGCTATATTTATACAAAAGAGGAAAATCGTGAGCATCCGCCTTTGAAAACTGATTCGTCGTGCCGCGACAGTTCTTATGGAGATCCCGTGTTAAACGCTCGATTTTCCATGCGCCGCGCACGGTTTTCTTGATTCTAAATGGGAAGCTCATGTTAAAGTGTTGGCTCGCAGCGCGCCGCACAGCATATCCTTGACTCTATACGGCAAGCTTATGTAAAACGATTGACTTTGCTGTGCGCCGCGTAGCGTTTTGACATCGTGAAATAGGAAACCCATGTTAAAAGCGACAATGCTCAGCGCGCCGCAGCCCCCTTTTCTCTAATTCAAATGAAATCTTTATGGGCTGCACGTTTATTCTCGCGCGCTGCATAGCTCCTCTCAATCTGCCACATGACTATACATATGATTATTGGTCTCTATCGCGGAGTTCTCCCTACCAGTAGCTAAGGCCAATTAAATTATACAATTTATAATCAATTTCAGTCCCATATATCAGTATTGCCAGATGGATCTTCATTAGTTCATAATAGCCAATCCGGCGTCGGGTAGAACTCAAACAAATTGCAGTCCTGAAGAAAGTCTCGTCGTATTCACCATCCATGGTTATTGTCTTTATTCGCATAGTTGTCCAGTCAGTCAATTATTTGCGGCTAAATGTCCCTGTAAGAATGATAACTCGACAGAAATTTGTTCCAACTTATCGTAAATTTCGGAGACCATGTTGCTTTGACTCATTTTATATTGGTAAGCGCGGGTGATATGCTGAGAGGAGATCGATTAATCAGAATAAATAATTATTCATAGGTAATTCACACGGCTTTATTCCACGTGCGAAGTTAGCATTAGGAAAATTCAGGGTGTGTTGGACGCCCTCTATACAAGACTAATAGCCGCAGGCTATAACACACCGTAGTCGCGCGCCTAAGCTTGCGGCGTTTACAAGTGACGCATTTTTAAAGCCATTCTAGTCATGCCACCTTGAATACACAGAAACTAACTGTCATGAGTGATGAGGACAGGGTCCGAGGCGGAGCCCCCCGCCGGGCCGACTGAAAACGAGTTTCGGAATAGTCTAAAAACCATTATTTTGTAATATCATATCAACTTTTCTCGATTTCCCACCAGGATTGATCTCTCGATATTTTCCCATTCGATGTTACACAGCTCAATATTTGAATATTATTTTAAAAAATGTTCTTGAAAATTAATATTCATTGATTTTTTTTTGAGATTCTTCCAATATGATTTCTCTAGAATACTTCTGTGTAACGCTAGAATCTTCCCTTGTCTAAGTAACAACAAAAGACGACCTAATCAGAGGTTGTATGTCTATGCGTGAGTTATGTAGACGTTTAGTACCGATCCAAGCGTGATCGATCGGGGAGGGGTCGATAGACCGCTAGCCTTAAGATCGCACCAAATTCAAAGTCGTGGGGCCGAATCCCGCTCGGGGCAAGAACTCGCTTCTGATTTCTTCAATGGCAAGTCCGTTGAGGGGGTGAAATTTGATATTCGGATGGAACTGAATAACATCACACCCAATAATGACGGGTAAAAGTACAATTACTAGTCCCGTTCGGATGATAATGTATTTTGTCATGCTTGATACGGAATTTTGCTGACATAAATAGGGGTGTATTGCGGATTACTTGCATGTTGGTGGAATCACACAAAAACGAAAATTAGTCAAAGTGATTGTGCAAGCGATCGAAAGTTTCTCAAGTCTCTTGCGAAAGAAGATAGCCGTAAATCATGGGACTGGTCTTCCGGAAATCACAACATTCATATTCTTCAAGGGAATGTCAGGATACTATCTTAATTTCACACTTACCGACTGTTCGACACTTGGCGATTGCTGAGTTCTTGAATCATCCGATGAATTTTTGAGATATCTTCAATCTAGAATGTTACGTGTACTCTTCGTATCGTTGATGATGGGCGTCTCATGCTGGATTTACGATATTTCAAATATTTGAGGAATTAAAGTTGGTAATCGATATCCTCTCACGGACGTTCGGCAGTGACTCGCTAGTCGAAGTCAAGGCTGATAGCAGCGACAAACCAGGAAAACCATTTTCGCTCACCTGATTGCTAGGATTGATACAGTAGAAACTCTCTAACTCGAATCTGAAGAGACCCGACAAAAATTCGAATCAGGGAGTTCTCCGATTTGGGGGGTTTTTTGAAATCACTGTGAGCATGTTATGTCCTAAATAAAATTATATGCTGTAGAATCAATCTAATCAGATAACATCACCAGATCATGACATATTCGATTAAATGTATCGAAAGAAATATCATGAGAATTCTCAATCACTGTTTTCGAGAAAAACGTCTATTAATTTTGCTCGATGTGATGGATGTAATCTCACACGACTACCAGCATTTTCTAATCGAGAGAGAACTTGGACTATCTGGTTTTCAAACCCTCCAGCTCCCCAAAGGGTGCACTAGGGGCTCGTTGTACACCATGAGAAGTTATAACCGTATGGATACTAGGTTCTCGATGAATGCTCTTTTGTTCCTCGTCGAACTCATGAATTGGCTCCAGAAAAATCACACTAATTTGAGATATCTTCATCACTCGATTAGCCTGGTGTCGTAATAATCGTGTCGACATCAACAGATTCGCTTCATTAGAGGAGAGACCACCAACACCGGAAGCTCCTGTCACATTACCCAATTTTCGCTCATTCAAAATTCGAGGTAGAGTTTTTGGTTCAAAATACAGGTGAAAATTGATGTAATTTTCCAGCTGAGGAACCTTTGCTGCCAAAATTCTTTGCGAGTTAGGGGGTTTCAGTGTACCGTGTATTTTTTTGAGTTAGATAGTTTTTTCCCAGAACCCGGACTCTGACCTCGACTCGGGGAGTTTCGATTTAAAGAGTTCCCACTGTATCTATGAATTAGAACAATCGGTTCCTACGAGGCCATGAATCATTCTCACGATGACAACACAGCCACACAAAAAAAAACTTTCGGGTCTGATGGTCTCACTATGGTTACTGTTGGTTTCTGGAGTCACTGAATCCGAATCCGGGGTCAGTTCTGCTCTAGCACGTCAGGATTCTGACATAACCTCAAAAACCCATGATTTTCGGTTAATACTCGGAGAATTGGGATGTAGCGGCGTGCCGTCACCACGGCGGGCAACGGAGCAAGCCCGTTATCCAGCTAAGTCCCTGGACCACGGCCTCATGCCGTCGTGTCAGGTGCACACAGAAATTCTACGTTGCAAAGGGTCGGATCCTCAGTATCGGCGACTGATCGGGGTAAGAAAGCAAGCCCGCAGTCATCGTCATCCAGCAACCGCAGTTCCACATTAGTTGGCAACTTGGCTAATGAGGGATGTAATGCCACAAGAAGACTACCTCAGAGAATTTCGCGATCACATGATTGTGATAATGAGCGTGAGTACTTTTGTCTCATCTGTTGCAAATCTGAGGTGAAATTTTTGAGGAAACCAGTTGACGAAGAGATCGGCGCATCGTACGCAGAATTCTTCAAGTCAGGGATTGGTGGAGGTAATAGCTGGACTCCAGACATGATTTGTAATGCTTGCAAAATCATGATACAGTGAAACCTCCATGAGGCAGACACCTTCGGCCGTGAAAAATGTGTCCGACTTATAGAGGTGTCCGCTTTATAGAGAGACTACCTGAAAATTCGAGTCGGTTATTCAATGATTCTATGAAGATGAATGTTGTCAATTGGATCAAAATTGATTGTAGATAATTGAGATCAAGTCAACGATTGAAATTCCCGTGAACAGGAACGAAATCGTTATTGTTGCTCTCTCGAGCATGACCGGTGCGTTATACTCAAAAACTCATATCAGAATCAAGGCATCATCTGTCCGGGTAATAGAGGTGCTTATACATATGCTTTTATGGGCGAATGTAATCGAAAATTTACTCCAAGTCCGGGTTATAGAGTATCCGCTCTGAAGAGAAGCGAATTTGTGGAAAAACATAGTAGCTTGGCCGGTCACAGACGAAGTGTCCGCGTTATGGAGGCGTCCGCGGTTAGAGGTGTCCGAATAGCGAGGTGTCACTGTAGATAATGGGAAGGAGAAAAAGGAAGAAAAAGCATCAAATTCGCTGCTCCTGCAGTTTGGAGGAAACCTGGTAGCCTAGAAAAGTACTACTTTTGTATAAATGATGTTAAAGGATACAATAAGAAGAACAAACATAAGATTGCTTACAAAAATGTTCCAACAGAGACGATGCCGACAGAATTCAGGAGAATAAAATGTGAACCGAATGATGATCATATTGTTGGGAACAATTTATCAACAGGATCTGATGAAGAGCTGATTCCGACAGACGATGAAGCTTCTTCCACTGACAGTGACGACAGAAATGATGCTGACTTCGATGCACGTGAGAGAACATCAAAGAAACTACGTTTGATATCTCAACCAAAAGTGAATGACCTCATTCGTGACTTAGGTCTTCCAAAAAACGGTGCTGAGCTCTTAGCTTCTTTCCTGAAAGACCATAATCTCTTGAAACGCAAAGTCAAAGTTTCTCTGTATCGAAATCGAGATAAAGAGTTCCGAGAATTATTTGTAAAAGATCAATATTTGGCATGAACTTATTGTACTGATGTTGAAGGCCTCGTTGATGAGTTGAGACCCAGTTCTTATGTGGCCTCTGAGTGGCGACTTTTCATTGACTCTTCCAAGCGGAGTATCAAGGCAGTTATACTCCATAACACAAATTTGTATGCTCCAGTCCCGATTGCCTATTCAGAAGTAATGCAAGAGAAGTACAACAACATGCAAATACTTCTTGAAAAAATCCAGTATGACAAGTATTCATGGCTGATTTGTGGTGATTTGATGATCATATCGATGATTCTAGGCCAGCAGTCAGGGTTCGTCAAATTTCTATGTTTTAAGTGCCTACGGAATAGTAGAGATAGAGAGAACCATTACAATAAGTCAAAAGTATGAGAAAAGAGAACCTCATTCACTCCAGGGTCAGCTAATGTGATTGAGGAACCTATGGTCAATCCATCAAAAATCCTCATTCCGCCCATGCACATAAAACTCGGCCTAATGAAGCAATAGGTGAAAGCTCTGGATAAAGAAGGAGCGTGTTACAAATACCTTGAAGCAAAATTTCCGAAACTATCAGAAGCCAAGATCAAGCAAGGAGTATTCGATGGTCCACAAATCCGCTTAATGTTCAGAAACAAGAATTTCCCTGAAGTGATGACTCCACTGGAGAGGGAAGCTTGGAATAGTTTCAAGAATGTATCACAGAATTGCTTAGGTAATAAGAAGAGTCCAAAGTATAAGAAAATTGTGGCCAAGATGGTTCAAGATTACAAGAACTTAGGATGTCTCATGAACTTGAAATTACATTTTTTGGATGCTTATTTAGATGAATTCCCAGAAAATCTTGGGGACTTGAGCGAAGAGCAGGGCGAGCGTTTCCATCAAGATATTAAAGTTAAGGAAAGTCGATATCAAGGTAGGTGGGAAAAGCACATGATGGCGGATTTCTGTTGGATGCTAAAGCGGGATCTACCAAAATCGAAAAGAAAACGTCAAACTCTACATAGTTCGTACGAAGAAAAGAGGACTCGCTATAGCAGCAAGAAAGAGGAGTGACAAAATATCGAGTTCCACGAATGAGCTCAGTGATTCGGAGCGATTCTTCACTATCGTACTTTGTTCATCAAATTTTTCGAGGATATGCTCACAAAACTAACCGATCAGATTGAAACAGCTACGGAAACATGGTCCCTAGGTCTAGGAAGGGCACAATATTAGCTATAGGGAAACATAGTCCAGATTGGCACTCAGCTACCCGGAAAATGGAACACTAGCGTCGTGCGATCACTTACTCCGAATCTTGCATTGATTCCAATTTTCGAGGTAATGTCATAATTGTGACATATGCGGGCAAGGCCGATCCCGCATTCAAATTCAGCGCCCAAAAAACCTGCAAGAAGCTTAGAAAAGTTTCTAGACCCAAATTCATCGAAAAACCTCGGAGAATGGTTTTTTTGAGGTTCTGTCAGAATTGTGACATATTACAGCTAAACTAACCTCAAATTCGGATTTAGCGATCCCAAAATCCTACAGGTATCATACTCTAACTGCCACATCCCAGTTCTCCGAGTATTACCCGAAAATCATGGTTTTTTGAGATTATGTCAAAATCCTGACGTACCGGAGCAAAACTGACTCCGGATTCGGATTCAGCGACCCCGCAAATCTTTTGGTCTGATACTTTAACAACCACATCCCAATTCTCCGAGTGTTAACCGAAAAACATGGTTTTTTGAGGTTATGTCAGAATCCTGACGTGCGGGAGCAGAACTGACCTTGGATTCGGATTCAGCGATCCCAGAAACCCATAGTAAACATAGTGAAACCATCAGATCCGAATTTTTTTTGTGTCTGTGTAATACCTGGGGAATGGTTAATTATAATTTTTGATCGTCTGTGCGTAAATGAGTCATTTGCACACTGTTTTTCGCTTTTGATTTGCTCACAGAAGATCAAAAAACATAGTATGACACTTGGGCGCAATGATTTTGGCTTTCTCGTGACTATTTAGGCCCTCGCCTGCGGCTCGGGCCTAATAAAGTCACTCGGAGTGCGAAAGCCATCGTTTGCTCCCTTGTATCATAATATACTATTTTAATGCTTTGCTCGACTACCATAACCTCGCCATAACGAGCACGAGAATAACACATATAACGTGTGGGTCATCAAGTGCATCCATGAATTTTCTTCACATTTTCCATCAACTCCTTAATCTTATCAATTCATCAAAGATAGTCTAAATTCAGCTTCCTTCATATATATCTTCATCCACGTGGTCGATCAATACAGTGGACTATCCTGTCACTTCTTATAAAAAAAAAGTCGATACGCTCGTGAGACGTGTGTTCAACACCTGCTTCTCATTCGAGTATCTTGCAAAAATGCCAAGGTCCACCCACATTGGCAATCGGTTGATGGGCTCTCAATCCATAAATTCTAACAACCCTAGCTCCCCGGCCGAAATGCTCTATTATGTGTATTATAATATCACTCTGCATTTTGGTGGAGCCCACGATTTTTGATTGTTGAAGTTTCGCTGATTCGTATTTGCTCAAAAAATATTATCAATGATCATTCTCCTTGGCGTTTTTATTGCCCAAGGTTATGAATACTGGCACGGGGAACACCAGCCTTGTGGGTCCTGGATCTTGGCGAGAATCTTGGAATCTTCTTGTTTTGATGAGAAATGAACGTACCCAAGAGCTTTTTGTCCAATGGGCCTCCTATCCCGAAATACAGCTATGGAGATTAGCATTGTCCATATAGGCGCATGTTGAAATGACTCATATATAGATATATTGACAATGCTAACCTCCATGGCTGTATCTCAGAACAGGAGACCCATGGTACGGAAACCTCTTGGGTACCTGCATTTCTCGCCAAAACAAGAAGATTCCCAAAGTTTCGTCAAGAACCAGGACCCGCAAGGTTGGTGCCAGAGTTTCACCCTATGAATTCGCACCAGTCAGGGTTCGGGTCGCGACGATGACCAATTAAAAATCACGAGGAACTACGTTCGCAGAGGACGTGTGATGGGGAAGGAGAACCCTAATTCTGAAGTCCGGTCTAAGATATTGTGGGGGGGGGGTCAGATTTACGAGTAACCCCCCCCCCCCCCAACAAGTTTTTCAGACCCATTCGTTAGGTTATGTATGATAGTTCAATCCTCCCGTCTGAAATTCTAAAATTTTCCGCTAAAATACCCCCAGATCTCGAGGAGTGCCGATTCTTAGAAAAATCATGAAAGGATTTTCTTGTTCAGGTCGAAATGAATACAGCGACAAAGTGGGAAAGAATGTCAAGAGTGGCTTCTCTCTTCTTGAAAATTATATTTATAACTATATAATTTTTCTCAAGGACATCTTTCATAACTCGTGCCACTTTTTCTCCTCTGTTTCCATGTATTCTCCAAACTAATGACTTCCACCGGAATAAATGGAACTAGCCTTACAGAGCTTGACGAATTGGTCTCAAATTTTTCGGGATTTTAAACAAAATGTTGTATGGATCAGCGATCAACGCGTTGAAGAGCGCACGCGCCAGAAAACAAGAATGATCAAATTTCCTCTCGTAAAACTAACTACAGTATTGGTCTTGGATCGAACAAATACGTATAAATTAAAATCTTTGGCCCCCAAAATTTTCAAGTCGAGGAATGTATAGGCGAATCTCAGAATTCAGGCGATATTGTGATTACGACATATTTTCCCTCGCAGGAGCAATGGTTTTGGGCAACTGGGGATTTTCACCGAGGAATTTCGAGAATCCACTTCCAAAGACTTCTGACTTCCATCCCCTGCTAGGCACCAGTTATACGAGACATGCCACACAGGAAAAGTCGATTCTTTGGCTGTTACAACGATTTTCAAGTCCTCGCCTTAGCTCGTATGTTCGAAGGCGATCGGTCAACCACCCTGGAGATTGGATGAATGATTGAACATACTTTGGAGAATCGGAATCTACTATTCTCAAGGTCATCGTCATCGAGATAACAGAGCTGATGGAAGTTTTTAGTGTGTCACAAAATTCTTGTCAGTTCTTGCCTACAACCCTGAAATCGTGGCGGTAAAATAAATCAAACGGTGGGAACGGCACCCGATTCAGAAACGGAAAATCTACAAATTTAGTCAAGTCTCGTTGATGTCGTCGAACTTTGGTGATCGTGGTCACAACGAAATGAAAAATTTGCTTTGCGTAATTGAATCACAAAAATGTCTTTTTTGCGTGAGACATGGAAATCTTGACCTGATCGCGGCTGGGACCACGATCTTATCTTTACTCCAAAAGGTATGTATATAAAAATTGCCTCTGTCATAGATCCATCCCAGGAGTGATGCAAAGCTTACAAAAATTAAGAATTCACGAAAACGTACATTTTAGTAGGTATGGAGTACTTCCATCTCATATCAGAGACCATTGGGAGGCTTTCGGAACGGCTGAAAATGACTTCTCCTCTTTTTCAGCACCAGAATCACCTCATCCCCACGATGAAGTGGGCTCATCAGAATAATTGTAACACAAGGTCCACATTCAAATCCATGGGAAAATTCGTTGTTCGACCGCGTAGGCGTGGCAAAGCTGCGAATTGGATTACGCGAGTATCATATCATTGTTTGAGTACTATCCTATCGAAAAAAAATACCCGGAAATATCTTGTCAAATTGAAATATTCCTTCATTTCCAACCAGAATCGCTACAATTCTGAGATTTGCCATATGACCCTCACACCAAGAGCTAGAGATTCAAGGGATGATGATACGTATCCAATGAGGTGTGACGTTGAGAAGATCAAGCTGTCTTACTTCCCACCTTCAAACAAGAGGTGTGCAAATAAAATCGATGGCTCAGAACCAAAAGGAATTATCTGAAAATGTCTGATTCAAACGGAACTATTTTATGTTAAATTTAATACAACATAGTTCCGTTTGAATCAGACATTTTCAGATAGTTCCTTTTGGTTCTGAGCCATCGAATTGTACTCGAGAAATGATAAAAGAAGAAGAGGAAATATTTGGTTATGTTTCGTTTAGTCTTGTTCGAGGGAAAAACAAAATAAAATACCGTCAACGGGGGTAACTTTGGGACACTTACGACTTTTTTGTCATTGCTTTTCGTAAAGCTCGGGAAGGTTACGATAAAACCCACCTCAGCCAGTGACCAATCGAAAGCTTGAGATCTTAGTTTTCGATTGGTGTAAGCTAGAGCTCGATTCGAGGATTCTATTCGAAAATACGGTCGTAGAAGCAAAACACTTTTTACGAATCCTGGTATGGGGTAACTTTGGGACAACCCAAGTTCAACTCATGTTATTTTCGTTCTGGAATAGAGAATCGAACCTCTCTGGTCATAAATTGAAAGTCGAAGGCGTTAACTTTTAATTGATTCTCGGAACGTCCCGATCGTATGTTTCCCCGCCGAGTAATGCTTATTTGAAATTAATCAGCTATTTGGACTAATTTTCAATTTTCATACGAATTTCTGCCAAATCTCGGGAAATTGGTCCGAATAGCTGACTAACTTCAAATAAGCATTACTCGGCGTGGAAACATCCGATCAGGACGTTCCAAAAAGCAATTGAAAGCTAACGTCTTCGACTTCCAATTCATGACTAAAGAAGGTCGATTACCTATTCCAGAACAAAAGTAACATGAGTTGAACTTGGGTTGTCACAAAGTTACCCCACACCAGGTTTTAAAAAGTGTTTTGCTTCTACGACCGTATCTTCGAATAGAATCCTCATTGAGCTCTAGCTTACGCGAATCGAAAGCTGAGATCTCAAGCTTTCGATTGGTCACTGGCTGAGGTGGGTTTTATCGTAACCTTCCCGAGCTTTACGAAAAATAATGACAAAAAAATCGAAATCGTCCCAAAGTTACCCCAGTTGACGGTTATGGAATTTCGTTTACGTTGTCGATGAACAAAACTAAACGAAAAGGTGTGAATGGAAGAACTGTATTAACGGAACTCAACGGAATTATGCGAGTTTTGTTTCGTGTAACATTACGTTGAGCCCTTCTGATTACGTTTAGTTTTATTGCCTCCAACATAATTGAAAGTAATTTTGTTTACGTTTTGTTTCCTAGAAACAAAATTCAACGTATTCAAAATGCCAGAATTTTGTTAAGTTTTGTTTATTGATATTGAATTTTAATAATGTTTTGTTTGGTTTTGTTCATCGCCAACGTAAACGAAATCATTTTGTTTTGTTTCGTTTATTTGCAAAACAAAACGAATCTCCCGTTAAAAAACCCTGATACTGACTGAGAATTCCAATATCTGAATCCATATTAATCGATCCCAAAACTGACGGCGAGCATTGCCGAGTTTACTTCCATGAACCCACATCGCTAAAATTGACTAGTTGGAATATAGCTGCAATCTGACTGCTCATAGGTGTTTTCCGATCTGACATCCAAAAACAATTCCCAGACGGGCATAAATGTTAGTCAATCTATGTAGAATTTATGAGGAATTTACGATAATTTTTGCCACGGTAAGGACATGTTGGCATGAAAAGTGATCTCAAAGGCGTAAATCGAAACGGATCGTTTTTTCCGAATAGATGGCCCATTTTTACGATGAGAGTACACTTTAAAAAAATTTCTGGACTTTGACGTTGCATACTGTTCGAGAGCCAGTGACCACGGTAAGGACAATTCTTATCCTGCAATGGAAAAATTGTTCATAAATCATCGCGTCGGAAGCTGTTCACGCAATTCATCATTCCGCTGGAGGAAGAATTTTGTTTTTTGGTGTCTTAGGAATTAATTATCGCCGTTATAGAGCCGGTTGAAGCGATTCGCTGACCCGGAGTCCAATTATCGAGAAACATTCTAAAAATTTGCAAAATTCCAGGACAGAATGTCGGCTGTGTTTTGACTATTTTGAAGTGAGACTTGATATTCGATTCGTACATGATATCACCTTTTCATAACCCAACTTTGAAGTTTGAGTGGTACGGATCCGAGATTGAATGAATATCTCGGTAAACTACACGATTGAAATGTGCAACTCCAGCTTAGGACATGCCACGGTAAGGACATTTTGACCACTTTTGGTAAGCCCAGGTCCACATTAAACTCATATCCGCTCCCGGAACTATTGGGACATCTTCATCTCATTGGAATACACCTAATATCATCGTTAGACTCATCATATTTGGTCATTTAATATGAATGCGAGGTCAGGACATCAAATACATAAGTTATTTCAGAATCACCCGTATCCGTCTCAATCGATGTTCATGCTGACTTTCGCGATTGGGAATTTGAATAACTCAATGCGCTCCAATCGATTCCAATGCTAACTACACGGATTACCGATCTTGATTCTATCGACCTCGATCGATTAGCATGCTGACTTTCGGAATTATCTGAACTCTTTCCAGCAGTATTCATTACGATTGATCAATGATGCAGTAGAATGATCGTGTCATCATGGAAATGACGGAGCAGTGAATCAAATCCTCTTAGTCAGGATTCACACAGATATGATAACTCAGCTTAACGGTACTCTAACGCTGAAAATCAGGATTGAAACGGTCTTCCTGAACCAACTTTGAATGAACAATATTATCAATTAGATTATTTAAATCTATCGCTCAATAGAAATTTCAATCGAGAAATGTGACTATCGTTTATTCGAGCTCATCATCGGGCTATGCCGATGGATACACCAAGGCTTGAATTAAATATCAAGCACATGGACCTTCATGGTATCACTTTCTTCTATGGTCTCCACATGAAGGATTTTTTTCGAAAAGCGACAAGGAGAGGAAAAAATTCTTCCATAGGCGAGATTTGAACTCGCGATCTCCAGTTCTCCGGACCGACGCCTTAACCACTAGACCACCGGGGCGATTGCGAATCCACACGCTTAGAGAAGTCTTCTCTCTGTCTCTATGTCGCTTTTCGAAGGGGGCCAGTTTTGAAACCATGGCCAATTTGAATTAGATCATTCGAATCTATCTAAAAGATCCTTCATCTGGAGACCATAGAGGAAAGTGGTACCATGAAGGTCCATGTGCTTGACATTTAATTCAAGCCTTGGTGTATCCATCGGGATAGCCCGGTAATGAGCTCGAATAAACGATAGAGTCACATTTCTTGATGCGTATTATCAATTTTTCGACGATATTGAATTTTCCATATTACAAAACGCATGGATCGGAAATTATCTAATAGATTGAGCTGCTAATTTCCTTCCAGAACATCATCGGGTGGTCATCCACCTAACGGATGAATTCTATAGAGATCGATTGAAGGGTTAGGGAGAACGCACGAGTGGAAAAGAACAACATACACACAAACAAGAACAAATACCGTAGAAGATGAATTTTTAGTGGGCTGTGAATGATTGGAAGGATGAAAGGTGACCTACAATCGAGAGATATCGTCAAGAAGAACAAAAAGATGAATACCGACTCTGTGTGAGCGACGATTTTTACAATACAAATTTGTTTTGAGTTAGACAATTCGAGAAAAATCTCTCGTCACGAGTACAACCCTTTCTATTTGAGAAAGCAAAAAGTGAAACTCTCCTTTCGATATTCATAAGTAGGAAAATAGAATTGCAATTTAGCTGGTAATTGTAGTGGGAGATCGTTCGTAAGTATGGAAGACTGTGAGGTCTTATGTGAGTGTGTGTATAGAATATGTAGGAGAATACAGGCGTCCCTCGTTCAACGCGGGGGTTATGTTCCGGCAGGTTACCGCGTTGAACAAAGCAATATAGTTCTTATGGAGAAGTAGGGGATGCGTACCAAGACTCATGATCGACCAACCATGATTTGTGAATTTGGGATCAAATACGAGTCTTTTTAATAATGGAATCGTCGTTAGTGCTGGAAACCATAGAACTTTCCCGGATTTTTTGTTCACTTTCACAAATAGTTCTTATTGTTGATTCATTTACACTGAATTTCCGCGCAACTTCTGGGGCCTTGACAGGAAGTGCGCATTTGCTCTTTTCCCCTCGTGGAAGTAGCGCCATTGCGCGCCCGTGGCGGCGACTGCAACTACAGCGCCTATGCTTATACACGGGGGAAAAAGTGGAGAAAAGAGCATCGCGCACTTTCTGTCGAGGCCCTTACACCTGTTTTCAATAGGTCCAAAATTTTCGATTTTTCTTCCAAGTTCATCACTTTTTGAGGCTTTCCAGTAGCGGGAGAGCTTTCGCAAGGTGATACTTGTTTTCGTTTCTCAAACATTATAGAGAAGACTTGATAATTTTACTATTAATTTCTAGGTTTTACTTTGCTGAAAATACAGCCAAGACTCATGTAAACAAAAATTTGGATTTTTTGGTTAGGGGTTCAAACAATCAGACGTATTGGCTTGCCCATCCGACATAACTCGACGCACCTAGACCGGACTCGTCCATATTTCTTCGTTTTTTGATGAAAAATAAGGTGCCATTTGCAGAAATGAGATTGGTCAGACTGCGTCGGCGTAGGATGAGAAATATCGTCGATTTTTTTTTCTTTTCAAAAAGTAGTTACGCTTTATCAACAGGAGATAGTTCCACGCGTGTTGGAAGCACACTCTTGAGCTCCAAGGTGGTTGTAGCCTCAATTTAAAGGGTCGTTTTTCCGCAAGAATCATACCAATACCCCAGACTGCATCCAAATTCCGACCTCAACACTGAGGAAAAAAAGCGCACGCACAAAATTTCCTGGTTTTTCAAATTTGATGGCCCGCCATTCCGGTCTATTTCAGTTTTGAGTCTTGAACTCGTCACGACTTGTTTGTAAGATCTCAAAAAAGGTGCCTGCTTTGTAGCGTCTCAAAACTGGTGGTATATTTTGCGAGATTTGACAAACAGCAATGTGCATGACAGCGTGGTTCCCATGATACGGCAGCGACAACTCAAGACCGCCGTTTTTCGAATCTCGCCAAATATATCACGAGTTTTGAGACGTAACAAAACTCAAATGATTGGAATCTTCATTGGGAAGCACGCTAACTCAATAATTTGGTCTGAGAATAGTTCGAAATTATTCAAAGATCAGATATTGTTGAAAAACCCGAATGTACTCCGGTGCACGTCTGGTTACGGTTTTGCGAGGTCCCCGGACTGGCCTCAGCGAAGTGAATGAGAATGGCGGGAAAATCGGTGTTCGAGTGACAAGAAATTTGATAAGAGTATTGTGGACGAGAATATCTCTGAACGCAATAATAGAATTCCCGAGAATGTTGACAATTCTATAGGTGAAGACGCATACATCAAAAACTATCCGATATAATTAGGTGTAAATTAGGATGTCCGTTATTTCCCAAGTTGGACGCAAGGCTCAGGTCGCCCCTAGATCATCTTGTTATCACCAAAAAATGATATCCCAACCGCGGCCGGTGCAAAAGTCGACCTTTGAACCGTGCCTCTGGAGTCGGGGGCTTTTCCATATGGATGGTCCAGCGTAGCTGTTTTGAGGTTCTCGGACACTTGTAGCTATGGGCCACAAACACCTCAATACGAGTCTAAACGACATAAAGGTACTGTTTCCGACGTAAAATTTTATGCTGAATTCAATTCCATTGTTAGTTTAGCCTGAATGGGTCACCAAACTAGTTATTTGATGCTTTTCGAGGAGAAAATGGACTTTTCTATGCAAAAACGCCCTCATTTTTGTTGTTTCCGACCTCCTGAGAGCTAGGGGTGTTTTGGATTGATCATGTCCCAAGTGAAATTGTATGCAGGATTTGAATTGATTGTTGATTTTAACCTAGGGGAGTCACCAGACTAGCTGATCAATGTTTTTCGAGAAGTAAGAGGTGTTCTCCACGCAAAAAAGCTCCAATTATAGCTGTTTCCGACCTCCTGAAAGCTACGGGTATCTTAAAACAATCATCTCTCACGTGAAATTGTACGTTAAATCGATAATCATTGTTATTTTTCTCCTAGAAGAGTCGCCAGACCAGCTTATTTATGATTTTCGAGGAGAGAATGGATTCTCCCTGCGTGATGAACCCCACCTTAATGGTATTTGATGGATTCCGTTGAAAAACGACACATGAAAAATAGTGATGTCTCGGATCGGTATCTCGTAGTTTTGATTCAATTCTGTGGTCCACAATATGGAGTTTCTTTCCACCGGGTCGTCCCAAATAATTTCGGAGACGCCTGCGGAGCTATTTCTGTTTCGCTTTTTGATTCCACCGAAGCATAAAAATCATGATCTTTTATTACCAAATTAAATATACCTCGAGTTTGGGTCAAGATAATGCAACGCGGTTTGCACCATTCGAAAGATCTTGAGAAAAAACTATCGAAAATGACCTCAAAAATTTTCGTCCAGCTTTTTCTGGCCCTGATCAGGCAAAATCTGGAAAAATCAGGCAAATCTGATTATCTCAAACAGCATTTTTTTAATTTCTCAAAAATATAATCTCTCATGCAAAATCGCACGATCTTCGCGATGAAACTAGTCCGAGGTTGTTTCTCCACGGTGATATGCGTTTTTGGGTCGATTTTCTGATTTTCCATCCTCCAACCAATCAGAAAACAAATATTTCTGCGCATGCGCGTGGTTTGCCGAATTTTCAGTAGTTTCAATTGAAAGCTCAGGAAATTTTCTTGAAAAT
The DNA here is from genome assembly GCA_029851415.1 of Eretmocerus hayati. NCBI lineage: Eukaryota > Metazoa > Arthropoda > Insecta > Hymenoptera > Aphelinidae > Eretmocerus > Eretmocerus hayati. Next base: position 123,652,917 of record CM056743.1, read on the forward strand.
GACCCCTCGCCAAAGTCAATTCCATGTTCCCAGTCAGGAACTACGGCAACTTGATTGAAAAAGAAGGTTGGCCAGAGCGAGATGACGTATCTATCGTGAACCAGAGCCTTGAATCCTTCTCTTGCATTCATGCTGTCAGTTGTGTTAATGATCTCGATGTCTAAAGAACCGTGTATCTTCAGTTCCAGTCGATCAAATGGAGTTCTGCACTTTGAAGGGGATTTCTTCAGCTTTTGATTGAAACTACTTAGAAATCCATCAAATCACGCGCATGCGCAGAAATCTGTTTTCTGATTGGTCGGAGAATAAGCAATCAGAAAATTGACCAAAAACGCATAAGACCATGAAATATCAACCTCGGGCTATTTCCATCGCAAAGATCGTGCAATTTTGCATAAGAAATCAGGTTTGCCTGATTTTTCCGGATTTTGCCTGATCAGGGCTAGAAAAACCTGAACAAGAATTTTCAAGGTTATTTTCGATAGGATTTTTTAAGATCTTTTGAATGGTGCGAACCGCGTTGCATTATCTTGAGCCAAACTCGAGATATATTCAATTTAGTAGAAAAAGATCATGATTTTGATGCTTCGGTAGAATCAAAAAGCGAAACAGAAATAGCTCCACAGGCGTCTCCGAAATTTTTTTGGGACCTCCTGGTGGGTGGAAACTTCATATTTCGGTCCACAGAATCGAATTAAAACCACGAGAAACCGATCCGAGACATCTTTATTCTTCATCTGTCGTTTTTAAATGGAATCCATAATTTCTGACCTCCTGAGAGCTACCGACTTCTCACAAGGATCATCCCTAACGTAATAATTGTATGCTGGATTCAAATTCATTGTTAATCACCACAAGAATCATCAGAGGAGCTTGTTCATGAGTTTCGAGGAGAAGATGCATTTTTCCGCCCGGAAATCCCCATGTTACCCCAATTCTCGACCTCCTAAGTACTAGAGCCGTCTCAACAATCTCCTCTTGAACATGAAATTGTACTTTAGATGCAAATCTTTTATCAGTTCACCCTCAAAGAGGCCAACAGATTAGCTCATCAATGTCATCTCACGCGAAAATGGAACTTCCCGTATTGAAACTACAAAATTGTCACTGTCCGTAGACAACTGACAGCAACGGGTGGCTTGAGGCGACCACTCGAGGTTGGAGATATTCAAGTTGATCCGAATACTTGCCCATCATCCATCACGAACGTGACTTGATCAAATCATTTTCCGAAAAGTAAAATACTATGCCGAACCGTTTTCCACTCATTCTCAGCATCGGAATACTTTCTACAGTGAGAAACCAATACAGATGTGATTGCTGAGGACCTAGATGATTGAGGGGGTGGGCGGGAAAAGGGCGTAATTGCAAAATGGTCATTTTAGGAAAATCAATAAAAACTTAATAAAAACTGCTACAGACATAACTGGACGAGTTGACCTGACAGATTTCGAAGAGAATAGCATTTTTGAAATAGCCCAACCCGAACCGGAGTTCAAATTTGATTTTGAACTCTTTTCAGCAATTTCAAAAAATTCAATTACGCCCTTTTTCCGAATACAGGGCCAAATTTCGGCCTTCTTTCCTCACAAAAAGTGGAATTAAATCTCGCGATCAAGTCCAATCGTCTCTAAAGGACCCCGCTCCGAGAGATAGGATTTTGGCTTTCGGTTAATTTTGTCGGGGAAGAAATATGTTGTCAAGCACAAAATTCTGAACAAAAAGTTCAATGGGCTCGAAGACGGAAAATGGCTAGTTTTTTTAGTATAAATCAAATGAATACCAATAAATGGGAGGTTATGAGGTTATCTAGAACAACAACAAATGCTTGTCTGCAGCGTTTGAATTTGAATTGAAAATGTACAATTTGAGTGTGATGTAGCTAAAAGGTCATCACTTTGGTAATTGAAACATTTTATCTGAAACCTTCGATGCAAAAAGCAAATAAATGCATGCGAAAAAAGTGATAATGCGAGATTGACAAAGAAATCATAACCGCTTGTATTCTCAATAATTACATTTCATTTCAATCAATGTAGCAGCTAACGCTGCAGAGCTAGATCATAAGACTGTGCTGACTCGATGCAACGAGTACATGATCTTGAGAGCCCATTTATGGGGCGGGAGCGGCTCTTTTTTTGACATCAACATCATCGCATAGCATGAGGCTCGCGCTTTGAATAGTTGATAAAAGGTGTCCGATAGTGCCTGGCTGCAATCAAATTATATGGAATGAATCAAAATCAATCTTGGATCGCGTGAGACTAGTGTCTGCCAAATATTTCGAGGATATAGAGATCGAATCTCGTATTGCCGTATCTCGAGATCATATCGCGTAAGAGGCTGCGGGGTCGAGAGCAAGCTACTATCAAAATCGAGCTCGAAAAGCCGAGTGGAGGGTGTTTTTGAGGTATTTCATGGTCGCTGAACACGAATATGACATTGCCCTGCCTCCTAATCGTGTTGCGGGGGCGGAGGCGCGAATCGACCGAGATCGGAGCTCGAGACTTGAGTAAGGGTGTTTTTGGGGTATCTTGGGGTCGCTAAGCACGAATTTGAGATCGTCCAGCCTCCAAGTTATGTTGCGTGGGCGGTTGGGGCGGGGGAGGGTCGAGTAGAGGCACAAATTGACCAAGATTGGAGTTTGAGAGTTGAGTAGGGGTTGTTTTTGGAGTATTTTGGCATCGCTAAGCACGTATTTGAGATTACACAGCTCCCGAATCGTGTTGAATGGGTGGCTGCAAGAGCAAGGACGCGTGTTGAACTAGATAAAACTGGAAGAGCCGGCGGGGGGGGGGGGGGGGGGTCTTTGATATCTCGAGATTACTGGACACAAATCTCAGATCACCCAGCCTCAGAACCGTATTGGGTGGGCAGCTGTGGTGGTGAATTCGATGTAGTTTCCTGACAATGATCATTTCCTGAGATAGAATCTGACCAGGATTGTAAGCCGAATCAAGGCATCGGGACCAGACCACGAGCATAAGCCAAGGGTGTTCATTGACCGAGGGGTCGAGCGATATCCTGTTGATCGGAATTCCGATTCACTAGGTATGTAATCACAATTTTCGATCACGGAATAGGCCACAAATAGTTTCAGGCGTGAATCTGCGAGAGAGTGGTGACTGCAAGGAGATTCGAGAGCTGAATCTCTATTCTGGCCAATTTTCCAGGCGGAGTCTCATCTCATCATGTGCGAAGCATGACCACTTCACAACGACCATGACCAGAGCGTGATGTGATAGCAGCGGGATTGGGTAATGACTTAGGGAGTGTGATACTGAAATCTCAGCTCTGTAACCGGGAATCTTTAAAAGCAGTCGATTCTCATATATTGACGGGCGTAAATCACGCATACCACGAGCCTAAGCCAACTGTGTTTGTGGGATGGAGCACCGTGCAATATCCTAGGGATTCGAACCCTGATCCTCTAGCTATGTGATCATAATCCTCGATGACGGAATGGACTACAAATCGTTGCGGGCGAGAATCTACGAGAGGGTGATGACTGCAAGAAGATTCAAGCGTTAGATCTCTATTTTGACTGTTTTCACAAGCGAAATCTGATCTCATGTACCGAGAAGCATGGTGACCATACAACCACCCAGAACTATATGATCCAATAGCCTAGGGATCAGGAGATATCCCAGGACGCGCGATTATGAAATCTCAACTCTGTGATCATAAATATCGAGGAGGGGCCTATTCTCATAGATTTATGGGCGTGAATCTACTTCTCGATAGTAACGGTTAGGAGATTTGAGTTTTTCCTTGCTGAATCTGGACATCCCCACGGGTTAAATCTGATCCCAAGTAGTGGGATGACTTACGTTATTCGGTCACCTTACCACAAACCTAAGCATAGTGTGTTCAGTGGCCGAAAACTCGAGCAATATTCTGGGCACGGGAACTGCGATCCTCTAGCTATGTGATCATAATTATTGATAACGGAATGGACTATAGATCTTTTCGGTCGTGAATCTAGGAAAAGGTGTTGACTGCAAGGAGATTCCAGCATTAAATCTCTATCCTGGCCATCTTTACAAGCAGAATTTGATCTCATGTATCGAGAAGCATGGTGACCATACAACGGCCCAGAACCAACACGTGATCCAATAGCCTAGGGATCGGGAGATAACCTCGGACGTCCGATTCTGAAATCCTAGCTATGTGGTCGATGATCTCGAGAAGGATTCGATTCGAATACATTGGCGGACGTGAATCTACTACTCGATACTGACGGCTAGGAGATTCGAGTGTTCCTTTGCTGAATCTGGACATCCCCACGGATGAAATCGGATCCCAAGTCGTGGGAAGACTCACATTAAATTCATCTGATTATGCTAGTTCGGAGCGCTCGGAGCGCTCCTACCCCCGAACCTCTCTTTCCAAGCGCAATGAGTAAGAGAGAGAAATCCCAGAGTTCGGAGCGCTCCGACCAGCATAATCGAATAAACCTGTTATCTGTTACCATATACCTCGAGACTAAGCCGAGTGTGTTTGGTGATCCAAAGATCGAGCAATTTTCTAGAGATTGAAACTACGATCCTCTAGCTATGCGATCACAATTCTTGATATTGGAATGGACTACGAATCTTTTCGGGCGTGAATCTATGGAAGGGCGGTGACTGCAAGGAGATTTGAGAGCTGATTCACTATTCTGGCCGATTTCACAGGGAGTATCATCTGATCCTGCGAGAAGCATGACTACAATACAACGACCGTGGCCAGAGCACGATTTCAAATCAGCTTGATCGAGTGGTGTTTTAGGGAGTGTGATCCTGAAATCTCAGCGTGTGATAAAAAATCTTGAGAAAGAGTCGGGTAGATTCTTGAGTTTTTTGCCACAGAGCTAAGATTTCAGAATCGCACGTCCTGGGATATCTTCCGATCCTTAGGCTATTGGATCACATGGTGATTCTGGGTGTTGTTTAGTCATCGTCCTCTCGGTACATCCAATCAGATCCTGCTTGTGAAGATGGCCAGAATAGAGATTTAACGGTCAAATCTCCTGGCAGTCACCACTCTCTCGCAGATTCACGCCTGAAACTATTTGTGGCCTATTCCGTGATCGAGAATTATGATTACATACCTAGCGATTCGGAATTTCGATAAACAGGATATCGCTCGATCCCTCGGTCAAAGGAGATACTTGGCGTATGCTCGTGGTCTGGTCCCGATGCTTAATTCGGCTTACAATCCTGGTCAGATTCTATCTCAGGAAATGAACATTGTCAGAAAACTACATCGAATTCACCATCACAGCCGCCCACCCAATACGGTTCTGAGGTTGGGTGATCTGATATTTTTGTCCAGTGATCTCGAAATATCAAGGACCCCCCCCCCCCCTCCGCCGGGTCTTCCAGTTTTATCTAGTTCAACACGCGTCCTTGTTCTTGCAGCCACCCATTTAACACGATTCGGGAGCTGTGTAATGCGATGCCAAAATACTCCAAAAACAACCCCTACTCAACTCTCAAACTCCAATCTTGGTCAATTTGTGCCTCTACTCGACCCCCTCCCCCCCAACCGCCCACACAACATGACTTGGAGGCTGGACGATCTCAAATTCGTGCTTAGCGACCCCAAGATACCCCAAAAACACCCTTACTCAAGTCTCGAGCTCCGATCTCGGTCGATTCGCGCCTCCGCCCCCGCAACACGATTAGGAGGCAGGGCAATGTCATATTCGTGTTCAGCGACCATGAAATACCTCAAAAACACCCTCCACTCGACTTTTCGAGCTCGATTTTGATAGTGGATTGCTCTCGACCCCGCAGCCTCTTACGCGATATGATCTCGAGATACGGCAATATGAGATTCGATCTCCATATCCTCGAAATATGTGGCAGACACTAGTCTCACGCGATCCAAGATTAATTTTGATTCATTCCATAGAATTTGATTGCAGCCAGGCATTATCGGACACCTTTTATCAACTATTCAGAGCGCGAGACTCACGCTATGCGATGATGCTGATATTCAAAAAGCCGCTCCCGCACCATATCTCGGCTCTCAAGATCATGTACTCGTACGTGTTGCATCGAGTCAGCACAGCCTTATGATCCAGCTCTGCAGCGTTAACTGCTACATTGATTGAAATGAAATGTAATTGTTGAGAATACAAGCCGTTATGATTTCTTTGTCAATCGCGCATTATCACTTTTTTTGCATGCATTTATTTGCTTTTTGTATCGAAGGTTTCAGATAAAATGTTTCAATCACCAAAGTGATTACCTTTTAGCTACATCACACTCAAATTGTACATTTTCAATTCAAATTCGAACGCTGCAGACAAGCCTTGTTGTTGTTCTAGATAACCTCATAACCTCCCATTTATTGGTATTTATTTGATCTATACTGAAAAAACTAGCCATTTTCCGTGTTCGAGCCCATTGAACTTTTTGTTCAGAATTTTGTGCTTGACAACATGTTTCTTCCCCGACAAAATTAACCGAAAGCCAAAATCCTATCTCTCGGAGCGGGGTCCTTTCTTGAGAGTGTTCCTGGGCATGCTTTGAAAGATACAGACAGCCCCCGCTATCCGCGGTTAAACTGTATAAAGAAGATATCATGAATACCGAAACCGCGAATACCCGGACCTTGGCCTTATGGGAAAAGGGCGGTTACGTATACATATGTGGATCTGTGAGTAAGCAAAAAATCCACACATCATCTTCAATCAACAAATTCATGTAAGAAGCCTAGCGATATGACTCAATATGTGGAAGATACGGAGTAACAGTATGATACAATTGAAGAACTACTGGAATTCACTCGGGAATCAGTTGGAAGAATCTATTCACGAGCGTGCGGATGAAGAGCTCAGACACTTTTGACTAGCGAGATTGACGAACATACAATCTCTGGGGAGTGGCCATGGGAAATTCTAAGAACTTCGGCCATTTTTTCTAGTGGCAAGCAAATTCGACAATTCTTCCGAAAGCCTCGAAGTTCATTGTCACGTTTTTTAACTGACGAATGTGCGTTCTTTCTACACACGATGCCATGAGTAGAATTCAGATAGTACACAGGTACACTGATTACTGTGTCGTATAACGAATTAATCCGTTTTGGGAAAAAATAACAATATCAACACCCTCGAAATGCTGGACACTCAATCACAAAATCGTTTTGGAAGAACACATTCGGATGGAATCCATCGAAAATTCACGTTTCATGGGCTAACTTATCTCGATGATCCATATCCAAACCGCGAATAAGCGAGTGAGGGCACTGCGAATACCGGGGAATGCCGCAAATCAGAAGCCGCAAATAAGCGAATTAGGTGAATACCGGGTCCGCGAATAGCGGGGGCTGCCTGTATCTGATTGCTAGGGGGTGGTTCGATTCATGCTCCACGGTTCTATGGCCACGAAAAGCTCCCATCAGTCGTGAGAAAATGACGAGAGATTTTTTTCACCAGAGAAGGGTAAAAACACTCAATTTGAAGGTGAAACACCATGTTCTCATCGTTATATTAGGTGAAGAAGCGTTTCCAGGCTCTGAAGAATTTTTATAGAATTTTTCCTCGGTAATTAGGCCCTTTTTCCAGATTCGCCCTCACTTACGTCCTGTTACGGAGTAATTACGCCCTTTTGAATATTTTCAGTCTTGAGCCCTTCGTCCAAATCCTGTGAGGTTAAGCAAAAAATTAAGCCCTGCTTCCGAAATTTTATCACAGCAGTTACACCCTTTTAACATCTTATCATAGCATTTACGCCCTTTTAACACTCTATCATTGCACTCACGCCCTTTCATTGTGCATATGAAAGGGCGTAATGGTCGTTACGCCCTCCTATCTGCCAGACGGTTTTTGGGGTCTTACAAAAAACGGATTTCGGGGGATGGTAGACCTTGGTATAGGGGCTCAAAAAAAGCGATGTAAGGGCATAACGGCGGTCACGCCCTTTTCCCACCCACCTCAATTGCAATCCTCAGTGCAATCTTCAGTGATAGATATCCAAGCACACCACCACGCCTCATTTACTTTCCCCGATCTGATGCGTCTCGATGCATCGACGATGAAGCGCCATCGTTGCAAATATGTGAGTCTATTGTAGATTCACCCTCATGAATAAAGGTCTAACAGAAGATTCATATTCAACCGTATTAGTCGCCAATCAATATTCTTGCTTGTTACTCGATACAATGAATAGTTCTTGATGAATATAAGCGATGAACACAGTTGACTATGTCCCAATCTCATCAGTTACGTGGTGATCTGTATTTGCTAGAAAATTATTCACCTCAGATTGTGGGTTAAAAGTTACCCACAAATAAGCAAGTCCTTAGAGTTTACTTCTTCAACTGAAGATGGTCGAGAAAGAAATTGACTGAGGTGGAAGTCACCTCAAGCCACCCGGTACTGTCAGTTGTCTACGGACAGTGTCTATTTTGTAGTTCCAATACGGGAAATTCCATTTTTGCGTGAGAGGACGTTGATTAGCATATCTGGTCGCATCTCCGAGAGGAAACTGATAATAGATTCGAATCTAGAGTACAATTTCATGTTGGAAAAGTCGTAGAGTAGAGGAAAATTTCATGTCGAGACGACTCTAGCACTTAGGGGGCCGAGAATTGCGGTAACATCAGGATTTCTAGGCGGAAAAATGCATTTTCTCCTCGGAAATCATCAACTCGCTGCTCTAGTAATTTTTCTAGACTTAAATCAACAATGAATTTGAATCCAGCATACAATTATTACTTGAAAGATGATCATTATGCGATGTCGGTAGCTCTCAAGGAGGTCAGAAATACCAGTAAGGTGGGGTTTTACGCGCGGGAAAATCCGTTCTTTCCTCAAAAATCATCAATTAGCTAGTCTGGAGACTCTTCTAAGAGCAAAATAACAATGAATATCGATTGAGCGTACAATTCCACGTAATAGATGATTGTTGTAAGATATCCGTATCTTTCAGATGGTATAACGAGAGCTTTTTTGCGTGGAAAACACTTCTCACTCCTCAAAAAACATTGATCAGCTAGTCTGGTGACTCTCCTAGGTTGGAACCAACAGCCAATTCAAATCCTGCATACAATTTCACGCAGGACATGATCAATCCAAGACACCCCTAACTCTCAGGAGGTCGAAAAAACAAAAATGAAAGCGTTTTTGCATAGAAAAGTCCATTTTCTCCCCCAAATTCATCAAATAACTAGTCTGGTGACTTTTCCAGGGTAAAACTAACAATGCATTTGAATTCAACATGAAATTTCACGTCGAGAACAGTATCTTTGATGCCGTTTAGACTCGTATTCAGGTGTTGGTGGCCAATAGCTACGAGTGTCCGAGCACCTCAAAACAGCTACGCTGGACTATCTATGTGGAGAAGCCCCTGACTCTAGAGATACGGTTCAAAGGTCGATTTTCGCCCCGTTCGCGGTTGGGACATCATTTTTTGGAGATGAAAAAAAACGATCTAGGGGGCGACCTAAGCCTTGCGTCCAACTTGGGAAATAACGGACACCCTACACGCAAAGAAGGCCGCGCCGCTACAGTCGGGGCGCCGCGCCGAAAGAGAGAGATCGTGAACGAACTCGAATTCTCGGGCGGCGCCCGAGCTGAGCCGGCGCGCTTGCCCCGATAAAACCGACGCAACGCCCGAAGTTGAGTCGATCAGTCGCCACGGAAGATGAACAATTACATCTTTCGGTCTGCCATACATTCTGTAGCAAAGTCGAGATAGTGGAAATTTCTTTTCGTATTCGATTTCTCAATTGGTGCCAATGATTTGCATATAATTATGAGTTCCAAAATAATGAGTAATCTTTTGTTATTAACAAGATATTACAAAATTCACCGTTTATCCCCCATAATTCGAAATAGACTGCAGTGACAAAAAAATTTTCAAATAAATGTTGTGCAGTTCAAAGCCACCCACAATATTATGCAGTTTTTTATTGCAATATTGTCATAGTTAATGCAAAAATGGAATTTGTTTATAACAAATTCACATGAGTAATGGGAAATTGCAGAACTGAACAAGATTAAAACTGATACGGATGAAAATGTTGATTTTAAACAAAAAAGTACTCTCTATTTTTTTTGTATCAATGTTATTTCCTGGTGGATATTGATAATTCGTTTAAACAAATTAAGTCTAACAATTCTGCACCCGAGTTTCGTCTGGCACCACGGATTTTCGGATTCAAAAGGATTTTCCGGAATGATCCAGCGAGAAAATTCCATCAAACTAATTTTTCCAGCTATGGTGATGATTTCGGATGGTCTAAAATATGACGGTCGCAGAGCGGAATACGAAGACTCTGGCACTTTTCCGCTGCGTAACTCGGAAAGTGATTTTCCTACGAAAAATGACAAGAATACTTGTTCGTTCAAAATCAACATTTTCATCCGTATCAGTTTTAATCTTGTTCAGTTTTGCAATTTCCCATTACTCATGTGAATTTGTTATAAACAAATTCCATTTTTGCATTAACTATGACAATATTGCAATAAAAAACTGCATAATAGTGTGGGTGGCTTTGAACTGCACAACATTTATTTGAACATTTTTTTGTAACTGCAGTCTATTTCGAATTATGGAGGATAACCGGTGAATTTTGCACTATCTTGTTAATAACAAAAGATTACTCATTATTTTGAGACTCATAATCATATGCAAATCATTGGCATCAATTGAGAAATCGAATACAAAAAGAAATTTGAGCCATCTTGACTTTGCTACAGAATGTATGGCCGACCGAAAGATGTAATTGTTCACCTTCCGTGGCGATTGATCGACTCAACTTCGGGTGTTGCGTCGGTTTTATCGGGGCAAGCGCGCCGGCTCAGCTCAGGCGCCGCCCGAGAATTCGAGTTTGTTTACAATCTCTCTCTTTCGGCGCGGCGCCCCGACTGTAGCGGCGCGTCCTTCTTTGCGTGTAGTGTAAATCCATTTAGCACATCTGAGAGTGGTCATTTATCACTCATGAGAATTTCGGGAAAATCGATCAATGGGTTGAAGAGAACGGCTGGACAACATACACACAGACAAAGACAATGATAGACAAAGATGAATGTTTAGCATGGAGGGAGTAATAGTGGAGGAGACGATGACACCTACAATCGAACGATCCCGTCGAGGTGGAAAAAATAGTTGAAGCTGATTCCCTGTCAGTCGAGATTTTACGAATGAGAGATGAAACTTAGTGGAAGAATTGGAGGAATTCCTTTTGTCACGAATACAACTCTTTTTTTAAGGAATCAAGAAGGAATTCATATTATAGTGATACGATTATAACGACGAATCAATGTGGTGGGGCGAATGGTAGAAGGTGGTGTAGGGCGGATCATAGGGAGGAATGTGGGGCGGACATTGAAATAGGGAGTGGGGTGAATTTCAGGCGGCACTCTGGCGGGGTTCTCAGAAGGCTGTGGGGGACAGATTATGAAAGGGAAAGTGGGGGGGATTATCGAAGGGGGTGTGGGGCGGATTATAGAAGGAGATGTGGCGCACCACTGTAAACCTGGCCCGCGGAATTGGACCAAAATATGCTCGTGGTAGGCCGGAATACGCTCTAAATGCTCGTCCAAGTCCCGAATTTTGGTCTGGCTGCGTTTTTGAGTTACGAGCCCTCAAAGTATCCCGATTTCAACACCAACTCCTCCCACCAGCACATCACAAAAATGCTCAGGTTGCCACGATTCCGACTGCTAGAGTGGCGTATCCGGGCTCAAATTGAAGCTCTAATTTCGGGCAACTACGACCATTTATCAAAACTTCGAAATAATTGTGTCAAACCGTTAAAAAACGCCTCACAGCGTCCCCATGTATAAGCATACGGGTGGGCGGTTGGCGGAGAGAGGAGAGTCGAGCAAGAAGAGGAGAATCCGCAATCAGCCGCATGATCGTACGCAAAACTTGTCTGCTCGCTGATGTGATTGTCGTCGTCATTATATCACGCTGTGTTTGCACCGGTGCGGAGGTCGACGAGCACCCTGGGCACTGGCCCTGGACTCTCGGTGCTCTTTGGATGAATGCGTGTATTATAGGGAGAAGCTGTGTGACATCCTGGACGACGTCGACAACATCTGCTGTGCACCTGTGCATCAGGGTGGTCCTTTTTTCCCAAACTCTCTTTTCGGACTTTTTCCACGGTTTTCTTATATCCTCATGACTAGAAAATAGTTTCCCACCCGCGAGGAAGCCGGAACAAATCTCCAACCGACCCGCCAGAGCGATTTTTAAATCAAATTCCTTACCCAGTTATTGGCCTTTCCTGCGCATGCGCGTAATTGTATGCTTGGGAGAGTATCTTTAAACGATATCGGGTGAAAATTCCTTCCAAATGACCCTCTGGTGAAGTCGATTCGATGCATTTTGACCAGAGTTATGACTGTTTTTGGGAAGTAAACGAGTCCAGGGTGTCACAGATGACCGCTGTTTGACTCACTGATTTGACACACTGGACTCTTCCACTTCCTAAAAACATCCACAACTCTGGTTGAGATTCATCAAATCGACTTGATCAAGGTTTCATTTTAAAGGACATTTTGCCAGCTATCGTTTGAAGATACTTTCACAAGCATACAACCACGCACATGCGCAGGAAAGACCAATAACTGGTGAAAGAATTTGATTTCAAAATCGCTCTAGCGGGTCGGTTAGAGATTTTTTTCGGCTTCCTCGTGGTTAGAACACTATTTCCTAGTCATGAGGATGCAGGAAAACCGTGGAAGAGGTCGGAAAAGAGAGTTTGGGATATAATGACCACCCTACTGTGCATCATATGAGGCTCAATATGAGGTGCGGACGAGGACGCGACGCCCGAGGCACCACGTGTGAAAGGCTCTACTCCGACCTGGTGCACCGGTGGTGGATTCCTTGCCCGATTCTTCATCGAAAGACGTCTCTTCTACACCTCGCACTCTAGCTCAATATCTGATCTATCTAGATTGAACAAATAAGATTCAGTGCAAATGCCTTGTCTTGCGTTGCAGGGTTGAATTCTCTACTTTCTAACACTAGGAAACTATCCTGACATATCAAGAGCTCTTGGGCATCATTTTCTCAACTAGGAGCCAAGAAATCCATCACTGAGAATTTCACTTTGGGGGCCATCTCACTCAGTATTCATTATCTCAACAAAGAATCACCCAGCAGTTGATCAATCAGTTTGAAGAAGCCAAGATGAAAAACTTAAGTGACTTGCTCGTGTTACGGATAACATTCTCAAGTAGAAGCGCTTTGGCTCTTACGATCTTCAAGATAAAGTTCTTTTAGAGTTTCTTCAAACATTGTAATTGAGAATTAGTTATCATTAGAAAGAGGATAAGATTATCCTGCCAAATTTGATTTTTCGTGATTTACTCCTTAGTGGCACGAAGACTAACACTCACTGGTCAACGGCCGATGAAACTAGCACTTGCTCCTGAACGGCATGAAGACTATAACACACTTGCACACGTTCTCGTTCAAAAGGACGAAGACCACGTATTTCGTCTTAGGGCCACGAAAAAAAAAAACACATTCTCTTTAGCGGCACGAATAGTAACTCATCCGTAGACTTTATTCATGGAGGGACGGAGACTGTGAGTATTTCGTTTAAGACGAAGCACTTATAATCTCCGTCCCTTCAAGGATGAAGTCTACGAATGTGTTAATTTTTGTGCCGCTAAGGAGAATGTGTTACTTTTCGTGGCCTTAAGACAGAATGCTTATAGTCCCTTCAAAGACAAAAAAATGCGCGAATATGTTAATCCTCGTGTAGTTTGAGGAGTAAGTGTTAGGAGGAGTAACCTCTTCGTGTCTTAAGCAGTAACAGTTAATCTTCGTGGCGCTGAGGCGTAAGTGTTGATCTCCGTGGCGTACACAGTAAGTGTTAATCTTCGTGGCCGTAACAAAGCAAATTCTAATCTTCGGCACCCGTGTTATTCTTCGTGGGCGTTAGCGGATGTGTTTGTCTTCGTAAGAGGCGTCGATATTATTTCAGCAGACGGAGCGAAAGCAGATCCGGACAAAATCTCTAGTATTGTGAACTGGCCAATTCCACGAAACAAGAAACGAATTTTAAGCTTTCTCGGCCTGGCCTCTTACTGTAGGAAGTTTGTCCCTCATTTTTCGGCTATTGCAAAGCCACTGTACTCATTGACAGATCAATCGTCGGTATTCTCGTGGACCACCGAATGCCAGGAGGCGTTTGATAAATTGAAGATCTTCCTAACTTCTGCTTCTATCTTAGCTTACCCTGATCTAGATACGGACTTTATTTTGGATGCCGATGCTTCAGGACACGGAATGGTAGTGGTGCTGTCTCCAATACAGGATGGGAAAGAACGAGTCATAAGTTATTTTAGTGAAGTTTTCAGCAAATCAGAGAGAAATTATTGTGTGACGCGACCCGAGCTGTTGGCTGTGGTACAGTCGGTCAAGAATTTCTCGCATTATTTGATTGGTAAGAAATTCACAGTGAGGACTGACCATAGGGCACTTAAATGGCTATTATCTTTCAAGAATATCGATGGCCAACTTGCTAGGTGGGTTGGTGAACTGAGTAAGTACGGTTTTGAGATAATACATAGGGAACGAGCTTCTCATGGCAACGCAGACTCCCTCTCTAGGAGACCTTGTGAAGAGTTGTCGTGTAAATATTGGCAAAATGTAGAAATAAGATATAATCCACATTACAATGTAGGACGCATTCACTTGTCTAGCATTGATGAATCAGAATGGGTCTGTGCTCAACAAGAAGACGAAACAATTATGAAATTAATCGAATATAAGAAAATGAATAGGAAACCAGGCCGGGAAGAAATTTCATCGGAAAATTCAAGCCTACAATTTTACATCCAGCAGTGGGACTCACTGGTTTTGAAAGACAATCTGCTTCACAGACGTTGGGATTCCACTGAGCTTGACTCGTTTCGTCTCCTATTAGTTGTTCTAAAATCAAAGATTTCTGTTATTCTTAAGGAAGCCCATGACTCCCCTGCTGGTGGTCATTTTGGACTGAAAAAACTTCAGTTAAGATAAGGCGATTATTTTACTGGGATCAGTTTCGGAAAGATGTCGAGAACTGTTGCAAGACATGTCATGTTTGTGTTGGTAGAAAAGGGCCTCCAGATAAGGGGCACGGCAATTTGACTATTAATAATGTTCGTGCACCTTCCGAAAGACCTCAAATCGATGTTCTCGGCCCATTCCCGCCATCGACATCGGGCAATAAATATTGACTAGTTGTGATAGATTGCTTCACGAGGTGGCCTTGGATAGTTGCATTAACGAACATAAGAGCTAAGACGATTGCAAACACTTTGATCAATGATGTTATACCAGAATCAGGAGTTCCTTTAGAAGTTCATACAGATCAAGGTCGAAATTTTGAGTCAGCCCTATTCAAAGAATTAACTAAATACTCGGGTATCTTCAAAACTAGGACCACACTACTACACCCACAGTCTAATGGAACGGTAGAGCGACTAAACAGGACCATCCTACAGTACCATTATTGTTTGTTTCAAAAAATCAGAAGGACTGGGACAAGCTGGTACCTTTCTTGTTATTGGCTTTCCGATCATCACAGAATGAGACTACTGGATTCACACCTGCCGAATTACATCTCGGCCGCGACCTCCGTCTTCCTTCGGATCTGATCCTCGAACTACCCCCAGACGACTTGGAGAATTCAATGACGGGATGTAACCGAGATCTCCGAAGAAGACTAGAAAGAGTACACCTTCTTACTCGCCAGGGAATGAAACACAAATCAGCGAAAACAAAAGCACGATATGACTTGGATGCGAAAGAGAAAGATTTTGTAGAAGGATAGAAAGTTTGGTTTTATCATCCTCGAAGATCAGTTGGAGTAACACCGAAATCGCAATCATCGTGGGATGGACTTTAGCTGATCCTGGAGAAAATCAACGACAATGTCTTCTGTATCCAAAAGTCATCGAGACACAAGAGACGAGTAGTCAACGGAGATCGTCTAGCACCCTACTTGGACCGACAAGAGAATTGCCCTACCTGAGGTTTCTGGCTGGTTTTCCCTCCAGGTTGTCAGGCAAATCCCGAAGCAAGAGTCATAATATCCAGCCTACACCATCTTCTATCGTGAACCCACTCTCAACTCCCCCGTGAAACCTTCGAATGCAGAGTTCATCATGGAACCAGTACTTCTGAACTTCTGGAAACAACGGTTGGATTGAAGATCCTGGAGCCACTGTTAGAGTGATGAAAATTGATTCGTGTGATAGAGCTCTCCTCGAAATTGGACATTCCCTAATCCTGGAACGTGAGTGGGAGCTAATCTGCCGTGGACGAGAGAAGACCATCCGATAGAAGAGATCAATTGACGAGGACGTCAATCATTCCAGGAGTGAGATAGTGTTACGGGCGCAAGCTACACAGGCGCCCGAACTTCAAGTGTACCACATATAAGGACTGCCGCTTGGTGCGGCCGGACTAGCTCAGTCAACAGCGTGTCAGACTCTCGATCAAGAGGTCGCCGGATCGTTTCCCGGAGGCCGCACTTTTTATTCAGTGCATGAAAAAGAATAAAATCATAACAACTGGTGTCAGAAAGCGGAATGAGCCCCGCTCACAAGTGGACTGCGTACTCGGAGGATAATCAACGATGATAATTAGGTGGCGCTGCCCACGCGTAGACCTGCTGTACCGACAAGATGGACTCGGGATCTACACAGACGACAATTAGAAGACAATGACATGAAGTTCAGACGATGAGGACATCGTCGACTCTGCCCAGGGGGTGTGTTACGGGCGCAAGCTACACAGGCGCCCGCACTTCAAGTGTACCACATATGAGGACTGCCGCTTGGTGCGGCCGGACTAGCTCAGTCAACAGCGTGTCAGACCCTTGATCAAGAGGTCGCCGGATCGTTTCCCGGCGGCCGCACTTTTTATTCAGTGCATGAAGAAGAATAAAATCATAACAATAATGTAACATAAGTACACATTGTATCCACGTTCGCAGCCGATCATGTTCTGTCCATCGATCGATTGCTAGTTAGTCTGTTTGTTTACGTTGCGGAGTTAGTCTGCTCGTAGCCGTCACGGGGTTAAGACATCTTGCCTTGTTCTCTCATTCGCCAATAAAGTTGAGTTCGGTTATTTAAACCAAGTGTCCGATTATTTGTGCGAACAATCGTGACAATATATCATGTACACGCACACTCACGCACACACTCACACACACAGACACACACACACACACACACATACATACGAACATACACACACGCGCGCGCGCGTGCGCGTAAATTAACCATCAGCAATGATGATGATGATTGTGATAATGGCAGCAAATACCAATGTTATGACCCGAGCGGAGGGCTCGGGATAACAAATAAATTATTTAATTCGATTGAAACAGTTTACGGGCGGGCACCCCAGTTGCACTTAACTATTCTTATTTGGCGTTGCTCTGACGTCTTTCCATATATAAGTACACACACACACACACACACACACACAAGCATATATACATATATTGATTTGATGGAGGGGTAAATATTTTGGTCTTGTGAAACATTTGTTCAATGAATTAGACTAAAAAAAGTTTACAACTTTTGAATAATGAAGGAGTATTTCTAACCTCCGATTATGATTTATCTGCGAGCTTGATGATACGATTGATTTGATTTCTGAATCTTATGGATGCGTAAAATATTCAATTATTGTATCATACTTAAAATAATGAGAATCAAATTGGAAATGAAATGATTTGGTTCATTCAAGAAAAAATAATCAGAATTCAAAACAAGATTCGGAATACTAAAACTGAACGCAATTTGACTAACCTAAAAATTAAACTAACTTACAATCTACTCAAGAGATGATATTCTCGAGGCAAGTGTATGAGGCAGTTGACGAGGTGATGAACGTCCAAGTTGGTCTCCTGTTTTTTCAAGGGCGAATTCGGAGCCGGCCTTGTAGAAGCTGAGACGGATGTCGTCGGTCTATTTTTCGATGGATTCAATCAGGCTCCGTGTCCGCACTTTTCCCAACTTTGCTTCGTCGTGTGGTTTCTACGCACACTTGGGCGAAACGTTACGCGACCCGAAAACGCTCGAGGCCTCACTGTTGATGTTTTGTCAGTGATTAACCAAATAATGAATTTTGAAGCTTGAATTTATATGTGCGGACACCGACCGATTGTAACACATGTGACATGTGAGTTACAATTTCATAAGAATCTGATTGAAGAGTATAAGGTGGGTGTTACATGTTACACATGTTACAGCCTGCTACCCGATTTCTGATGATTCACTCACCTGCTTATTCTTCCCTGATGATCCTCTATGTTGAGCAATATTATTTCAACTGTTGCATCGTCTGAAACGCCACACCAACTTGGAAGTATTTTTATTGTACTCAGTTTTGGAAAAATTGCCTGAAGATGGCAGTTAGGGATTCAGATTAGTGATAGACCAACTATTTCCCTGCTGGTTGCTTTCCGTTATGGTTCCAGTGACTCGAAAGGCAATACCATGATTCTGCAGTCCCTGTTAGCAAACACCACGATCTAGTCTCGAAGTAATCCGTTCAAGTCACGATAACTACTGGTACCTGGCATTGCTTAGTCATGGTGTTCTTGAGCCCCTTGGACTGATCTAAGTGTACCAGGTATTAGCTATTTTGGCAAAAGTGACCGCTCACAGATCTAAATCCTCTTGGAATGGGCTCTGTAATTTAATCTGTCGAGCGAAACGGCATAATTCTTAACTTGAGTACAGGCGTCCCTCCTTTGACGCGGGGTCACGTTCCGGCAGGTTACCGCGTTGAGCAAAGCTGCGTTGAACAAACCATTGCTCTTATGGAGAAGTAGGGAATGCGTGCCAGTATTCATGATCGACCAACTATGACCGATTTTTTTTGTGAATTCGGGATCAAATAAGAGTCTTTCTAAAAATGAAATCATCGTTAGTACAGTGCTGATAGACTATAAAACTTTCCCGGATTTTCTGTTCACTGTCACGAAAATTCCTTGTTGTTGATTCATTCACACTTAATTTCCGCGCAACTTCTGCAGCTCTTACACCTGTTTTCAATAATTCCAAAATTTTCGATTTTTCTTCCAATCTCATCACTTTTCGAGGCTTCTTGGCAGCGGGAGAGCTTTTACAAGGTGATATTTGTTTTCGTTTTTCAGACATTATGGAGAAGACTTGATGATTTCACTATTTTTTCTAGATTTTACTCTGCTAAAAATACAGCCCCAAGATTTATGTAAACAAGAATTTAAATTTTTTGGTTAGGGGTTCAAACAATCAGACGTATTTGTTTAAGAAAATCAATGATTCATCATGATGAATACAGTCTCAAATCGTTCACCCAAGAGAGCATTAGAAAGTAGAATCCCTCGGAACTGCTATAAGTGTGATTATTCACAAGTTTTAGCTCTGAACAGATTCGATGTAAATTGTTTGTTATTCTTGCGGTCAATTGCGTCTTCTTGCTGACGTCATTCGAAGCTTTTTTCAAAAATTTCATTTTCAAACCGCGTTGTACAAGTCCCAAACCGCGTTGCATGAAGAAAGATGGCAATTCAAAAACCGCGTTGACCAAAACCGCGTTGAACGAGGGACGCCTGTACACGTTTTCGTTTACTAACGCGTTATTGTAAACAAATTCAGTTTGGGAAACGATTCGGTTCGGAAGCGTTTTTGGGGGGGGGGGCGGGTTGGCCTTCAAGAAGTGGTTTGATCTCAGAACTTCCAAATTTGAGATAGTGAAAGCTCACACGTTCGCGAATGTGATCATAAGCTAGAAAGAGCTTATTTTGAAACTTTGTCGCTTACTTTTCTCGACCTTAAGAGGATGTCAGATACCGACATTGTCAAATTTCCAAACCACTTGAGGAATTTTTGATATATTGCAATTCTGAGAGGTACCGCCGACTCTGTTTGGCCCATAAAATCGGCGTTACTTATTAGAATTGCGATATCTCATAATTTCGTCGAATGTTTTGGAAACTCGACAATGTCGATAACTATGCGAATAGGATAGGACTCCGATATCCTCTTAAGGCACGGTACGCGAGAGCGTAAACACGTATTTTTCGTGAATTTTTCTGGTTTTGTGGAGGCAGTGGTGGAACTTTCTGCGCACTGCAACTGGGAGAGTATTGACTGGGAAACAACTATCCCAATCATAAAGTCGATCTGATTGTTCAAAGTCGAGATACAACGAGGTTTTTCGAATACGAAAACGCGCACACCGCTGGCTGTCTAGCCACTGCTCACGTATTGCCACCGAGACTGAACTGCTACGCCACACAGTGGGGAGAAAAATTGCCAGTTGGCACAATTATGCTTCCCCACTAAACAGGCGATATCGAGACTTTGCAAGGGGTCAAGTTGTAGGTTTTTTCAGGCAGAAGATGAAACAGTTTCATTCGAGAGACGCCCAGAACTCGCATGGTGGTGGAATTCATCAAAACGCGAAAATCAGCTGAAGAACACAGTATTAGCGGTTTAACTTGGAGGGAAAGCAATTTGATGCATCTTTCATAGGGGACAAAGTTGTTGCATTCTTCAAAATACATTTTCTTGTTGCCTGGGTTTTTCAAAAAACCATATTTTTTTAGTTTTTTATGGTTTTGGGACCTTTCCTGGGAGAGTTTTGGAATCCTGACTACGGCACTCGAAAGAGCACAAAATTTTACGCGAAAGTGTGTATTAATATGATGGTGAAAGTTAACTCAGAGCTGTCAATTCATTCATACATACAATTTCTCTCCTAGTCAAAGTTTCTCGTTAACTACTATGTACAATCCATCACTCCCAATACCTATTTGGTACTCCAATGGTGTGATGGTGCAATTGATTCTCCAGTACTATCAAATAGTCATTTTAAAGTGAATGGTGGAATCAGTATACACAACTAGTGAGGTAGAAGGAAATTTCGCTCGTTGAAGTTTTGTTCTTCGAGGAATACGTTGTGACATTGTGCTGAGATTTTATTTGAGAGAAAATGGAAAGGCACATTCTCTCACTCATATTTTGAGTGCATGATCTCAAAGATATGATTAGATGAACGACTTGTGTAAATACTGTCGGATATGGATTTGGGATCATGCCCTTAGAGTGATATGGTGGACTCGTGGAGTTATTGTATTGTGAATGATGATCTCTTTTATAGCTCTAAGATTCGATCTTTCAAGAATGTCAACATCCATATATTGGATCATGATCTCGAGAATCTGATGATATGATTGACTAACAGATATTTCACTTGTAAATCATGTGTTGGGAGTGATGGATTGTAGATAGAAGTTAACGAGGAACTTTGACAAGGAGAGAAATTGTATGTATGAATGAATTGACAGCTCTGAGTTAACTTTTACCGTAATATTGTTACATACTTTGGCGTAAAATTTTGGGCTCTTTCGTTTGCGCTGGTCAGGATTCCAAAACTCTCCCAGGAAAGGCCCCAAAAACCACAAAAAACTCAGAAGATATGGTGTTTTGGAAAAACCCAGCAACTTGAAAATGTGTCTCAAAAGGTGCAACAACTTTATTCTCTATGGAGAATGCCTGAAATTGCTTCCCCTTCGAGTATCAGGGAGTCTTGCAATGTTCCTGTGCAATTTTCGGACTACACATCTGTTTGACTATTGTGGAGCTCCTAGCATAAATTCATTAAAAATTTTCAAACCACATGTTTCGACGTAAAATTTTGTGTTCTTCCGGTTGCCGCGGTCAAAATTCCAAAATTCTCCCAGGAAAGGCCCCAAAAACCACAAAAACCTCAAAAAATATGGTTTTTTGAAAAATCCAGGCAATAAAAAAATGTGTTATGAAAAATGCAACCACTTTGTTGCTCATGGGAAATGCCTCAAATCGCTTTCCCTTCGAATTTTAGGGAGTTTTTCAACGCCCCTGTGCAATTTTCGGACTACCTCCCTGTTTGACTGTTGTGGAGCTCATAGCATAAATTCATTTAAAATCATCAAACCACATATTTCGACGTAAAATTGTGTGCTCTTTCGATTGCCGCAGTCAGAATTCCAAAATTCCCCCAGAAAAGGCCCCAAAAACCTCCAAAACTCTGGTTTTTTGAGAAACCCAGGCAACAAAAAATGTATTTTGAAAAATGCAACAACTTTGTCCCCTATGAAGAATGCATCAAATTGCTTTCCCTCCAAGTTAAACCGCTAATACTGTGTTCTTCAGCTGATTTTCGCGTTTTGATGAATTCCACCACCATGCGAGTTCTGGGCGTCTCTCGAATGAAACTGTTTCATCTTCTGCATGAAAAGACCTACAATTCGACTTCTTGCAAAGTCTCGATATCGCCTGTTTAGTGGGGAAGCATAATTGTGCCAACTGGCAATTTTTCTCCCCACTGTGTGGCGTAGCAGTTCAGTCTCGGTGGCAATACGTGAGCAGTGGCTAGACAGCCAGCGGTGTGCGCGTTTTCGTATTCGAAAAACCTCGTTGTATCTCGACTTTGAACAATCAGATCGACTTTATGATTGGGATAGTCATCTCTCAGTCAATACTCTCCCAGTTGCAGTGCGCAGAAAGTTCCACCACTGCCTCCACAAAACCAGAAAAATTCACGAAAAATACGTGTTTACGCTCTCGCGTACCGTGCCTTAAGGGCATGTGAAAGCCAACTTTTACCGACGACCCTAACCACTGACAAATCGATTTTTCTCCCGAGTTCTACGGTGAATCTCAAAAAAGTGATTCCAAGTATGGAAGCTTTAGAATCAGATCTATCATTCAAAAAAAGAATCGAGTTGATCGGTTGAATATTGCCTTCAAACTTTGGTTTCGAAGTTGACCATTGCATGAGAAAATACTCACACGCCTGACTTCGAAACCAAAGTTTGAAGGCAATATCCAATCAATTATATCGATTCTTTTTTCAAATGATAGATCACATCCGAAAGCTTCCATACTTGGGAGTACTTTTTCCGAAATCGTCCTCAAAGAGTTCAGAAAATGATCAGAAGTATGACATTGCGGAAGGCCCATGAGCTGTGATTTTGGCTGAGTCGAGGCAAGGTTGGGTTAGGTCATCTACCGCCCACACCAGCTGTTGTTATTGTTTTGAATGAACGATGATGGACTGTCGTGAGTTGTCGCGCGGTACTTATATTTGACTTGCACATAATAAAAATCAGGAACAGAAAATTCATTCGTTGGCAAAACTTTATGAAAAATAGTAATAACTTTGTTCATATCTGAGGAGAACCAATCCAAGTATTGACAATCTGAGTGACAATCCTGTTTCTTGAGGCAATTACTTGCTCCTTGATTTGAAAAGCAGTGAATATATAAGAGTGACAGTGATAATCATTCTGAGCCTTGAAGTGACTTAGTAATTAACAGAAACAGTAATGTGAGGCAAGGCCTTATTGATATTGACATCCAAATCTGAGCCTTTCGAGGTATGGAATTGTCTTTCGTGGACATCAGATATTTATATACAGAATGTGGAGTTAGCATTACTCAAGATATTGATAAAGTTATACACTAAAACAGATCAGAGAAGAAACCATTTGATCGATAAACTGAGTAGAAAGGCATGCTTCCACCAAACTTGCAAAAAATGCTATCTCTACACAGATTCATGAGATAGCTTATCAGATAGGTTTACAACCTTTCGGTCTCACCAAACTTTAGCTATTTGTGCTATGAATGTATTGATGCAGCTCAGAATGTTCCTGTAATGTGAAGGCCTCCAGATGATATCATAACAAACTAATGATTCTGTTTGATGTTTCAACAACAATATGTCAAAATACTTGGTGAAAATAGCGAGCACAGGTAAGTCTTAGAGCAGAAGTAAATATTTGGAGTTTGCAACAAGCTTCAATTTGTGTTTACTAAAATCCCTGTACTATAGAGGGGTGAATCCACATTCATTCATTTAGATCTATTGAGCATTAGAGCTTAGTCTTGGAAATTTTGTGACCCGGAGTTGGAAAGTCACAAGGTGGATTTCACTCTACAAAGAATGAAATGATAAAATTGAGAATCTTATTGTCATGAGTTGATCACTGGAACATATTTGATTGATCTCACCATGTTACTAAAGGTTTCAACTAGAATATCTTAAAATTACCAAGATCAAATGGCGCACCCGGGTGACTCTTAGAGCAAAAGTAAATGAGTGGTCATTGCTATGAGATCCAACTTTTGTCTGCTGAGATCCCTGTATTTTAGAGGGGTGATTTCATATTCACTTTTTTGAATCTATTGAGAATTGGCTCAGTTGTGGAGCTTTTGTGACTTGAAATTGGGAACTTAGATGGTAAATTCCATAATACCATGGATTTATTGGTGGAATTCAGAAACTCATTGTTATTTGTGTGCCCTTATATTATCTCTGATCAATCTCATCATTCTTCTCAAGGTTTCAACCAGAATACCTTGAAGTATTTGTTCAGAATAGCTTGCTTGAGTGACTTCGAAAGCAAAAGCTGATCTTGGGTATGCTACGAGCTCCCAATTATGTTTGTATTCCAGCGGTGTGATTTCATCTTCATTTCAAGGAATGTCATGAATGTATGTACTCCAATAATATCTTCATAGCTTCTATCTGTATTTACTGATTTCTAGTTGTTTATTATTAATCTTGAACTTTGTATCCCAAAATTTTTGGAACAAATTATCTTTGTCGAGTTGCTCCGCATGAAATTCTGGAATTGTTTTGAGTCTCAAATAGAGTCGAATTTGAGTCTACAATCTGAATAATACATTCAATACAATCTGAAGAATACCTAAAACATGAGTAGTGATACTAACATCAAGAATTCTTTCAGGTCCAGCGGTAACATTAATACATGACTTTGGCCAACGAGAGGCAGTTAGGTGTCAGAATCAAAACAGATTTGAACAGGTTTTCTTTTCTTGGAACTGACAAAGTAACTCAAGGATGTGTAGAGATGTGCATACGAGTGATTGCTTGGAGAAAAAGTTACCAAGGAAAATATTTCTGCAAAAATCACTTCACTTAAAATGAATACACATAGTACAAAAATGTGTTTTTAAGAGTGAAAGTGATAGTTCAGCAAAAATGACACATAAAAAATATACTTGAATGCAAGTATATAGAAAATGTGAGCCCCAGCAGAATTATCATTAGATGTCGCATAAAAAATATACTTGAATGCAAGTATATAGAAAATGTGAGCCCCACCAGAATCATCACTAGATGTCACATAAAAAATATACTTGAATGCAAGTATATAGAAAATGTGAGCCCCACCAGAATTATCATTAGATGTCGCATAAAAAATATACTTGAATGCAAGTATATACAAAATGTGAGCCCCACCAGAATCATCACTAGATGTCACATAAAAAATATACTTGAAAGTATATAAAAAATGTGAACGGGAACCTTTAATCTCCGCATCAGTAATCTCCATCATCATCAGTATAACTTGCAGATAGCAAGGTATTCAGTCATGAGTCTATGTATGCATCAAGAAGCATGGACTCGAGCATAGAGATACAGCTATTATGTATAAATCAGGTCGTATTGCGACTGATATGTTGACTAATCGTCGAGTTACATTCTCTCCTAAGTCACGATACCCCTCCGCCCCCGTCCTTATGATATATATAAGGATATCTCACCCAACCTTCCTTGCTCATAGCACGGTCCGCTCAGTCGGTAAAAGTCAGCTTTCACATGCCCTTAAGAGGATATCGGAGTCCTATCCTATTCGCATAGTTATCGACATTGTCGAGTTTCCAAACTATTCGACGGAATTATGAGATATCGTAATTCTAATGAGTACCGCCGATTTTATGGACCAAACAGTCGGCGGTACCTCTCAGAATTGCAATATATCAAAAACTCGTCAAATGGTTCGGAAATTTGACAATGTCGGTATCTGACATCCTCCTAAAGTCGAGAAAAGTAAGCGACAATGTTTCAAAGTAAGCTCTTTCTAGCTTATGATCACATTCGCGAACGTGTGAGCTTTCACTATCTCAAATTTGGAAGTTCTGAGATCAAACCACTTCTTGAAGGCCAACCCGCCCGCCTCCTCCCCCCCCCCCCCCCCAAAAACGCTTCCGAACCGAATCGTTTCCCAAACTGAATTTGTTTACAATAACGCGTTAGTAAACGAAAACGTATACAGGCGTCCCTCGTTCAACCCGGTTTTGGTCAACGCGGTTTGAAAATGGAATTTCTGGAAAAAGCTTCGAATGACGTCAGCAAAAGGACGCAATTGACCGCAAGAATAACAAACAATTTACATCGAATCTGTTCAGAGCCAAAACTTGTAAATAATCACACTTATAGCAGTTCCGAGGGATTCTACTTCCTAATGCTCTCTTGGGTGAAGGATTCGAGACTGTATTCATCATGATGAGTTATTAATTTTCAGGAGAGGCCCCAAAAACCACAAAATCTCAAAAAATATGGAATTTTGAAAAATGCAATGAATTTTTTCGTCATAAAAGATGCCTGAAATTGCTTCCCCTTCAAGTTTTAGGGAGTTTTTCGACGCCCCTGTGCAATTTTCGGACTACCTCTCTGTTTGACTGTTGTGGAGCTCATACCATGAATTCATTTAAAACTATCAAACCACATAATTCGACGTAAAATTTTGTGTTCTTTCGATTGCCGCATTCAGAAGTCCAAAATTCTCCCAGAAAAGGCCCTAAAAACCACAAAAACCTCAAAAAATATGGAATTTTGGAAAATGCAATGAATTTTTTCGTCATAAAAGATGCCTGAAATTGCTTCACCTTCAAGTTTTAGGGAGTTTTTCGACGCACCTGTGCAATTTTCGGACTACCTCTCTGTTTGACTGTTGTGGAGCTCATACCATAAATTCATTTAAAACTATCAAACCACATAATTCGACGTAAAATTTTGTGTTCTTTCGATTGCCGCATTCAGAAGTCCAAAATTCTCCTAGAAAAGGCCCCAAAAACCACAAAAACCTCAAAAAATATGGTTTTTGGAAAAACCCGGGCAACAAAAAAATGTATTTTGAAGAATGAAACAACTTTGTTTCTTATGAAAGATGCATCAAACTGCTTCCCCCCCCCCCCCCAAGTTGAACCGCTAATACCGTTTTTTTCTCAGCTGATTTTTGCGTTTTGATGAATGCCGCCACCACACGAGTTCTGGGCGTCTTTCGAGGGAAACGGATTCATCTTCTGCATGAAGAAACCTACAATTTGACCTCTTGCAAAGTCTCGATATCGTCTGTTTAGTGGGGAAGCATAATTGTGCAATCTTGCAATTTTTTTTCTCACTGTGCGCCGCCTGCAGACCAGCTGCAGTACTTCGATGCAGCCAATGGAGAAAATGCGCGAGGTCATCTGGTTGTTCCAGCATACAGTAGGGTATGACTACTCATATTATTATCATGTTTGTTAAATTGTATCGTCGAAACTTGTGAAAATCAAAACTAGAAGTGGTCCCGGATGTATTGTGTGGATAGTTGATTATCGCCAGCTGTTACGGGAGTTCGTAACGTGGGTTCTTCAATACTGCACCTGGGGAGTCCTGACTCGGCAGGTAAGTAGGTGGAAATTCGGAGGTGGGATAAATACAAGGGGAATCCCTAGAGCTGTTTTTATTAGTCACGAAATACAAATACGAGGGAGAGAGAGAGAGTTTCCATTGTACTGGGGTTGATTCTACTTGAGTGGAGTCCGTCAAGGGCTGAGGTACTCGACTCGGAATGGCGTTAATGAACGATGTGCTCAGGTCGGTAGGTGAGTTCGTACCGAGAACTAGAAGCCTGGCGCGTTCTAAGGACAAACCTACGTAACGGGAGCTCGCGTTGTACTGCGGTTGTAAGCGCTCGAAACTCACTCGACGGAGTCTCACGGTAAACTGCGAATCTAAGCTCCTTGACAGAGCTTTTGAGCTCTATTATACTCTCTGAGACCTTGCGTTTCTCCTACGTTCGTGGCTAGAAGAAACGCAGGTGAGGCGCGGCAGCGCGTTGTCCTTGCACCCCTCGTCTAGACTTGCAGGCGCTACTCGTGGTTTCTCGGAGCTTCTCCTAGCTTTCCTTGCTTGACCATACTGTATGTTTATATATTTGAGGGATACTGCATATCTATTTGCAAGAGTATAGGGTATGTCTATATGTTATACATCGGAAGTATATCTGTATGTTAGGCTACTCCTGTGCATAGTAAGTTCATATACAAATAGATGTAGGGCTAGTTGGGAACCGACTAGGTTCCTGACATAACAGAGTGATTTCATGTTCCAACGGTGAATGTAGTGTCACGCAAAGCTCTCATACCTCTGCTAACCTGAGCCGGGTCCGCTCAGGTTAGCAGGGGTATGAGAGCTTTGCGCGTCGACCACTCGTATCACTTTTATACGTGAAAGTTGGCGCTAGAGTCGGTGGACATTTTGAATTGGATTGAATTAAGAAAAGTTGTGACAATTGTATTGGAATAGCATTGAATCGGAGTCAAAGGTTCAAGTTCAATGCTTTTTGTCGGGATTGGTTTAGGTTAGACGAACAATATTGCGTCGAACCCCGAAGGCGATTTCTCAGCATCCACCTCGATCGAGCGTCTGGGGCGATCATGCATTGAATCCGATTGGTTTTAATACGATATCTGTTCATGAAAATATATACAGTACCCTCCAAAATCAATGGATAATGGATAGTCTCAGTCAATCAACGAAATCTTCAATGCAGTTCGTCGTATGGAAATTTCAAAAGAAGCATCTTGAAGATCACGAAAAAATCTATCGATTCACGTGTTTTAAATATTTCAAAAGTATTTTTTGGTCGGTTTCAGTCAACGTTGAAATTTCAAAGAATTTATCCATGAATCAATCACTCGTATTTTTGACGGGATTCATTCCTATCTGACCCCCGAGCTCCGAAAGAAAATTTTGTATTAACATGGGGTGCTCATGGAGATACCGACGCTGGCACTGGTTCCATTCTCTCTCGCTCTATTCTGGTGCGAAATTGAATGAAAAAAATATCATAGCACATGATATCGACGTGAAATGATCTCATCTTTCAGAATATTTCATCAGATTTCGTCTCAGATTTGAGGTAACAACGATTTCTTAATATATAAGTTGATTATCGGTCCTTCAAGATCGATGAGACCAAATGACCAACTCATATATTAAACATCAAGGACGAAAAATCTACAAAATTACTTAACAACGATTTCTTAAGTTTTATTGCCAAAATAGAGTAATTTCATGTTTTGTTCCCATAGGTCACACTTGAGACTCGATCTGATGAAATATTATGAAAGATGAGATCATTTCACGTCAAAATCATGTGTTATGATATTTTTTCCATTCAATTTTGCACCAGAATAGAGCGAGAGGGACTGGAACAGGTGCCAGGCTCGGTATTTCCATAGGCAGCCTGTGTAATACAAATTTTTCTCTCTAAGCTCGTGGCTCCGTCGGGAAGGATCGTAGGAAAATTTGACAGAGAACCAAACTTGTAGATTTTTAAACGATATACAACATCTTGTAAAAATTTTTACAATCGAATGAATCCCGTCAAAAATACAAGTGATTGATTGATGGATAAATTTTTAGAAATTTCAACGTCCACTGAGACCAACCAAAAAATACTTTCAAAATGTTTAAAACACATGAATCGATAGATTTTTTTGTGATCTTCAAGATGTTTTTTTCAAAATGTCCATACGCCGAACCACATTGAAGATTTTGTCGGTTGACTGAGACTATTCATTATCCATTAATTTTGGAGGGTACTGTATATTCAATCAGCAATGAGTTTGCCTGTGAATACGAAGAATTACTGAGAAGTATGTATGAATATACGTACTCGATCCTAATCTGAATGCTAGAATTGGATCATATTCGCTCACGTGAATTATTATAATAGTATAGAATTCGATTGGCAGTAGATTTTTCAGACCTGTAATTTTGGATTGAGCTGGACTGATTCCCTGTTGGATTAATCTGCATTGAAATCCAATCCTAAATTCGCCAGTCGACCGATAGAGCCGACTGAAAATCATTGATCCCGATAGGATTTAATTAGTTTCGAATTGATCTCAGCTGATCTTTCTCAGCAGGTTCCCCCAACGTGTTTTTGATGCCTCTCATCTACAGTAAAACCTGTCTGTATGGGCACCTCTAAAATCCGGGCACCTCCCGATTACGGACGCTTTCTCTTGGAACCGAATTCCATTCCATAAGCTCAAACGTCATTCTTTCTCTATAATTTGGGCACCTCTAAAATTTAGGCACCTGCCTAATATGGTCGGTTTTAGAGATTTCAAACATATGATGTCACATGTTAAAGGAACCTGTGAATTCAGGGTACTCACTCCAGTTGTCAAAATGAGCCAGGTATGCATGTCGAAAACTTATGCCAAGTTCAGAACGAGCTTGAAAGAGATGTGTCCATATTGAGAAAAGCAAAAATCATTCATCTTCTAAGTTCTGCGTCAGTTTGACGAATTAAGAAGATTATTAATTACTAAACTACATATTTGAATATTTAACGAAAAATTATAATGAGTCAATTGAAGGTGTAATTTTGACATCTGGGTTGTTTGATACTCTAAAATTCACAACGGCTAATTTCTAATCATTCACAGCTATTAAGTCACTGAGCTTGAATGCTAGAGTATTGGATGCTTACTTCGACGGAGAGTATCTTTGAGCTTTTCCTAGAGATCCCTCGACCTTTAAGATTTCCAAATTCAAAGTTTTGAGTTTGCAGACCCTCGATCTGAGTATGTTCCGAATCTTGAATTCCCGAATCACCATCATACCGAATTTCGAAATCCCGAATCTGAATAACTATGAATCTTGACATTCCACATCTTGAGAGTTCCGAGTTCTCATCGATGTATTTCATTCATTCCAAGATTGTATGGTTTGAAATGAGTTCTTTCAAAATCTTTACTTTTTATAATTTTGCATCAGACTCTATAATTCGGGCACCTGTCTATTATAGGCGGGTCGGACTGGAACCGGAGGTGCCCGAATTAGACAGGTTTCACTGTATTTCCACATCTCCGCATTGATTGACGATTTACCGCATCCCCGCATGATTTAGGGGTCCTAAGCTAATATTGTTAAGTCAACAGCAAATAGTGAAATATTAACATCTCATATGTTCATTGGCGTTGAGAAATTGTGAATGATAGAGATGCAACACAGTTTTTTTCGTTTTCCCAACAATTCGTCATTTGCATGAAGATCTCTTTTTGCATAGCTTGATTCATTCGCTTGGTGACCTATAACTTTTTACACGACACACTATTACTCATAAGTTCACTAAGCTCAAATTTTTTTGGTATTTTGATTTTCATTTGTATTCCGATAACGATGCTCGGTCACAGGAGCCTCATGCCAGAGCACGGGTTAAATTTAAAATGTTATCGCCTTCAATATTTGCTTGGTGATCTATAATTCTCCAAGCGAGATGCGATTACTCATAAAATTAGTAAGCCCAAATCTTCTTAGGATTTTACTTTTCATTTGTATCCCGATGACGATGCTCGATTGCAAGAGCCCCATGCCAGGGCACGTGCTAAATTTTGAACATTTTCACATTTTTTCCACCAAATCAAGCGTGTTTACCAATGTTTTTTTTCGACAGAAATCCTATTCTTATCTCAGTAATTCAAATTTATACGAAGAGGAAGCCTCCCAATACACATAGGTTCTTTCCTCAATTGTCAAAATATATTTCACATTACACAATAGGGCAAATTCGTTCAATCAAACTCGTATCAGGTGTCCCACGAAAGCTCCAGTCACTTTAAGATAGCGCCATTCTCGCAAGCTCGAGCGCGCGTGGTTTGAAAACGCTTTGCACGCGCTCTCTATCAGAATCCCTCCGCGCAGCTCAGTCCTCTCTCAATTCCATACCTCACACATGTATAATTCTGAAACGTCGAATCATATGATATCTCACAAACACGAGTTTGTAGTCATCAATCAATGGGCTAGACCAAATTAGAGCGTAAGTGTCCCGGAAGAGATGCGCGTCAAGTGTATAAGTGACGAAGTGGCTCGTATCGCGCATGGCAGGACAAACGAAAAAAAATGACGTCAGCCCCGCGTCTGCCTCATACTCCTCTATACATGCAATCGTATTTCGAGGATAGCATCGTATACACCAAAAGATAGACAGAGAAAGGTACAGTCATCGTCGTCAGTGTATGCGCAGAGGCTCTCCATTTCGCATCCTCGTCTTATCCATTCGAGCTTCCGTAACTCATCTCTCTTTTTTGAGATATTCTCATCGTCTTTTGAGCTGGTTCGTGATGGTGGCGGAGCATCAGCAGCTGGCTTTTGTAGCTTCGCGCATCAGGCAGTGGGCTTCGAGCCACGTAGCCGATCGCGCCGGTCATCGGCCCCCGGCTATATAAAAGCCGGCTTTCATAAAATCGTTCGATATAGCATCGATATTTATATATAAGTAGTAAAACTCTCGATGCCGAATGCATAATATCGAGCTGCGTTTTCTTGTAACTCGTGTCACTTTTTCACACTGGACTAACTCTGCCGGACACAGAAACCGGTTTAATTTTTCCAACCAGCGATTTTTATAATAAGTCGCGCACGCTTGGGTTTGGAGTGCGGGAAGGGCTCGACAAGTGGATTCTCGACCCCAATTCAGCCACTCTTACACTCTTTCTTCCGACTTCGACTTCGACATAACACCCTGTTTGTGTTCGTGTATAAGTATATCAGGGTGAAGTTTCCGGATTCGTGCGGCGAGCAACAATTTTTTTCTTGCTGGACTCAATGACTGCGGTCAAGCGATAAGGAAGCTCTGTGATACGAGTTTGCGAACGAAAAAGAACAATTTTGCGAATTATTTTGTGTGTTTATTTGATAAAATTCAAAGCAAGAGATCCTCATGTGAGTGATATGAGATTTGAGTGCTCGAGTGTATTATATAGTACTTGATGTTTTCTTGCGACAGTGCAATTCTAACAGGCAGTACTTACGCGCCGGGAGTAACGATCGCAATTGGATCAAAACATGAGGCTGTAAATTGCAGATAGAAGAGAGCGGTGGCGGTCAGTGATACGAGCTGCAACTTGTCATGATTTTTGTACCTGACTCAAGCAGCTTTTTAGAATCTTTTGCAGCGCAGCTTAATTCGTGTGAGTATTTTACTCTAAACCTCGTTCATTCTTTTTCTTGTGATACGATTGAATTAGATGGAAAACAGAGGATTATGCTGTTTCATCTTATCGTCGATTAGCGAGGATTCCAACGAGATGTTACTGAATGAAATCTGATGTTTAATCAGTTCCATAAATCCAGCTGGAGAAATAATGATAACATTGGTTTAAATTCAATTTTGGATAATGGAGCTAATTTTTCAATAACAAACTGAGCGAGTTTTAATATGGAAATGATCATTACAATCGCTAGAGTAAGTATTTGAACAATTTGAACGGACAAAGTAACTGTAATTGTACTGCAATCAACATTATAAGACAATTTTGGTGCTCTCAAGGCTACGCATACATTTTTCAGGGAACAGTTGGTTTGAACAGTTGATATTTAGTTTTCGGCTAGAGCATGAGATACTGGCGTATGCACAGTCGTTCCACGCTGATAAGTTTTAGATAATGTTCTTATTACTCAATAATTTTGAATCGCACGAGGTGGTTTAACAATTATTATTTATCGAAACTTTGGGTATTTCCCTAAATTCATCGTCAATGGGTATCGAAAAAAGTTTTACCTGCGCACATGCTGCAACATTTCTACTATTTGTTAAATACAGCCTATTTAATATGACAACTTTTTATTGTGAAATTATAATGCTTCTATCAGAAACTTTGTCTCTCATCGTCAACATTTGTTGACCAAGAAGTTCAATCATTACGTACAGAAGAATCTTATTTACAAACTCTGCTGATAAAAATTATCTGTCTCCTAATATTAAGAACGTTCAATAAAGTATGGGTTGGCCTCAGGGCTCTCCAATTTTACCCATGAATAGGTAAAAACAATGCAAGTCACGTAGGTATCTCCTTATCTCCAAATTATCATGCTGATACATAGATAATCGAAGATTTGATTTCACCTCACTAACGACATTCTAATTAGCCATACATTGCCGAATGTTGGATACAATTTCAAGTATGACTTGTGGAATATTTATCAGATCACGAGACGCGTTCAAAAACATTGATCCATTATAAAATCATCAGATCTCGATAAGCATCAACGAATCACGTGTCATAATCTCTATAGACTCCACATTTTTGTCTTATCTCATACGTGTTACGCAGAATATTTCGGTGCATGATATTTTTAGTCCATTACCACAGATAATTATCAAATAATTATCTGTAATCCCACGATTATTGGTAATATGTATGTATGATCTCTACCTCTACTCGATGAGTAAATTTCAATCTGCCTACGCCATCTCGGTCAATCGCCAAAGTCTAATGAATTAATTGAATCAATGCTGTTTCACGGAAGACTATACAAGCAAGTTCTGGAGACGTGCCTATAATGGCTCATCTTTAAATCATCATTCGTTGGAAATTTTCATCAATTAGACTCGTCTTCGTTAAGGACACGAACAGAGGACGCCGAATAAACTTTTCCTGTAGAAAAAATATATCCTATGGGGTGTTATGTTCCCCACGTGTCCAGATCTTCACAAATGATGAGATAATGGTAATTCGTGACGATTTAAATGAGGTCCTTCTTATAAAACTAGAGCATCGCTGAAACTATTCAAATTTTCATCTTCACCGGAGATCGGTCGTTGTGATATTCGTAGGTTGCCTCATTATTATCGATAATCGAATCCCTCGAATGATAATTCAAAGTAACTTCCATTAATTGAGTAGTGCTTGATCGACACTTATATACACAGCCCCGATCTGTTTAGTCTAGAGGTGACCGTGGAATAATCAAGTATAGAATTTTATCTTGATTGTTCTCCGGCATTTGTGTTGGAATTTTGTACCAAAAATAACCGGATCGAAGAAAAAAAAAAGAAATGTTATGTAAATTTGATTGACTTAATCGAACAAGTATGCAAATTAGGGGAGCTGGACCATATCGAAATTATATATATATGTATGGTCAGTTTGACTTCTTACCAATATAATAACTACCCTGTTGGAGTAATGAACTCGATCAGCTTCTATGACTCGTGATCATTCTGTAGAAGGACGCTTCTGCCATATTATTAATTCAAATAGGAAATGAATTAATCTATCCTCCACCATCTTAGGTAGAATCAATGAGTCTTGATCGACATCATTTTTATCCCGTACTTTTGTTTTTGTTGATTTGGTGTACAATTCTCATCTTGGTGTTGTAGGGATAGCTTTTGTGTCACGGAACTTTTCGACACAACTTGTGTAACCAAAGTGAAATTCATTTGAGACCTCGGAGGTGTTAGTGGTGGCGGTGCCATTCACAGAGTTTATTAGGCTACAAAAAGAGAAATTCATAAGAACATTGATCAACAGAGGCATCACTTATCATTGAATTCACGTTTCTCTTTTAGACTCATTGGTTCTTAAGTTTTGATGTGAATTTTTTTTTCTAGTTTGATGAGTTCGGTAAATTACACCGACTAAACGACGCGTCGTGAGTAAATATCAATTATTTGTATTCATAAATTGTATCAAAAAATTCCTCGAAATAACACCTATAATCCTCGATAATCGGCTCATAACCAACTATCCATATGAGTAGAATCAATTTTCTTATCTGTGATAGCACATCATGCATTGAATCTCAAGCATCTCAATATCGTACTTATTCAATATTTCTGAAACTAAAATCATCTGAAACTGATAAGAAATGAAATTTATTGGCGCCCAGAATATTTCGGTGTCTTCCATTCGACAATTATGTTACCAAATTTCCATTACATGCACGAAGCCACGCCGGGAGTGAATACAGTTTTGCAAATGAGCGCAGAACTGCTCGAACATTGAGGTCAGCGACGATAACGTATCAAATCCAAATATCTGATCCAATCAAAATACCACGGTAGAATTCTTTTCGCTATATATTACTCGGTACTTTTTTCCAATTTTGCTACAATCACCCGGATTTTCCACAAACGTCGGTCGTACTCTCACTGAATTCAACATTGAAATATCGGATTAATTCATAATCCTTTGGCGTCGTTTATGAGGCGCACAAAATCTGCTCGACTTTGTCATCACGACACACTCGAGTTATCTGAGCGTATCAATGCCAATTAAGGCTTCGCTTGAAAAAAAAAAGACAATTTTTCGAGATACGCGTATCTGAAGCCGGTCATCGAGCAAGGTCGCTATAGAAAAAAAAGCGTATCGATCATATTTTTACTCGTTGATGAGCACTCGCAGAAGGATCTGGCTCGCATCGATATTCAACCGTGAATAGAGACAGAGAGAATTCCTCGCGCGATCAGCATAAATTTTTCAAAGCAAAGCGAAAACTAGTCCCATGAGTGAACCCACATATATTATGTGCTCACTTCGAATTATGATACGGGGCTGTTTTCCCGCTAATACATCTTGTATCGCGGGGCATGTAATCGAGCATATGTTGTATCCAGCGCATGCGTACTCTCCTCTTTTCTTTCCCTCCCGGTCGAGGTAATCATCTCTTTCCGATATGCCCAGCTCAAATCGAAACGCCGAAAAAGGTTGAACCCGTGCTCGGATATATGGCCTTGAAAACGGCCGGCCGGCTGCCGCCCACCGACAACTCTCGCCCTCCCCGTGCGCGCATGCAGCCCCTCTATAACTTTTGCTCCTGAAATACTTCCGTTGAACCTATACATATAGTCACACACTGTCTTTATTTGTATGGATGTCTACATGGCTCTTTTATTTTCTGTATCTGGTTCTTTCTGATCTTTTTTTTCTTTTTTCGTGCCTATAGTAAGATTTTTTTCGCAGTTTCGTTTCGGATGCTGGATTTTATTCTTGTCCGTCTGTTCGGCAAGCGTCGTGGGATTCTTCATTACCCACGAGGTTTACCAGCGCGTCTCGTATACATTTTATTCTTCTTGTTGCAATGTAAGCTCTGAGAACATAATTGTAACTTGGTGTAGAAACATTTTTCAAAAATGGTGCTTGTAGAAGATCGAACCCTGAGATGCCAAAACACTGTGAAAATTCAAACAAATTATGTAGTATTTCTATAACGCTTTCCAAAAGTCTAGTTTAAAGACTCCAAGGGATTGTGACATTGTACACTTTCTCGATAGAACCAGTTGCTAGATGAATATAAATTTAACATCAACCGAGACGTTCGAGTACCCACCACTTCACTGACCAATATATATTCATAGCTGTATGGGAAAATGTAACATGAGAATGATGTGGGCGTATACAAAAAAATGATAGTTGCAGTCAACACAATATCACAACCCCTAGGGGCAGCTGCGTCCATCGGTCAGTCAGTGCTACCATGTGAGATCCGTCAGAAATGCAGCATAATCTTAAATCAGTTTGAATTGACTTATGGAATAAGATAATTAAAAAAAATAATTTTAAAAATTCGCTTTTATGAACATAATAGCAACGCAAAATGTGAAAATAATCTTGAATCTCCTTTCTGCATCTGTAGCATAGATGTTGGCTAAGTTTACTGACTTACATGCTCCAAGATATTCATGATTTTAGGAATAAATATGATGCAAGCGTGGGTTATCAACTGGATTCATCAACAGTAGTCTTCATGATGTAACCCACGCTTTTATCATATTTATTCCTAAAATCATGAATATCTTGGAGCATGTAAGTCAGTAAACTTAGCCAACATCTATGCTACAGATGCAGAAAGGAGATTCAAGATTATTTTCACATTTTGCGTTGCTATTATGTTCATAAAAGCGAATTTTTAAAATTATTTTTTTTAATTATTTTATTTCCATATTTTTAGTTCATATCTAATCATTCAAAATGGACCATGATTCCAAAAATTTGATATCAGGCCAAACCTTTGGATAATCTTTGAAATTTCTCTGGCTGATTATAATGAAGAGATGTGTTCATTCCTGCATAAGTATTGGGATAAGAAGGGCTGTAGAGTACAAATGGATTAGTCAGGAGTAGAGCGATCAGCCATGGTTGATCCCAAATTATGCTTCTTGTCATGTACAGCAAACCGGTAACTTTGTAATGAATGCCAAGTTATTGGCAAATCAAATTCAGGAGGCTGTATATAGCTTATTGACAACATCAGTATATCTCTATCAATTAATATTCCATAATATTTTACAAGTCAGAGCTCAATCATGAATAGGGATATCTGCTAATTCTAATCAGTCGAGCGATGCTTCATACTTGTAAGAAACTGAATGATCCTTGAGCCCTCTATGCCTGCTGATACCGCACTAATACTTTGGTATTCCCTACTGAAAATAATGAGTCGATAACTGAGTCGATTATTGTCTCATTTAATTGTCGATTTTCTGACTCGATGATCGACTCGATAACTGACTCGAGGACTGGGAAACTTGAAAACTTGAACCCAAAGAACGTGAAATGTTGGAATGGTGGTGATGATTCGGTGAGAACGAAGGGATGGATGGGCGTGAGTTTTGAGTGATTAGTCACTTATCTTCAATTAGAAGATGATGAGTTAAGATTGGTGGTACTACCGGACCCGAGGCGTTTGGAGTGAGATACATATCAGGATTAGGAGAGCTGTTGTGATAATTCTCCAGGGTCTTTCTGTTTCGATTGGATACTGAGTCCATGATCGAGTTAGTAATCGAAAGCATGATTGAGTCGATTACTGACCCGATAACAGAGCCGATTATCGTAGTTTTTCATGCTTCACAATTCCGGGAGGGATTTTATGACCTCCGAAGAACGGTTCAGAGAGAGGAACGACCACCATTCCAACATTTCACGTCTTTTGAGTTCAAGTTTTCAAATTTCCCGGTCCTCGAATCAGTTATCGAGTCGATCATCGAGTCAGAAAATCGACAACTAAATGAGACAATAATCGACTCAGTTACCGACTCATTATTTTCAGTAGGGTTAGTGTTGCAGAATTGTAAACATCTACACAGAAAGCATTGGAGTGGTGGAATTTAGTTGAAAATGACTGCTAAATTATTGTAATGGATGTGTCAATAGTAAAAAGCATCCTCAGGAGTGTAAACGAACCAGCACTTGATACGCATGGAACTATTGCAACTGTTCACAACATAAATGGTCTATTCGATCACTAATCTGGAGTTCTGAACAATGGCATACTTAATTAACATTTAGGAGAGAGATTGATGTCAGGTACTAATCAAGTGACACACAGTGTCTCATGAAATACAATTCATCACTCTTTTAGCACTTGATCAAAACTATCGCTTGATTTTTCCACTGTATACAAAACTTGATTGCGTACTAGAAAATTTAGCTCCTCACAGCTATATGACAAAATATAGAAGCATCAATCACCTGTCAGTAATTCTACTGGTCTGAACATTTGTTTCTAATACTCTTCTCAATTGCTTTGACACTGTTCACAAATTTATCTACAAATTGATGAAGATGAGATTCATCGCAGGATAGATCAAGAACTGAAACACATTAATGAAATCACTTCATAACACAAAATATCTGCACTGAGCTGCAATCTGCAACAGCATCACATAACGCGGTTGAAGAATCGTAGAGGTTATGGGTATGTAATTTTCGCAGGCCGGCGGGCGAGAGCATTGCTTTATGGCCCTTTATACCGTAATCACGGTAATCACTGAAGATCATTTGTTGAAGTACTATTACGTACTCATCATGCGCAAATTAGAGAGATAGCGAGGATCTCTCAGCATCTCCGGCTGATCGGCTGATGTGCTATATATGTGCTCTGCTCACAGCTGTGAGTTGTGACACCTCATAGATTCTTTCTCTACTGTTCTCTACATGCTCTCCCCTCGATCCTGCGCACAAAGCCGCGTTTGCGTTTACACAATGTTAAATCGCGCATCAGAGCATTCAGAGCCTCGACACCAACACAACTATACCAAAAGTGTGTCAATGACACGCCTCACACAAAGTTCCCCGACAGAAATCTTGTCTCCGCGCGCCCGAGTGCAATAAAAGCGAATAAAAAGGAAGCATAGTTTAAACTAAAGGATGCGTTCAAGACCTAAACAAGACGTTAAAAACCCCTCCTCAGAGCTACGTACTCAACTCGTTAGATTTTGGTATGACATTTTGTGAAAAATTTGATGAAGTTGTGAAATTTGTAGGCAAATTGAGCTAATGCCGCAAAAGTCAATTTTTGCAGAGGAACGAGTCCTCAGAAACTCCAGCTGTTTTTTCATCGAACTTTGTTTTCAATACTTTCTTAGGTCCCATATCAATCAGAAATCCACCCGACAAAAGTAACACATAATGAAGGAAAGAGATTGATTGATAACAGGTTTATTATGCCATGGTCTTGGTAGACCGTATGGCAAATAGATTTTTACAACAACATATACAATATAAAAATATAAAAATAAAATAAAAAATGAAAAGCATACAAGAATATCAAAAAACAAATGAATAAATAAATAGGAACATGTGAAGAACAGTATGAGTAAGAGTTAACAATAACAACAATTTATGCTTATAAAGGCAAATCAGAGCGTAACCCAAGGGCAAATCGAGGCACGGGCATGAAAAGGCATCAAATTTTACCGTTGACTAACGAGCTCCGCTTTTGCGCAGAGAGAGAGAGAGAGAGAGAGAGAGAGAGAGAGAGAGAGAGAGAGAGAGAGAGAGAGAGAGAGAGAGAGAGAGAGAGAGAGAGAGAGAGAGAGAGAGAGAGAGAGAGAGAGAGAGAGAGAGAGAGATTGATAACAGGTTTATTATGCCTTGGTCTTGGTAGACCGTATGGCAAATAGATTTTTACAACAACATATACAATATATAAATCTAAAAATAAAATGAGAAATGAAAAGCATACAAGAATATCAAAAAACAAATGGATAAATAAATAGGAACGTGTGAAGAACAGTATGAGTAAGAATTAACAATAACAACAATTTATGCTTATAAAGGCAAATCAGAACGCAACCCAAGGGCAAATCGAGGCATCGTAAGTCACGGGCATGAAAAGCATCAAATTTTACTGTTGACTAAGGAGCTCATCTTTTGCGCAATAATAATTATACAGCGTCGGTTTGAATAATTCTAGTGGCTGAAGTAGACGAATACTATTAGGGACTCTTTTCCATCCTGCCATAGCCTGGTTAGAGAAGGCTCCGTCATATGTCACAGTTCGCGTTGTGGGTACAGAAAAACGATCGGAGTCCGTTCTTTCTGATCGTCTAATGCCTTCATCAATTGACCGAAAAAGATCCAGCAGGTATTGCGGCTTAGAGGTGGTGAAAATCTTATATAACTGTACACATAGAAAATAGTTCCGCCGTGTCGATAGTGATGGCCAGTTCAGACGTTGGTAAAAGAGCTTAAGTTCCGCATCGCGCCGCAAATGGAATGGAAGAAATGGAATGGAAGAGAGAGAGAGAGAGAGAGAGATTAGATTAGATTAGATTAGTTTTTATTTGGTACCTTGGGGTATTACCCTATGTGGTACAGGTAGCATAATTCAATTACATAACAATAAAAATAGTGTAGAAGAGTATTGGAATATATCTTGAATAATGAGAATAATTATCAATTTTTGCGCATTGCTGATGTTCTAAGATGAGATTCTGATTGAAATAATATGATAAACATGATTAGCATAATAGAGGAATTAACAAATAATGATAAGTTTCATACATAACAGCTGAGTTTTCGAAGTAATGATAAGGAAGTTGTTCGATAGAAACTTCTTTCTTATACAGAGATCAATACCGAGAAAATTTCACTTGAAATGGATCAAGCGAGGAACAAAAATAGATAAATTGTATTGATCAGGTGATGTTTTGCTGCGTTTGAAAATTTTCAAGATCGTGCTCAGAAAAAATTGGCATGAGTGGCCCAC
Organism: Eretmocerus hayati; assembly: GCA_029851415.1. NCBI lineage: Eukaryota > Metazoa > Arthropoda > Insecta > Hymenoptera > Aphelinidae > Eretmocerus > Eretmocerus hayati. Next base: position 123,694,787 of record CM056743.1, read on the forward strand.
TCTTTGAACACTTCATGCATACAATGAGATTTTTCACCACAGGCTTCTGATATTTCAAACGAACACTGGTTGCATGGGCTTTTTTAAGCAAATTATGAGCTTCTTTCGGCCACAGTGGGCTGCAAAAAATTTTTGAATCACTTTCATAACCAAAGATATCTCTAACACTTTTCTCCCTCAGCTCAATTGAGCTCGAAATGAGTTTATCTCTAACTATCGCTGATGATAATTGGAAGACAATTGCTTGAGAATCGGGAACTTTTCTTTTCAATGGATCTGGATATAAAGTTGAAACTGATGTGTTTACATTTCGAAAATCAGGACCTTTCCATACTCTTACATTGACAACAAATTTTTCGAGCTCTGGCTCATTCATAGCAATCAAGACTTTAGTCACTATCTCTTTGTTTGAAATGTTCAAGTTACGAGGAATATCTGTTAAAATCATTTCAGCTGAGTCGACTAGTGATGACTGTTGAGAGACGTGAAAAAATTTTTCACGAATTTTTGAAACATCTTGTTCAAGTGCGGTTATTCGATTTTCCATCTTAGCCTCAATTTCATGCAATTTCGAAAAAAGTTTGTCCTGACAAGCGTCAAAATGAGCAATGAACATCTTGAAATATGTTGGCACTTCACTCGAGTGATCAGCATTTTCTGAGTTAGTCTCAGATTTGCGAGATGAGCACGAGGTCACTTGATCTTGTTGAGAGGAACTCACTGTGAAGATATGTGGAGCCATGGTAGCGTGATAGATACGTGGATGCAGAACAGGATGAGAATCAGCTGTCACTGCGATCAAGAACACTCAGGGGCAAACACGTGTGAATCAGGCTTTAGAGGAGTTGATAATGCAGATATCTGCTTAAGATTGCTGCCATCTAGCGTCTAGCGGTGAAACTCCGACGAAGCAGCAAATCAAGCTCTGTGTAGCTCCGAGTCCAATCTTATAACCTCAAAACAAGGAACGTGCTGGTTGAAAAAACAGATGAATGTCTCGCAAGATGCGTCGATCCACAGCAATATATGGATCAAACGGATCCTTGCAAGATTTGGCGTGCAAGAGTCTGTAACAGAAAAGCCCGTAGGCAACTTGCGGCAGAAAAAATGATGAAATACAGGCACGCACTGAAGAAAACGTGTGATGAGACTCACCGAGAGAGAGAGAGAGAGAGAGAGAGAGAGAGAGAGAGAGAGAGAGAAAACAGAAGAGGTCCAAATGGTTCCAAGAGGAATATGATGGACTGAAGAGGGAAGGAAGATAGAAGAGAGAAGATCGAAGATCGAAGATCGAAGAAAGAAGAAAGAAGAATGAAGAATGAAGAGATGGAAGAAGATCGAAGAAAGGGAAACAACACCTGCGAGTCGTGAGAAGAGAGACGCTCGATCCTGAGCGCGAGACGCCGCGCCGCCGGCCCTGAAGTAATGCTCACGCGGTGCCGGGGCCAGATTGGTAAGTTGGTGGATCTCTCCCTTGTCCAATGGCCGGCGCCAACGGAGAAGGAAGAGAGGGTTTACCCGGTTCGGATGGCCGTATCGATGCGGATTCTAGCCCGGGACTGTTGGGGAGGTGCTGGCCAGCCGTGTTTGGCTGACCGGTGCCTCTCCTTCGTACGTCGCAGCGTATTCGCCCTACAACCACCTTAGAAAAAAAAAAAAAAAAGAAAAAAAGAGAGAGAGAGAGGAAAAGAACAATTTTGGGTTTCGGTCAAACATCTCACTACATGTGAGTCACAAGTGAGTTCAAACGATAGATATCAGAACACTGAGCAAGAGTCCCCACGGCCGCCAAACTCAATGCCCTCTTCGTTTCGAGTTATTTTTGATCTAAAAAGTACCCCTAATTGCATATGTGAGATAGGTTATGTGTCGATTTTGATCAAACTTGTGCACCATGATTTTCGGGCTGATTTCCAGTACCCGGATCTTTGCTTAAAAAAAAAAAAAAAAGATTAACAACGTCAAGCCCGATGAATTTGAGCGATTAAAGTGAATCCGTGGAAACTCAAAAGAGGCAAGTTTTATTACAATTGGATTCGGCAAACATGTGAGTCATTGCGCACGTAATTCTTGGGCTGATTCTGATTTTATGATCTCGTGTTTTTTCTGTAGAACAGTAGTTGGTTCACAAACAATGATTTCGATTATAATATAATTATTATTGCCGAAGTCGGAAGAAAGTATCAAGGTGTGCGTTCTATTCTGATCAGAATCGGTTTAATTTGATTGTACTTCGATCAAAATCAAACTCACTCCGTTGTGCATGGTCTGTTCAGATTTTAGCAATTGATATAATCTCATCAGCTCCATCAAACGGCGAGTCATGCACCCTCCTAAGTACGAAAGAATATGAGATCGCAAAATCATCCCAATTAGGATTGTGTGCGCAATGACTCACACGTTTGCCGAATTAAATTTGCGAGGTTGTACTTTAGATACATGGGCAAATCTCAGGAACTACGCGATTTCGACTTTGAAATTTCGAGAATTTCCAGAATGGCAGCACTCCTATCATGGACTTTTCTTTGGTCCAAGTAATGCTCAAACAATGATGAAATACTTGCGTAAATCACTTTGGAGCTCCACCGTGGATTTGTGAGGGAATAGAAGATTTTCCCATGTATTTGAATGGGAGCCTCATATTTCCGTAGTTCCAATTGGCTCATGTGTGTATGAATACATGGCAACCTATCGGTGTTGGAATAGAGAAAAGGGGATAAGTTTAATAGTTCACAGCGTCATCTGGAGGTCTGTGGTACAAAATGAAGATGTGCCTCAGCCGCGCCCAAAACGCTCATTTTCGTCATTTGTCAATTCTCCCAAGCCTCACATCACGACCTTAGATGAGTCTGTAGTAGGAGCGATTCCCATGGTAATTTTTTGAGGTATGGAAATTAGTTTACACTTGGTTATCCAAGCCCAGCGGTATCGAAATTTTTGTGTGCTACACGGAAAACGATTCTTTTACTCGATTTACGTGAAAATAACTTTTCTCGTTTTAAGCAGAATCGCCAAGCCGGATCGAGCACGCTATCGTTCTTGGTCTAGATTTGTAAGTTTTTGGGAGAAGAACAAGATGTCATTTCTACAGGTACGAAATATTCACCGCCCCGAGTGCTGCATCCATTAGAAGAGCACTACAGGAAAGAAAGTAAAATCGGAGTTCGCTCCAACGAATCATCGCCACTCTGACGCATTGATAGGCACAACCTCGGGCGGAAATTATATGTTTCTATATATTATAATCCATCATATATCCAATTTTCAGACCGATCGGTGAACCGCCCCGCCTTTGGCGAGCTAAGGCGTGAGAGAATTATGCGGCCCTGTTCTGTCGAAAATCGCGATTTTGTCACGAAGAAGCGTCTCCCAGTACCTTTCTATAGCAAGTAATAGGATTTGAATGATGCAGAACTGTTAAGGTAGTTGTACACTAAAATGAAAAATATACCAGAATGTCACCAAAGTCGGTGAGGATTTAGTTCAAGTGTTAATGAACACCTGTGCAAAATTTCAAAATGATTGACCGTTTTGTTTCAGAGTGGTAGTCATCAAAATTCGTCACTTTTAGCATGGCGCTCATGCGGGATCGTCGACTCCCATATAAACGCAATGTTAAAAGTGGCGGGTTTTTGATGGCTACTACTCCGAAACAGAACGGTCAATCATTCTGAAATTTTGCATTGGTGTTCATTAACACTTTAACTAAATCCTCCCCAACTTTGATGTTTTTCTGGTATTCAGCAGAATCTCCCTCAACGGATACCTCCTATTAGCGGACACCTCTCAATAACGGACAATTTTTTGCGACCAGCAGAAGTATAATTACAGAAATGGACCTCTGATCAGCGGATACCCTCGGATAGCGGACAGTTTTGATGCAACCAGAGGTGTCAGTGCGACCGGAGATTTCACTGTATTTTCAGCTTTAGTGTACAACTACCTTAAATATGATTGGATCTTCAAAATGACCTAATGCGAGTGGCGGAAAAAACGAGAGTGTTCTTCAAACTGGCCTCTTCGGCCAAATCGCACAGTACGTGAGATTTGCCCTCATATATATAACGCTTATTCTTACCGAGCAAAACGAGTTGCACGAATATATGGGCCATTTCGGAACATTTCAGCCAGAGCCGTCACCAGGGGGTCTGGAAAAAATCCAAAAAAATTGTTTTCTGTTAGTACCGTCATTGTCAAACAATAGAGAAATCAAATCACTTGTTGAGTAATGATTCACGTACATTAAGTTAATTCGAGAAATCGCTCGTCGTTCCGAAATACGGATCTTGGAGTTGATTTCTTATGAATATTATAGTTAAAATTGATGATAGTGCGCTCAATTGGAAATATCTATCAATACATCAACCGTGGTAACAGACATTTTCACTTCTCAAGAGGAAAAAAAGACGGTTAGATCCGCAGAAAAACACCAAAAATGAAAAACGGCTAGTCTTACGATTTCTTTCGAAGTTGGAAAGTGATCCTGAAACATGCAGGAATCATACGCCACAAAAATTTTCCGGGTGGTATTTCGCAATGTTGAAAATACGTGAGCAAGATCGGTGTGTTGATGCGAGAGTGGGGGGAGAGAGCGATGCGCGCGCGAGAGCGCACTGCCGACGGCTGCAGAGCCAGAACCGACGGATAGCTCATCGAGCGTGGAGCTCCGTCTTTGCTATGATTTTGGTTACTGTTTTGATCGTTTTCAAATAAATTGTGACCATCTCTAATATCAGATCACTGTGTTGTCTTTTGTGACTCCTCTCATCCCGTTTACTTTGACATCGTGGCGACCGTGACAGGACAGGATAGAGGAGTGAATTGAAGTGATTCTCATCGTCCGGTGCCTCGTGCTCATAAAACAACCGGTGTGTGTGTGTGTGTGTGTGTGTGTGTGTGTGTGTGTTCGGCCAAGATGGACCTCGCGAAAAAGGCCCGCTCTGTCCAGCGTACGATGTTTACCAAGTGTTTGAACAAGTTTAAGGAAAAGTGCGACAATGCGAACGTTTCGCAGCAGGACAGACTCGTGGCATGGCAGCTCGTTGAATCGTGGTCGGAGCAACTCGAGTTGGCCAACACACAATTCACGGACTTGTTGATGTCTTCCGATATGGCCGAGGACGAGCTCGAAAAAGAGATTGAGTCTCATGAACAGTACAAGCTCCAATATTTGATGGCTCGGCTGAGCCTCACTTCGCCTATGGAGACAAACGGTGGCGAAGCGGCAAATGTCACCGTTGGGACATCGGTGATCGAAAAGCCATTCAAACGACCGGTGCTTGATATCCCGAAATTCAGTGAACACGTTGGTGGCTGGCTACAGTTTTGGGCGCATTTTAGAGAAATTCACGAAGACGCCCGCATTTCGAAAGAAGATAAGTTGGACTACTTGAAGCATGTGGTAGAGAGAAACTCCAAAGCTGATCACGTCGTTAGTGGGTACCCAACTACAGCTGCAAACTACGATAAGGCTTTCGAGAGCTTGAAAGCGCGATTTGGGCGTAACGATTTGTTGATTGATTTTTACACGCGCGAGTTACTCTCTTTAGTGCTACAAAATGCGCTGAATAAGGGCAAAGCGACCAGTGTTGCGGAAGTTTTTGACAAAGTATCTGCGCATATTCGTGCTTTAGAGTCTCTTGGAGTGACAACAGACAGCTGCGCCACAATGTTGTACCCTTTAGTGGAATCTTCGTTGCCCGAAGATATTCTGAGAACGTGGCAACGGTCATCAGCGGCGACTGCAGATTCCGTGAAAGGAGCAGAAACAACCAATCGACTCACAATGCTGTTACGTTTCTTAGAAAGCGAAGTCAAAAGTGAAGAGCGGATAAGCATGGCAGTTCGCGGATTTTCTCGAGACAAGTCAACACCGTCGAGCAGCAGACCATCGAATAAGGAAAAACCCAAGTCGGAGTTTGCAGAACAAGCTTCATGCAGCGTTCTACTCAGCACCGAAGAAAGGCGTAAGAAGTGTATATTTTGTTAATCGGAGCATGATAGTGATGCATGTAATCAAGCGAAAAAACTTACTTTAGAAGCACGCAGAGATATTGTAAAGAAGAGTGGTTGTTGTTTCAAGTGCTTGCGCCGCGGCCATCGCTTGCGGGATTGTAGAGTTAGAGTAATTTGTAGCTGGTGCGAGGGCCGTCATGTGATCTCGATGTGTTCTGAATTTGGCAACGCGCGCGAAAAGGCACAAGAGAAATCTGAACCGCGTGTTGAAAAGAAGTTCACAGAACATAATCTTGCCAATCTTTGTGAGCTGCCCGAGGTTTGTTTACAAACTTTATGCGTAACTGTGTATTCAGATTCGAAGAAAATGACGATACGTGCAGTACTCGACGGTGGATCTCAGAGATCTTACATTCGTTCCGATGTTGCTCGATATCTCGGTTATGAGCCTTTTGACAGAGTAGAGGTTGCACATTCACTTTTCGGAGCTGTTACGACTCAGAGTCAGTTTCACGATATTATTCAAATTAGAGTGAAAAGTATGAGTGGAGAGTATGCGTGCACGTTCCAAGCGCTGGACAAAAAGCTGACATGTACCGACGTACCTCGCGCTGAAAGAGATGATTGGTTTCAAGAGTTGAGTGAAAAGAAAATTGTGTTGAGCGATTTTGATGCGAGTGCAAACTGCTGTGATAACTCAATCGGTTTACTTATTGGCGCGGATATACTAGGTAAACTAACAACTGGTCTTAAATACGAATTGTCTAATGGACTCTCGGTAATTGAAACGCTCTTAGGCTGGACTGTGATGGGAAAACTACCGGTAAAACGACGAGATGCAGCCACCAAGATTATCTCTATATTTGTAATGGAATCAAAAATTTCCGATTTGTGGAGTCTGGATGTACTGAATATCCGCGATCCTTTGTTGAAAACTGAAAATTCTATCAGGGAGCAGCAAGTCAAGGAAAAGTTTCTGCAAACTCTTGTTTTCAATGGAAATAATCGATATTCAGTAGATCTGCCGTGGATCGAGAATCATGCGCCACTTCCTGAGAATTTTCAGTTGACCGAAAAACGATTGCTATCTACGGTAGGAAAATTGGAGCAAAATGGCTCGTTGGATGATTATTGGCAAGTTTTTGGAGAATGGAGTGCTGAGTGTGTGATAGAAGATGTGCCTGATAGTGAATTGAAGAATGTTGCGCATTATCTGCCCCACCGTCCTTTTTTCAAACCAGAAAGCACTACGAAAATTCGGCCTGTATTCGATGCTTCTGCGCGCGAAAAAGATTCACCTTCGCTGAATCAATGTTTAGAAAAAGGACCCAATCAGATCGAGTTGATTCCGGCTGTCTTGTTGAAATTTCGTGAACGCGATATCGAAGTTGTAGCAGACATTCGCAAAGCTTTTTACAGATTGAAATCAATGAGAAAGATCGCGATTTTTTACGTTTTCTTTCGTTAATGCACGGTAAATTGACAGTCAAACGACATAGGCGTTTAGTATTTGGTTTGACTTGTAGCCCGTTTTTGCTAGCAGGTGACCTTGAGTACCATTTGAACAAGATTTTCCGAGGTATCTCGACAGGCGAAGAAGACCGGTGGTCAGAAAAAATAGTAAGGAGGCTGGCTCAGTCGTTCTACGTTGATAACAGTACTATTAGTGTAAATTCGTTAGTTGAACTTGAGGACTTCATTTCACAATCTACTGAAATCATGGCTACTGGTGGTTTTGAGTTGAGAGGGTGGGAGGACACGAACGACGAGGCTGTTAATCGAAGCACTTTAGTTCTCGGAATCTTTTTCGATAAAGTTTACGATACGATTTCGATCAATCCCGCTGTGTTAGAAAATCTCCCGGTAGATAATTTTACGATGAGAAACGTATTGTCAGTTGCACATAAGATTTTTCACCCAATGGGTTTACATGCCCTACGACTCTGATACCTAAACTCATTCTTCGGAGACTTCACGAGAATAAAGTACATTGGGATCAGCCCCTTGAGAAGGAAGTGGAGAAAGATTTCTTACGTTGGTTGTCTGAACTACATCATCTAAAAGATATCAAAATACCACGAAAATTTGGAAACGGTGTATTTTCTCTTCATACGTTCTGCGACGCTAGCGAGCAAGCTTATGCGGCAGTAGTTTTCTTGCGAGCAGAAAATGGAGATGACATTCATCTGCGAATTTTAGCTGCAAAAAGCAGAGTCGCGCCTAGAAAAGCGACCATGCCGAGATTAGAGCTCCTCGCTGCAACGGTGGGAGCAAGACTGACAAATGAAGTTAGTTCATCCTTGAATTTTCAAGAAATATCTTCATACTATTGATCTGATTCGACAACGGTCCTGGCGTGGATAAACCGAAATCAAGAATGGGGTATTTTTGTGTACAATCGCGTCTGCGAGATCAAAAACCTCAGGTCGACTGGATCGTGGAGACACGTGCCCGGAAAAATGAATCCGGCCGATCTTCCGTCGCGAGGGTGTCAAGCGAAACAGCTGTTAGAGTCGCGTTAGTGGGAAGGGCCTGATTGGCTACGTGCACCATCGTCGTGCTGGCCTAGCGTAATCGTGGAAACGGATGAAAGTCGAATAAATGAAGAGTTGAAAAAGTCAGCTCAAATCTCGATTTTGACTATGGATGAGAAAGCCATGGCAATTATTGACAAATTTTCTTCATACAATAAGTTGATAAGATTTCTTGCTATTATGCATAAGTTTGTGTGTTTTGTTCGGGAAAAAGATGATTTTGTACCCAAACAATTAACTTGTAAAGAAATCATGGATACGGAAGCCAAATTTTTTAAAAATGTACGAGACCAGATGTTTGCTGATGGAAAAGATGAGCGATTGAAGAAACTAAAAACATATATGAGCGATGACCGTCTCATACGCCTCAAGACTCGGATTATTGAGCGCGACGATGATTTTTCTTTTTTGTTCCCGATACTCCTTGATCCGAATCATAAGGTTGTAAGACTGCTCATAAGAGAAGCTCATGAAATCCTTGGTCATGCTGGCGTTCAGACGGTCATGTGCTATTTGCGAGAAAGGTTCTGGATATTTCGTATGAGAAAAACTGTGCGTACTGCTATCTCGAAATGTGTCACATGTCAGAAGCTGAATACAAAAAGACTCGAGGCCCCTCCGGCACCCCTGCCTGTAGATCGTGGGCGATATGCAGCTGTTTTTGAAATTATTGGCGTAGATTTCGCGGGCCCACTATTGTTACGTGACTATGGAAAAGTTTGGATATGCTTGATCACTTGCGCGGTATATCGAGCGGTACATTTAGAACTCATCTCGTCGTTATCTACGAAACCTTTTCTCGGCGGTATTCGACGCTCCATATGCCGTCGCGGGCGACCAAGCATTGTGTACAGTGATTGTGCTCTTAATTTTGTTGGTGCCAATAACGCGTTCAAATCGCTGAATTGGAATGAGATATCTCAGTTTAGTAGCGCCAGACAGATCGATTGGCGTTTCAATCCTCTTATCCTCCCAGTGCGCCGTGGTGGGGCGGATGGTGGGAGCGCTTAGTTGGTCTAATGAAAAGCATTTTAAAACGAGTGTTAGGCAAAGCCTGTTTGACGTATGAAGACATGAGTACAGTTTTGAGTGATCGTGAGCTCAGCTTGAATTTGAGACCTCTCACATACATTTCGGAAGAATGTGATGATTTGAAAGCGCTCACCCCCTCCATGTTCTTGTTTGATGTGAAAGGAACTGGAATGCCTGATCTAGATCAGATCGATCGAGCGAGTGTTGAGTATCACCTCAAGCGAAAACAAGACTTGATGGATCAATTCCGAAAATGTTTCCGCAAAGAATATCTGAGTGAGCTTATTACTAAGCGCTGTGTAACAGAAACACGTACCTTTCAAGTTGGCGATATTGTTTTGATCGGCGATGACAATGTGAAACGCGTGAGTTGGCCCTTAGCACGAATTTTGAAAGTTTTCACGGGACATGATGGAATTGTACGCGTTGTTCAGCTGAAGACAAAAAACGGTATCTTGACGCGACCCGTTCAGTGCATATTTCCCTTGGAACTTGGGGATCATAAGTCAGAAGACGCCAGCGCCTTGCGTGAAAAAGTTGTTGATTGTAAACCCTCTCCAGAAGAAAAAGTGAAATCTCCTGCGAGAGATGAAATTGAATCAGTTGTACATAATAGATCTAGAAGTGGAAGATTGATCAAGAACTCCAAGCGTTACCGAGATTTGTAATCGCGTAATTTGATATGTACAAGTTTTGCTTGTTGAGTTTGTAACTCAAGGTGGGAGGATGTTGAAAATACGTGAGCAAGATCGGTGTGTTGATGCGAGAGTGGGGGGAGAGAGCGATGCGCGCGCGAGAGCGCACTGACGACGGCTGCAGAGCCAGAACCGACGGATAGCTCATCGAGCGTGGAGCTCCGTCTTTGCTATGATTTTGATTACAGTTTTGATAGTTTTTAAATAAATTGTGACCATCTCTAATATGAGATCACTGTTTTGTCTTTTGTGACTCCTCTCATCCCGTTTACTTTGACACGCAACATTAAAACATAGCTCAGGCTCACTGTGCTCGCGCGTTCGCGAGTATTGCGCAGGGAGATAAGAATAAAATCAAAAGTAAAAACACTGGATTTTATTTAATCTTTAAGTTGAACAGAAAAACTTGTGTTGACTGTAGGAATGTGCAAGAAAATTGTTAGGTTAGACGTTGTGCTCGCTTCAAGAGCCTGAGTGAATCCCATCAACGATCTACATGTTTTCGTTTGCTTGACAACGCGTTGCTAACAAAATTGGTTATAGTTGAATCGGATTACTTTCACTGGTGGCCAATTGCCCACAGACACACTGTCTGCGACAAGGGCCTCTCATGCACGAGAGGCGAAAGGTAGCCACGGATTAAAAACCCGTGCTAGGGCCGGGGACACCGGGACCACGTCCCTCACGTCCTAGCGAGAGTAATTCAAAGAAAAGTCATTCAAATAAATGAAAGATTTTACAGGATTTTAGATTTGAAGCGAACACATAATTACAATTTTACAATTACAATTACATAATTACAATTACAATTTTCATTGTACGTAATGTATACATAATGATTAAATTCGTGAATTTCATTTTCATTTTCAAAATTTGAAATATTCAAATTGTATATTTTACATATTTTTAACAAACTAAGATTGAAATTCGAACTTGCGATAACGTGAATATTTCATTTCAATACTTCTAACCATTAAAATAATGAGTTGAACTTTCGAAATTTCTTCTAGGTGGAAATTCAATTACGCCGAAAATAGTTGCTGAGATTAATATCAAACTGATCGGGAACTCTCACCGTAAAGCACGTGAATCCAAAGATCATATTCAAAGTTGCCGTTCTTATGTTGAAATGCGATAAACAGTTTTCTCATTGACTTGGAATGACTCATATGCTTCTACTGAACGGTTCTGTCTGTAAAACATGGTGACATTATCTACTTTCTTTCTTTAACTCACGATATCTGATCTAATTATCATCGACAATGATTATTATTCTTCTGAATTCGAAATGATGAGTGAACAGGGTACTGTTCCTGTTTTACAAAAAAACCCAGAAACTAGCAATCGGAAGGGAGGTCGGGTGGGGGGGGGGGGGGCGGCTTTGGAACTCCATTGCTAATAATCTTGGGATGGAATCAGTGTGGAAAATATTTGGAAGTGGTCCAAGGCTCTCCTCACTGAATAATTGCAATAACTCACGAGAATCGCAAGTCTTCACAACCATACCCACATTTGATAATGTTCGAAAAAATATTGATAAAAGTTATCAATACTTTCATCAATCACGCATTCATGAAAGGGGCGAGAATATTCATCAAAATGAGAGCATGTTTTGATTACGCACTCTGAGTACTTTCCATGTAAATATCAAGTCATGCTCAAGAAATTTCGACTAAAGATAAATGGAGGAATACCACAGTTGAATCACGAGAATGAGACAAACATTTACAGTACAGGCCACGCTTGTCGCGAATTTGCTCCTCTTGAACATGAATCAATCTCCACTAAAAAATCAAGTGATGGTGTGATAGTATTGGGTATACCCACCCTCTTGAGACGATGCTTTAGATTCTGAGTATCATTCGTCGTGGCTCAATAAATATTTGTGGTTTCCAATGACTAATGCCCAGAAAAATACTCTGAGATTGATCGTTATCGAGAATACATGATATGATGCGGTGCAGGCTCTTCAAGATCTAGTCAAGTATATATTTACAAGAAACCATCAGGTTTTCATTAGAAAAATGGTGGTCAACTGCCAATAATTATGTTAATTTATATTTAAGGAGTTATACGTAGTTAAATTACCCTGGAAATTCGATTACTAAGTGGCTAAACTCAGTACAACACGACGTTTGTGGGTTCAAATGATAGGTTATTCAATAATCGATATTATCAAGAATTAATGTTGCAAAATTGGGGCGCGGTATAAATAAACAATAATAACATGCATATTTTGACCTTTTTCTCGGTTTTTCCTCAATAAGTCGGAAAATATCAATTTTTTGAAAAAATTTGTAGAATAACGTTTTGTAGATCTCTCGAAGATCTACAAAATTGATTTGAATACTTTTACTCGCAAACTGCAACCCCTCTGAGTTATTCCTCATCAAAGTAAAAATTGAATTTGTTTAAACAAATTCGCTGAAATCGTTGATAACGGGCTCAAACTATTTTTCTAAGATAATTCAGTGAATTTGGAGCAAAAAAGATCTCTAGATATTCTTCCCTAAACTTGATCGTTTTCGAGTAATGGGAGTGGCCAATTCTGCGACTTACCCTCAATGTGGCGCTTTCATGAATGCATTTAGGGCTGCAAGTCGCGGAATTGGCCACTCCCATTACTCGAAAACGATCAAGTTTAGGGAAGAATATCTAGAGATCTTTTATGCTCCAAATTCACTGAATTATCTTAGAATAATAGTTTGAGCCCGTTATAAACGATTTCAGCGAATTTGTTTGAACAAATTAAATTTTTACTTTGATGAGGAATAACTCGGAAGGGTTGCAGTTTGCGAGGAAAAGTGTTCAGATCAATTTTGTAGATCTTTCAGAGATCTACAAAACATTATTCTACAAATTTTTTCAAAAAATTGATATTTTCCGACTTATTGTGGAAAAACCGGGAAAAAGGTCAAAGAATGCATGTTTTTATTGTTTATTTATACCGCACCCCAATTTTTTAACATTAATTCTTGTTAATATCGATTATTGAAGGTATTACCTATCGTTTGAACCCACAAGCGTCGTGTTGTACCGAGTTTAGCCACTTTCTCGCGCCAGGAGCGTTTTTTCGGGGGTAATTTAACTACCTGTTACCTGTTACCTGTTGAATAAAATACCCAATAGGGTGCTATGAATGAGGTTAGAAGTCCTTTATTGCATATTTATATTCCGTTATCAATGCACTGGCTTCATCTTTTATTCGAAAAATTCAACGAATTCTCACTGCAATGGTCAGGGAATTTTCAAATTTTTTAATCAACTATTGAGTTGAAGCAAAGATTTCCACAGGAAATCCATATGCGAGTCATCAAAAAATTCATATGTTATTCTTTGTAGCTTTGATCTCATAACTTATTGTTGACTTCTTTTTGTTTTTCAGTTTGACAAGTCAGCGAGCTGGGTTGAATTATGAAGCCTTTGGGACACCTCATCGTTGTGGGAATTTTGGTTCAAGCAACAGTCAACATCTACGGTGACTCCTATCCGTGCTACGAGAGTCACAACTACAATGGCTTTTGTTTAAGACAGTCGCATCCCAGCAAGTGAGTGCACAATTTCAGTTTCCTGAAAATTCTGAACACCTTGGGGAACTTGGAAGATAACGCAAAATCTGTTTGTCCTCCAGGGATAGTTTCGAGATTGAAATCGAGTGCATGAGGAATAAAAATCCATCATGGGATAATTTCCCCAGCGGAATCTTCTCCGACTCAACTATCGTGAACAAGATGATCTTCAAGTATTGTGATTTCCCTCAGAATCTGAGTCTGTTTGAAAAAGTCCAAGCTCTGGGCTTCAAACGCACAAACAGTCTTGCATTCGAAGAATCTGAAACGATGCTTAACAAGGAGAATCTCAGAAACTTTTCCCTGACAAGACTTTTCCTCGATAATATGAATTTTAATGAGCTACCGTTCGATCTAATTCACGAAGTCCATTCAAGGTATCTCACGATCAATGGGCTCGGACTAAAAGGCATTCCACAAGATTTCTTCGCAAAGGCCAATCATCTAGAAACTTTGGGCATCTACCACAATAAAATCAACATCAGCATAAAGAAGAACGATTTTAAGGGCTTGGCTAATTTGTCACAATTGTTCTTGGTCAACAACAACATATTCGATATTGAATTGGGAGCTTTTGATCCACTGTCGAATCTGCAGGTGCTCGATCTTAGCAGAAATCAGTTGCACACGCTCCCAAACGGGATTTTCAGATCACTCAGCTCTTTAAGAGCAGTTAGCCTGACCCTTAATCATTTTTCAAGTCTGCCCGAAAATCTGTTTCAACCGGCCAACCTCACCTTGAAGTCGGTCAGATTAAGCTATAACGTAGGTGAACTGTCTGAATTGCCAAAAGGCTTCTTCAAGGGTCTCATACAGCTGGATAGTGTTGAGATGACTGACGACAATATTTCTAGCATACCAGAGGACACATTCGCTGGTGCAAAAGCGCTTAACACATTAAACCTCTCGCATAACCGTTTGACAATGATTCCAGCAAATATATTCAAGGATACGAGACAGTTGGAAATTCTGAAGCTGTCGGATAATCGTCTGATGGATTTACCACATAATTCATTCGCTAATTCACAATTGAAAGAGCTATACCTCAACAACAATCGACTTTCATATTTGTCCAAGTAAGCTATCACGATATGGCTTATTATATTTGATCTGCAATGCCGATGCTTTATCAACCCATCAGCAAGAGTTCAATTCGTTTACCTTCATTTTTACATGGCGATTACTTTCCTCTGGTTATGGGAGTGAAAAAATTGGAAAATCACATGAGTCAATCAAAGAAGAAAATGATCATGCCCATCTGGATTCTGATCGGTCTCGCGAGGAAGGGGGGGGGGTGTTACGAATTTGACAGGAATTCTGGAAATATAGTCTCCTTACTAGCACTAAAGGATGATATTCGGAACCGCACTTGCCAACGCTCTTGAGTTTTCGAGCTGTGAATAATGCATGACATTGCTTATGTATCAGTCCGTTTTATAAAGTGATTTATGTACATATAAATATAGGTATACAACAATGTACCGTGTTTTGCTTATTATCAGACGTTTTCGAAAATAAGCCATAATCGAAGATAAGCCACCCCTTCTGGAACTAGTGAGAAGTATAATCCATGTTTCGAATATAAGGCAGCCCCAAAATTTGGTCACGCATGTCGTGAATATGAGACAACCTCAAAATTGGGTCGACTTTTACCGTATGAATTCTCAATCAAGTTTTACTATAATTTTTGTACTGTACGAATCCTGATTCAACTCGATAAATAATATTCAAAATCTCTCAATTTATCAGCCACTTCTTCCATCATGGAGAATGTAAGCCACTACTCGAATGTACACCATGCCCCGAATGTATAATGAGGCATACAATCATCATACCCGAAAAAAACTATAAAGCGTGCCTTATAATAAATGAAACACGGTGTTCACCTCATATCACAGCTCAAACATTCTTGAGTGTTGGCAAATGCGTCTCTGGATATAATCCATTAAAGCTAAAAGGAGCCCATTCCTATATATAGAATTTTAGCCATATTCCGTACCCCGCACCCTTAATTAATACCCTCGTCGTTACTCTCATATCTCGAGTTCCAATACGACCCCGAACTAGAGTGATCCTCCTTCAACTTTTTAGGCGCATACCATATTTTTTATAGTCGCCCAGCTACAATCTAGCACATTGCGGCCGTCTACGCGGCCTTGACGGCCGCGTAGACGGCTCGCAACGTGCTAGATTGTAGCTGGACGACTATAAAAAAATGTATGTACCTCGTGCCGCAATCGCGGCTTTCCATGACTCGGGCTGCAAACAAGTTTGCAGCCCTCGTCATGGAAATTCCGCGATTGCGGCACTCGGGTACATAATATACTACAGGTGTAATTTTTTGTCTGATTAAACCCCTTCATGTTGCAGGGAATATTTTGGAGGACTTGGATATCTGGTAAGATTGGAAATTTCTTCTAATAAAATAGCTTCCATAGACCCTGGTTTTTGTAACGCTCTACCAAATTTAAAATATCTCGATCTATCTCGCAACGAACTTTCAAGTGAGAAAGCTATGGAATCCGAATTCACCAATTGTGCATTTTTGGCAGAAGCCAATTTATCATTCAATAATTTGACTGAAATATCTGCGCTTTGGATGACCAAGGGTTATTTGGTCAATTTGAACTTCGAAGGCAATAAGATAAGTGAAGTGAATGTAAGTATGAGTTGATTTACACCCATCGTTCTCTCTCATTCGTAAAATTTTCAATCTACAATTGTAATAAGGAATGGGTTTGATGACGTTTATTATCCTTTCTCTCAGATATGCATCAAATTCATTCCAAACGCCTAAAAAACGGAAGACTCAATGTTCTTCACGTCATGAAAGATGACAAATTCGTTTGCTTTTAGCTATCTTAGTCGTACTATGAAATTTTTCCTCTTATCGTCATCAGAAAGATGATCAAGTTCGAAATCTCGTTAGTTCTATTCGACTAGCCAATTTTATATCATGAAATTCAATGACTCGTGACTATGTGCCAACGCTCAAATAGAGTTTGGAATCAAATTTTGAAAAAAGGTGGAGCATTCAAATTTCCAAAAAAAATATCATATGCAGTCCTCTTACTGTTATTTTTTAGCAATTAAAAGTATCCAACAGATACCAGTTAACTCCAGTGCCTATTATCAACACATTTCATTCATCGAGTAATAGTACAGAGATCTTTTATACGTTTGTCGAGAGATCTTACAGTCTCTAAAAAACGAGTTTGACTGCCAATTGACGGATTTTTTTCCACAGCCAATGGCTAATTTGCTGAAATAATTCTTCTACTTTTATTTCAGGAAATTACATTCGACATCTTAAAAACCAACATGACTCTAAATCTTCGTCGGAACAATATATCCAGAGTGAATATTTCAGAGGTCAAAAATATATTCGAATCGCATAGAAAAATATCTAAGGAAGATAAAAATTCGAAAATTTTATTGGGTGGGAATCATTTAGACTGCGATTGTCATGTATCGCTTTTAATGCAGTATTTGAATGGAAAATTTGATAAAACAGTTTACGCTGACGTGAACATTTCCGTCGAGGACTTAAAATGCTCATCTCCAATTGAACTTAGGGGGAAGCTTATAACAGATATCACTAGAGATGATGAGAATGATTTGAGATGTCCTAGACTGTCGAGCATACCAGAAGATCCCTGCAATTCTACGTGTGAGTGCTGGGATTATCCTGCAAGAGATGTAATGCTGTACGTCGATTGTTCGAACAGAAATTTGACTGGCAAAGCTCTAGAGAAGATTGATAATCCACAAAATTATTTAATAAACCTGACCTTGAGTGGCACGGGTTTGACCGAAATTCCTTCAGGGTTGAACGTCACATTCTTGGATCTCTCTAATAACTCCATAACTGCTGTATCGAAACAAGTATTTTCCCCAACACTTCGAGATCTTAAGCTCCACAACAACAGCATCTCTAGATTCGATCCCGATGTAGTTCAGTATCTAGATGATTATGGATCGCAAAATCCTCCCCACATCAAAGTCACTCTTTACGACAACAAATGGATTTGTGATTGCAAAATGCGAGATTTTCTGAACGTCTATAAGAGGAATTTTATGAGTTACCAAATTCCTCACAAAGTTTACTGCCACAATCGGAATGGCACTTTGGACGACTTGACATCAGATGAGCTTTGCAAATATTGGTTGCATGGAGTGGTCACTTTTCTCATATTACTAGCTATGTTCATGTTTGGTATGACCGTATTCGTCACGGTATATTTCAAGAACCAGGAGAAAATCAAGATCTGGCTGTATTCAAAGAAATTGTGTCTCTGGTGGGTTACCGAGTATGAGCTGGATAAAGATAAATTGTACGATGCTTTTGTGAGTTTCTCACATTTGGATGAAGATTTTGTGGAGAACGTGCTTGTACCTAAATTAGAGGAGGGTCCACACTCTTACAGCCTATGTTTGCATCAGAGAGACTGGTTGGTGGGTGAGTTGTCTCCATAATCTGAGCAATTTAAAAACCATGATGATTATTACGTAAAAAACAGCCATTTACATTCAATATTATGCTGCAGGTGAATACATACCCGACCAAATAAATACATCAGTTCAAGAATCTCGGAGAACCATAGTTGTTCTATCGCCAAATTTCCTCGAAAGCCATTGGGGCAAACTCGAAATCAGAGCTGCGCACGATCAGGTGAGATGATAGTTGAATTGTTTATTTCAGTCGGTATTGTTCTGTTTCGCAGACCCGGTGGTGTTTCAACCAAATCCAATTTTTTAAGTCAATACAAAACATTTTCTGAAACATATGAGTATACATACAGAGTATACTCTGTATCCCAAAGCAAATGAATTTCGAATCTCGAAATGGAGCTGTTACTCTTCAATATCACAAAAATGGCATAATATTTTTTCTATTCAAAGGCGCTGAGAGAAGGCAGGGTCCGACTCATAGTTATTATTTATGGGGACATAAATATTCAAAAACTAGATGATGATTTGAAAAACTACCTCAGTATGAATACGTATCTGAAATGGGGTGACCCGTGGTTCTGGGACAGATTGAGATTCGCGATGCCTCACCGAACCGAACCCAGAAGAAAGAAGACGCGCAAAGCTCCTTTCATTGAAGATCATCTGGCTCAGATACCATTAAATAATCACTGCAGTGGCAATGAAAGCGATACCATAGCTTTACCAAAAATCACCAACGCATCCTCCAACGACTCAGCCAAACTGCTTGACTCGACGTTGGAAGAAGTAAGAGCTTAGAGACGAACGTTCGGTGATGCAAGATTGTGTGTAAGTTAATATTCCAATAGCTATGCAACTGTACTCGTGACTTTTTTTATTTTATTCTTCAACTGAACTTGTACAAAGGTTCATTTGACTTGAGTCACACTTCAGCTATATGTTTGCACAATTTCTATGATCGACCCCGAAGAATCACGCTTCGTGAGGCTTGGAATGTAAGAACAGCGTGTCAATGGTGGATGAAGCATAATTTCATAGCCTCCAAAACGACTGCATGAACGAAACAGGGCCTGGACCAAGGTCTGCCATCAGGGCTTTCATACCTCTTTTGTTGCTTCTTCTTCGTGGAGAAATCTACGAAAGGTTCCCTCATTTTCAATTTTTAATTTCCAACGTGCTTTGAAACTATGCTGTTTCGAGTCTGCAGTACAACCACTTTAGGTTCTAAGAGAGTTAGTTATTATTTAACGAAATGAAGAGTGATCATCGCAATATTATCCGAAATGATCGCTGAAGCTCGATCGAGCATCGTATTTCAACGCGTTGGTTCAATCGATCGCTGATAATGACTGATTCTTCATTCAGTGATTTTTTTGGGATAACATCTTATGAAACGTAGAATTCTGTCACAATCACTGCAAAAATTAGCGAATCTATGTATGTGTATCGAAATCATCATAATACTGAGTACATTTCTCGTTGAGTTGATTGACTGAAATTTTATCGAAGCTAGATTTTCATATCAAACCAAACAAACTCGTGAAATTTCTCTGGTGTTTATGTACCATCGTTAGCTTTAGTTATCGAGCTCGATGCGGCGAAAATGATTATGGGATCTCTCAGCGATCTAAAAGCTCTTCGAGTAAATGCATATTCTCCTCGCGATTTCAACATTGATTTATTTCTCAGAATAAGGTTTACTTTCGTTTTTACTTTGATTTGGAGAACTCCAGTGCATGCATCTGAATAACTAGATCATAAATTAGACTTTCAGATTTACGTCATCTCAACGGCGAACAATTTTACGATGCATTTTAAATTCCTCGTAAGAGCTCAATATTTTGCAAGTCATTTCCAGTAGATTATCATCGCGAAGCAATGAAATTGGCAATGATTAGAAATTCATGGAGGAAGTCCAATGTCAAAATACGGCTACACTATTTTTGCAAAGCTCAAAGAGTATGTAAATATAAGCAAGAGGCTTTGGAAAAATAATATAAGAGTCCCAAGTTGAGGGAACTAAACTAATTCTAAAGACTTTGTCTCCGTAAATACCGCTGAGTCGAACTTTTTGCATAGGTAATTCTTCATTTCAATTACGAAAACACTTATAATAGTTTCAAAGGTGAAAACTCGCAGATGGCTGGGTCGGTGATTGTATATAGATACACAGTCCATGCAGGCAGCGTTGAACAGCAACTGCTCCCAATTCTGCTGATTCGTTATCTTTTTGAGCGTTATCGTATGCCATGCACCTATCTCATCCCAAGCTATATAATCATGCACGTCAGGACAGTTTACTCAATGTTTCGAGAGACAAGACTATTTTAACTCGGTTTTCGGATTTCTTAAACCTGACAAAGTCGATTTTGTAATTTGAGTTTCGTGTAAGTTACTCGACTCGAGACTCGACTAATGTATCTCTACTGGTATATTTCCTGACTTTTTATTAAACGCAAGGACTGTTCATTATAGAGAATATTCAAATTTCACCGTATCTTTATATGTACGTGAATTTTTTTTAAATAATGCCAGAGTTGCATGAAATTTATCCAATGATGTGAGTAGGATAAGATGGAAGTCGACGATGAACTATATATTCATTATTTCATTCTTTTTGAGATTCTTTTTTTGCGAAGTCCGTTAGAATACTCCAGTACTCCATGTTCAAATTTTTGAATACTCGGAGTTTTGTCCGATGAATTTTCTGTGGCTATTTTTATTTTAATACTGACGTTGTGTAACTACGAATGCGATCTCATAAGGACTGATTGAGAAACTCTGCAATTCAAATTATCAACTTCTCTTTTCCTCCTCAATTCTAATCTTCTCTGAGTAAGAATAAGTGATGACTCGCGTTCACCTCGCGTTGCGTTGTTCATCCATATTGGGTTTTTTCCGATGCATATTCATAATATTGGAATACTTGATTCATGAGCTCGTTCATGAGAACATAATTATTTGATTACTCCACTTATGGTTGGTAGCTGTAACTTATTCAAGAGTGTTTCATGCTCGGTTTCATGCGACAATAAAAGACTGCGCACATGAAACGGACTTAGAAATTATACTTTTAAACAAATTTCCACCTTCATTTCACAAACTAAAGATTCTATCCTACCAAAAACTTGTGGGGTTAATTGCAACCAATTGATTGCAGATTTAACCAATAACCATAATCTTTGGAAACGTCCCAAAAACCACTGGTTGAAAATTCACTCACTGTGAGTATGGTTATGATTACGCGATTCACCGGATGGAATCGGCCACGAGAGACACTGTAGGATGAAGAAAACAATCACCGTTTCAATTTTTGTGAACAAATGAAAATAAACATCAGTGGGATCATTGAAAGTCTTTTTGGCTGATCACCTAGGTTGAACATTGATGTTTCGGCGGGGTTAGTATCTCGATCTGGATGGGTGACCGCCGGTCTGGGTCTGCCAAGCTTACCATTAGCTTGTAAAGTATTCCAAGCTGGGCCAACAGAAGTTTGAGTTCATAGACCAAAATGAGTGGTCAACACCTAAAGAAGTACGAGCCTTGTCGAAATATGATCATATGTATATGAACAGGGGGTCCAAGGACCCTATGACCATATATGAACATCTATGAAATGGTTGCATTTTCAGGGAATATTACATCAAAAAGTCACAATGCTGATCTTGCATAACCGAGAAAATCTCCAAGAGTTCATTCGGTGATTGAATTAAAACGATCTGTAAGTGATATCGTTATATATCTCAATACAAAAGAATTTTAGTTTCCAAGATCAAAAACGTTTGGCAAATTGGTAACGAACCTGCATAAATGTAATATTTCTCAAAATGATGATCTCAAGATATAACAAATTGTGCACCGATCGGTCACCAATTTGCCAAACGTTTCAAATCTTGGAAATTAAAATTTTTTTTTCTAGTGGGAGAATGATATCACTAACAGATCGTTGTGATTCAATTACTTAATCAACTCTTGGAGATTTTCTCGGTTCTTCAAGAGCAGCATCGTGACTTTTTGATGTAATATTCCCTGAAAACGCAACCATAACAACTTTTCGGATTTTAAAAAGTTGTGAATATGGTTTCATAGATGTTCATATATGGTCATAGGGTCCTTGGACCCCATGTTCTTATATGATCATAGGGTTCCCATTTTTACATGGGCTCTCCGCGATTATGCTGCCGATGTTTATTTTCATTTGGTTGCGAAAAACTGTGATGATATTTGTACTTGCTTTGTTGATCCAATATCCAATCCTAATGAAACTCTGGGAATTGTCTTGTTTTGGTGAGAAATGAAGGTACCCCAAAAGGGTTTGATCCCATGGGCCTCCTATCCGGAGATATACAGCTATGGATGTTTGCATTGTTACTATATCTATACAAACGATTTTTCAACGTGGGCCTATGTTGGCAATGTTAATTAATCTCCATAGCTATATCTCAGAGTAGCAGGCCCATGGGGTCAAACCCTTGGAGATACTTTCATTTTGCACCAAAACAAGATGATTCCCAGGGTTTCACAAGAATCAGTGTTCTGCAAAGTTGGACCTCCCCTTGTAAAGTAGGTCTGAGATTTTTGGATATTCGGATATCTGTGGATATTTTGAATCATGCTGGATTCGAGATTTTCGATCTTAATTCACAATGTTTTTACCATGCAGATATCCGGATACTCTGCGGATACTCCCAGCCTTCACATAGCCATCCCATGGTTTGCGTATTTTTAACTATGTTCACATAGTGGTCACATTTTTAAACAATGGTTCTAGTTTTGTACGCAAGAAGCGGTTGAATCTGACAGCCAACCAGTGAGGTTGAATTTTCAACCCCTTGGCCGGTTTTTCAACTACTTATACTTGATGAATTTGGCTGAGAGTCAACCAGTTTCATACAGAAGAGATGATAGCTGTCAAATATCGCTCCATCCATAGCATAGTTTTGAGATAATATCGACTTGGGACCCCGTTGAAGAGCTATGTGCACGCCCGCGGAAAAATCAATCGTATTCTATGGTAGACGAAATAGCCGAGATTTGGAAATTCGCTTTCCGATCTATGAAAGTAGAAAAAGAGCTAGAATTAACATGTTGTGCTACTTAAACAACAATTATCTCAGAACTTTGGTGTGGTGGAGGTATTTTGAGAGCCCATTCAGATTCAGCGTCTTCATTTTCGTCTAAATTGACTTTTAGTTCGTGAAACTCACTTTCATGTTTACCTGTATTATTGGGATTTGTAAATAAAATTTTGATGTAATGTGTAAATATCGTACACTAAAATGTTTGAATCTATTTTATACAAAACTTTGGCCCGACTCCTATAAGTAATGAAAATTTAGTGTCTTGGACACTTGCGTCAGAGCTATGAATATCAGAATTATGCATCGTTCGCATAAGAACTCTAATTTTTCTTGTTCATGACTGACATGTCATCATTCAATGTACATCATAACCTCAAGCAAATCCCTAAGTTCTTTCTTTGTAAGTATTTTATAATGCGGTCAGTATAAATCAAGGTAGGGATTTAGTTTTGTATAGGATGTATTTTTTACCATATAAGCGACCGAGATATATGTCATTATCTGAATAAGGTCGTATTTCAAGTAGCAATTATATTTTATACCTTTTGATCTCTCTCCCATGTTCTCAACTGATGAAAAAATTGAGGATATGGAAGATTATATTGCTATTTCCAATTTTCGAAAGTGTCTGATATCAGACATTCGTTGGTCGCACCGATTTTTCACGAATCGCTATTTTGAATCTTAGAATTCCCTTCTGGACTGCGGTGAAACCTAAAATTCACTACTTATGAATGTCTGAATATCTCTTCTGTCAGATTTTCACTGAAATATATTCTTACTGCTAAATGATTGAACTTATTTTCCACCATTCAAGATTATGTGTACACACGCCTCTGTACAAAATAGGCGCATATTTTCTAAACGAAGCAACTACTTTATGTGGCATAATCAATGTTTGTTAGTATATTTCTCCGATTATGTTAGATCCAAATGATGATAAACTTGGATTTATTGTGAAAATACTGACTAAATATTTTCATTTGCATATGATATGTACGGTTTCAATGTTTCAATGCACCAAATCAACCTGTTCTCCAAATGCTCAATAATACAACAAGAATGAATGCTGTGATATTTGTATCGTGTACCATTTTCATAACTTATCAATCAGATTCACTGTATGTACATGTCACACACATCGTGTGATGGTCCCAAGCAAATAGAAGCCACTGTAATATGTAATAACGAACAATAACTGCATGTGTTGGAAAGCTTTGTTACTGTTCAAAAATAACTATCCGACAAACGTTTCTGGTTACGAGGGTGTGTGAAGAAATTTGAAAGATGGAGAGTTTTATTTGAAAAATGTAGAAGAACCATTCAAAACGAATTTGACAAAGAGCAAGACTGTTTTCCGAATAAAATTCGACCTTTGCTTTAATTTCTTCTGTAAACCATTCTAGGATTGATAACTGCGATAGAAAAACGAATTTTAGACCCTCATATGGTGAAAAAACACGTGCAAAAATTTGAAATCTAAAAAGCCTATAAAATCACAATCTTGGAGCTAAAAAGTTCATTCAGGCATTCCAATTCTATTTCAACACTTTTGGACTGGCTCCCTTTGAACTCTGAAATTTCCGAATAATTTTTACTGGAAATGTCCCAATCACATGCATACATTAGATTTTTTGCCCCTGGTATTTCAAAATACCTCATTTTAAATCAGTAAATTCTGAATAGTTGTTTTTCAATACAACATTTTTGGATATTTCTTTTTCAGCAAGTTAATTTTCAAATATCTCCATTTCACTGAAATATTTCTAATAGTTTTTTTTGAGCACTAATGTGCTATTCAGCGTGTCTAAGTTTTTCTAATAGTTCTTTCTAGAAACAGAATTTCCTGGGTAAGTCCTGTTTAGTGCTACACTTATGGATATTTCCTTTCCACTTTAAGGATTGAAACGACTCTATTATCACGTGTCATATGGTAGGCAAGAGTTCAAAGTTTGCAATGTTTTTTTCATTTTGAGCTGTGCTAAAATCCTGTTTGTAGCCTATATCGTAATCTTTTGATATAATGTTACATTTGTGATTGAATTTATACCTAAATTAGGTGTAAGATATACATATTTAAAGTAAGTTTTGTGAATTGGTCAACAATCTGAGTAAATTATGATGATAATAACAACATCTGAGTGAAACATGCATTTTGGTCCATAAAATTGAGTATGCTTCTATTTATCCGACACGCGTCCGACACAATTGAACTTTGCACGTGATTCACAAGACTACGCCAAACTTGTCGCTGTGGATGAAGCAAGGGATACTACACTTTGGTACCATTTCCATCGTAAAGAAGAACTTTTACTTTTTTCTGTAGCCTTGAAGGAATATCATTGAATGCTCAATTCATCTCTCTCGAGCTATGAGCTTTCAGACTGATTGGCTTGATTGGCTATCAGATCCGTCTCAGTTGAATGCCGAGTACGGATATATAGAAAACTACTCAATCATCCTTTTATCCTTTGTCTCGCGATACTAACGTGCTGACCTTATTAAATCCATAAAGATTTAAATCACTATCTTACTCCGTTTATCTCTGGTTTCTGATGAATATAGTACTGCTGACGCTTGAAACAAAAATATTGAAAGGCCGTTCTAATGGAATCGAAAATAATCAAATTTTTGAGCGATTCGTCACAGTTATGAGTGAAAAAAAATTTAATTCACTAAAGACGTTTCAAAACGACCAATATTATAGTTCTGCAAGAGCCGCAAAAAGTATTTCGGCACTTTTGAGGAATGACAGTATTTCGGAACGCTTTTTGGGCCAGATTAAAGGTTAACCATGGAAAAATGTTGAAAAAAATAATCATAAGATTAATCACATGGTTAATTTTTATTTGTCGTTATGTCTGGTCTCTGATTCTCCCACGATTGAGTCCTCGACCAGGGACAAAACTTGAATTCGGGCATAGAAATATGAAGTTTAGGGTATTTTGCTTTGGTGAGGTTGACAAACGTCGATGGAATGTTTCAAATATACAGTGCTTGTGCATGAAGTGAGAGTGATTCCAAGATCTCAAAATTTCTGTGGTGCAAAATTTACTGCAAGAAGAGGACGATTCTCATGATCATGTGCACAACTTAACCCCGCCCCCTCCTCAAACCCTTTTGCTAATAAGTCTGGTCCAGATCAATATATTTTAAGGAGTTTTAGCTCTGTTTGAAACTCATCTGAAAGCCTTTAAAATGAGCTAGAGCACGCCTTGATTGGACGAAACGAAGTTCAACCTTCGCGAATTAATTTACAAGAATGAGATGTATGTACATACATATACAATCGCTCCAGATTCGAAATTTTCAACTCTAACAAGTATATACTAAAGCTCTTGGGACACCAAACTGAATGAGCTATATAATAGTCACGATGAAGTTAGTCGAACGAGAAAATGTTTGCATCAGTCTCCAGTACTGCACGTAATTTCTGAGTTGTACGATTACAAAAAATGCAAGAAATCGGTTTCATCGTGCTCAATAACATCAGATTAATTTTGAGTTGGTCCATGTAACTTTGATGTCATCCATTTCTCGGCGGCAGCTCAAAAGATCAGCACGAAAGCACAAGTTGGATACAGTAGATACACTCATTTTACATATAAAAATGATCATTATTGTTGTGAGATTGATTGAGGGGTTGAGTTTATTCAGTTTCTTCTTTTTTCATAATTAATTTTTGAAAGGAATTGTAACAATAAACAATTATTCCCGATTGCATTTTGAATGAATAATACATTTTACGAGATTCTTGCCAATTATGTTGAGGCTTGATTATTGTCAATATATGAGTCCTCGCTCGTCTGATCTGCCTTTTTTTACATGATACTGTTGATGGAGAACTTTGGGAGAATTTCAAATTGCGTTAAGCAGGTATGATATACTTTCGAGGAAGTGGGTCATTAATTAAATAGATTAAATATATGATAACTAACGGAGTCGTTTTCTTTCACGCTGAATTGTATCATACGTCCGAACTTTTTGAAAAACTTGTGGGGCAATCAGAAATTTCGGATCAGTTGGACAAGAAAAACTATCCCAGTGGGCAATGTTGTTCTTTTGGAGTTCTTCTGGACTTTCCAAGAAGTTCCAACCAATCCTCACTGCTGTGGGACCTCCTATATGAGGATCATCTCTTGAAAAATATAACAAAACTTATATTAGGTTTTCTGATGTGTAGACTCTATTGCAGGATGTATTCAATATTCAGAGACGATGCAATTATCGGTATCTCCTGCCATTTATAAATATAAATGGCAGGAGATACCGATAATTGCATCGTCTCTGAATATTATGTTGAATTTACGAAAGAGCTTCCGAAGAGCTTTTATAGAGTAGTGAGAAACTCTCGTGGAGCTTTGAAGAAGCTATCAAACGCGTACTTCCGATCCCATCCTGTATATGCTATATCAACCCAAAAATTCAATTTCCTAATAATACAATTACGATTTTTGAAGAATATAATCATGAAGATCCAAACCAAAGGGCGCGTCATACTGATGTAAGTACATCACGTAACTTTTTTTTAAATTCGTAGAATTATTCTCGGCGCTATTATTGGCGTAAATCTCGCTCGTCTCATGGATAACCCTTAGTTACCCACGCTGTACCCACGTGAGATTTACTAACACTCCAACCCACGTGGTAGCCAAATGGCACACATCACGAGAATTGCTCTATTTCCGCGATTTTCTTGTGGAAAATCCTGGTTAAAAATTACTTTCATGTACTTCAAACATTTCAGAATCAATATAAATTTCTAAAAAACTAGCAGGAAGTACCGATGCGTTTGAACATATCGTATCATCCGATCGTCCTGCAATAGAATCAGTTATAATAATATAAATTTCCTAACTTAGGTTTGGAAACGACATATTTTCTTTAAAAATTCCAGAAAATGTCATCTTTTTGTCTTTTTTTCTGGGTTACGCCGATGGGAAATTTTTCAAATTCCGAAAAAAATATATCAATCGTGGCTGAGATCGTCGTGGTGATCATTTATATCACGCGTTATAGACTTCAAAGAAACTATTGGCACTTGGTTTGAATGAATATTCTTCAAAATGTAAATTTTGGTCTGTGATAGATTTTGAGTACTCATTTTGAGGGTATTTTGAAAAAAAATTTTTCTTCAAATTCTGTGATTGGTCCATTTGAAAGGTAATATTGAATTATGAAATTACGTGTAGGCACCCCAAAACACGAGTTCCGACTTGGAGATGAGATTGAAATTTCGCAATCGCGTATGCCAAAAGTCTACCACGTGGCACGTGGGTAATTAAGGGCGAAATTACATGGAGCGCGGAGAGCGGAAAATAAGAGAAGCGTAAAAAGTACCGGCCAATCAGAGCGCTCCAAACTTTCCGCTCCGCACAACAGCGTGTACCCCGTTTACATGGACGCGGAAGAGAGGAAAAAATCGCGGCGTAAAATATTTCATCACGAAAATTAGTAAATTTTGCTTTGTGCGAATATAATTTTCTTTTTCTTTTATTAATACGGATACAATACGAGGTTATTTATGATAATTTTGGCCCTCACAAGTTCTCAAAGAAAATTTTAAAGATTTCGTTTTCACGCTCCGCGTTCAAAATTACGCTCCATGTAAACCGGGGCACACGGCGAGAGCGGAGAAAACTGCGTGTCGTCTGCTGAATGCAGCTGTTCGAGCTGTTGTTCTCGCATGCAATCGAATTCTTCAGAGTGCGACTTTAGTCATGGGAGTATAATCTGAACAAAAATCTCAGAAACATTCAATGATTATTCAAATTAACGGGCTGGAAGCAGCACAATCATAATTAACTAATTAGGCATAACACAGTCGTTCATAACCTCAAAATGTAATCGCCTACGGAGATACCTACTTTTATTGGTAGAATAATGGAATCATGCTCTCAAATCATTTATTTATTGACAATAGTCACATCTCTGGGCGAATATCTCCTCAAATCCAACCGAATCGAGAAAATTCTTTGCGATTGTGAGCGAAATATTCGAGTTCCACAAACGCGCCAATATTTTGAATCACGAGGGCTGTGATTGGCTACAACTTTTTACGCTCCGCTCTGTTTTTTCCGCTCTCCGCGCTCCATGTAATTTCTCCCTGTTACGTACTAAATCTAGGGAAATAGTACGTATTCGATATTTGAATTGAAGAATGAATAAGAATGAGTTTAGCTCGAATGGTCCAATTTAAACAATGATTTTATGTTTGAATTTACCTTTTGGTTCGCCGACGCGAGTAGGGAGAAGGGTGAATGACTGATACACAGACTTATGAATAAACTATTTGAGCTATATTGTTCAGAAATATCAAGACTCGAGAAATAGATGAAGCGTGAAGCGCTTTGACAAAATGATGTGATCTAGCCGAAGGCCAGTGTAGCTCTGATGGCGGGCCGCTCTGCTCGTCGATGCGGCGGTGGCGTGGGCGTCGGGCCCTTCGGATGGGCCTTATTGCTGTCTCTCTCGCACTTGTGGCTGCTTGGCTAGCGAGAGCGTGGACCGATGTTTGAGAGGCAAATCTTCATAGGTTTCAAAAGGGGGTAGCTTGTATTCAATTATTCTTAACTAATTACGCTGCCAGCTATAGTGACCATTTATATTTCGGTGATTTGAATCGGGCGCGGGTCTTATACCATATTCATCAGTTATCTACTTTATCCACATGTCAGCTCGTTACACCTCCACCCTTAAGAAAAAAAATTGTTCACAATTTTTTCAACAAACATTCATCCATAATAAATCTTATAAGAACGAGCTGAACTTATTATTCTTTCGTTTCATAAATTTTTTTTTTCTTACATGTCAAATCATATCGTATTACCATTGATCTTTGCCACAACAATATCATATCACTCATTACAACTATCATACGTATTCTCCATTTCTCTCCAAATTTAATCCACAACATGATCGCTTCTACTGAATAAGTCGTAAAATTGTCCAATTCCGACAAAGTGAGAATGTTTGAAATATCAGAATTATCTTGAAACGCGCAGAAATTCGATTGATTTTTCGTAGGAACTTGAATGGCAAACAGAACTTTCTAAATGATATTATCAAAAGTATTCAACGAATTTTCAGAGAAAGTCTTGAAATATTGCTGTTAGTACTTTACATAAATTGTATTCAGAATTTTGGAAGTTTGAAACTGCAATTTTCAGTTTTTTGTGAATATTCCAAAGATTACGTAGGATAATAGAGTTAAAAGAATTATTGTGATATAAGTTGTTTCAAGTATCTGAATTTCATTGATGAATACCAACTCATTCTCCATACTATTACAACCCCGATCATATTCTTCAAATCATACAGAATTTTTCTCAATTCGAATGCATCATACTACACATCAATCCATTCTATCTCGCACAATAGTTCTATTTCTAATTTGACAAGAGCATTTTTTTTATCTCTCATTTTGCCTCAACATGGATCCATCATTGTAATCATTAACAGTTAATACTCACAAACAATCATTCACTAATCTGGCAAGAGAAATTTGGACCGAAAAAATGTGAATAAGCCAGAAAAAAAACAACATTGAATTGTTATCCAAGGTAAACAAGAATTTTATCACCGAATCATCTTTGAGCACGTCATTCTAGATCATATTTTGCAAAAATCAACGCTGAACCTAATTTTCTCATTCACTCTGAATTGCATGACTGGATATCGAATATAATATGATCAATAAATCCGTCAAACAACCGAGAGATATTTTAGACACTTGAAGCGACGTGATATTCGATATTTAATCCTCAATCAAGATTCTATTCTCTTAAGCTTCGCAACACAGTAATATATAGCAAATGGGAAAGTTTTCCATGCTCACTCGAAATTCCCTGTCAAAAAGTCTGTTGATCCTAAACACCAAATTCCAATTTGATACGACGATTTTCAGAAAAAGAAAATGAAAGAGCAAAATTACAGTATCTGATAGCTACCAAATCTTGATCAAGAACTCTAGTTTGAAGGATTATAATTTTCTCGATCTGTACTTTGCATTGGAATCCTCAATAAAAATGGAATCTTGGCATTCAACCTCCTTCAATTTTACTCGAACTCAAAAGTGTTCATTTAAATCTACGCATGTGAATTTTTAATTCAAACTGGATTTGACTCATGATTCCATTAAACTTCAGAACTTGCCCAATATTCTAAATTCGACGATGAAAAACGACAATTTCAATCTCACAGATATAGAACAACAACTTCAAGAATTCACTCCATTTGATTCTCTATACTCCAAAAAATTAGATGTGATTTTCTATCCGCGATTTCAGTTGGTTGTGTTCAAATTACTATTTAAGTTGTAAAATCCTTGGAGAGAATGAACCTATCTTCAAGTTGTATCATAAAATTGAAAACGATAATTTTAACTGAGATAAGAAATTTCAATTTCAAATGTTCAAATGCTATATTCGACTTGATCCAATTTCTAAAACTTGAATAATATCCTAAATTCGGCAATGAATAGCGGCAACTCCACTCATACACCAAAAATCAGCAGCAAATCATTCATACCATTTCATTTCTTCAAAATCTTATCCGTATTATTGATACAAAATATTTCTCACTCATAGATTTTCACTATCTGAACATCTCATTTTTTATTGAACTTTCGACCAAAACTCATCTGAATAAACGAGACCTTATTAAACATGTTTGAATAAAAATTACGAACTTTGCAAAGAGAAAAATTCTAGTAGACGATTTACTGAAATATTGACATTCGAAAATGCATTAGCAATTTTTAGATGTGTCCCGAAATACATGAATCCGCCTCAAATATGCTGTGAGATCAACCATTTGTAGTTTATTCATGCTTCAAAAAGTTAAAATTCTATACCAATACCGAAAATTTTTCCGAAAATAAACTGTGGAAATGTTTCAAAATTTTACTGCATATTATGGCAATCTTATAATGTAACTTTCTGAATTTATCTTGTCGAATAGGCTGAAATGATATCGTTGTTCAATCTGAAAATATCCGTCGAATAGTCGGAACGCGAATCTCAAGAAAGACACGAATATATCTTATCAAATCATCATTTGTTTTTCGCTGAAATTCATCACGTGATTTAAAAGAAGATCCAGGAAACATTCATTAATATCATTCACTCGCATTCGTCAAATGCTCATACAATCATTCAGTAGCCTAATCAGAACGCATGAGAAATTCGCGGGTGAGAGCTACACTGTGAACGTGGCCTTACGTATAACATACTATGACGTACTTCATGAAACGCCCCTGTATAGTACAGGCTGAAGCAGACAGTGGCAGAACACATGTCTGATGAGATGATGAATATGTTTTTTCAACTAATGTATCAAAATTGGCTCATGACAGCTTTGCAGAACAACTTATTCACATCATTCGTGCATTCAAATTCTATTTTTTCTCATTGTGTTGTGGAATTCCATTGTGAAATCTTCAATTCATCAACCCCATAGAGTGTGTTGTGGGTGGTTTGCTTGTTCATTGTATGTGCATTCCAAGAATGTTTTCTGTGATCATCAAGCTGTTCATATAAATCCATCAAAATTATAGGCTTATTATCATGTGTTTGGTGAGAAAAAGTTTTCGGTCAATCCAGTGGTTCTTGTTCCTGATTATTCATCAACATATAAGCTGTACACAAGTATCTATGTAGTCATCATTATGGTGAAAAACTAATCAAATAATAAGGTGTTATAGTATTCAAAGTCTAAATAAGCGAATAAATTTTTAGATCCGATGAAGGGTCAAATTTCTGATTAGTTCAAGAATTGAATGGTGTTTTTTGTGTGGTTTTGCTAGAAGTGATGTGCTGCTGAGTAAGTCATTGCATTCCAGAAAGGTTTCAGAGGTGTACTACTTTCTCGGCTTTACTCTATTTATGGATATTACTCTCTTGAAGTCATTGGCGTGTCACTACTATGTTGCATGTACATGTCATAATAGTCAATAAGGATATTCATACTGTGCTACTACCATTACCCGTTCATCTTACTACTATCTATGTAGGAGTTTGTTCATATTCACAAGTCATGTCTAAATCCGACAATTTCCATCACCAGTTACCATTTACTAAATTCATCATAGTATCAAATCAATTGTGCATCATATTTTCATCACTATTTCATTTACATATCACAATTCCTTTCATTCCAATCTAAGCTGTTATCCAGGCCTTTATCATTTCATCATTTCATCATTATTCCATCATTTGATTTCAGTTCTCACCAGCTATCAAGAAGGTGTCCCCGATACGCCAAGGCATCCTAGAGAGCGAACTTTCAATCTTGTCATCATAGTTCTCATTATTTTTTCCATTTTCATTTGCCTATCAAAACCCTCTTCAGTCAAGAAGTTTCCCCGATGCGCCAAGGCATCCTAGAGAGTGGGTTTTCATTCATTTCATCATTCTCTCCAAAACCCCCTTCAGTCAAGAAGGTCTCCCCGATGCGCCAGGCATCCTAAAGAGTGGGTTTCCATTCATTCGACCATTCTTTCGAGTACTATCAAGTTTTCTATAAATATTATAAGACTGTACTACATGCAAATATTCCCCATAATACTTTACGAGTGATCCATATTTTCATTATTAGTGTCTTTTCATGCATAGTTCTAGATATACCAATCTTAATTTCTTCTTTTAGATATACTTTCAGCTATAAGTTGAGTTTCTACTAGAATTACAAGATTCAGATTTTCATAATGGCACGTTGAATGAGAATTTCTATTTCTCAACAGTGAAATAGTTTTTAGATGATAGACAAGGTAGTCAGAAAGTGGTTGAATCAATAGTTGGGGTTGATGAGGAGCTAGCTAGCATGCCCATCTTCTCCATATACTGATCCAAAGAGTCAAAAGTTTCTTGACGAGTGATGTTCATAGAGTAATAGCATTAGTGGTAGATAGATTTTCCAGATAGATAGTAGATATCAGTATAGAGTTGTACATTGTAATAACCATGCTAGATTCATGAAGCCGTATACTATTTTTCCCTATTTATCTTATATGTTCCAAAGTTTTAAAATCAAAAATCTGTTTCAAATTCTAATTCTCATCCATAATATAGTGCATTTCCAGTATAATACTCTCAATCATATTCAATATTTTTTCTGGATCCTGTAGAATGAACTCTACTATTTTCCTGAACAACTAAAAATATTTCAAGTGTACGCTAAACTTTCAAATTACATTTGTAATCTTCAAAATTGATTAGAGTTTAGTGAATAATTGTAATAATTAAGTACTAACATACGAGTGGAATGTAAATAATATTAAACCATATAACTGTATCAAGTGGAGAAACTCTCCTCCGAAAGCTAAACTATGAAAATTTTTCTTTCGAACAGCTATTCATAAGAAAAGCAAGTATCTAATATGCTTGAGCGCAGTGACTCATCTGTTTGTCTCTTCGCTTCGCCTAAATGCCAGACCGTATGTACTATGCCTAGACTGTGTGTATTGTGGGGGTGATGCCAAAAAGTGAAAGGGACGCATTTCGGCATTTTCAAAATGGCCGTCCCTTTCTCTTTTTCTTTTCACAATGGCTATTTTCAAGATTATTTTTCTATCAATTTCACACTCACTCATTATTCTAGTAATTTTTAATCACGTTTGAAAAATCTTAGTCACGCACACGGAAAAATCGCGAGGTCACTATATAATCAAGGCTGGGCTTACGCTTTGCGACGAATTGCCGACGATGCAGTTTTTTGGGCCAGTTGCAGTAGCGGCGCGTCTCTTTGGGTCCGGCTTGGCGTCGCTCCGAGTTGCGGGGGCGGCTTGGCTTGGCAGTTGGCGCGTCCTTTCTTCTTCTTCTTTGTTTGGACTTATTTTCTAATTAATTTCACTCACACTTCTCTGTACTCGCGCTGGCAGGATCGCCACTTTGTTACGTACTAAATCTAGGGAAATAGTACGTATTCGATATTTGAATTGAAGAATGAATAAGAATGAGTTTAGCTCGAATGGTCCAATTTAAACAATGATTTTATGTTTGAATTTACCTTTTGGTTCGCCGACGCGAGTAGGGAGAAGGGTGAATGACTGATACACAGACTTATGAATAAACTATTTGAGCTATATTGTTCAGAAATATCAAGACTCGAGAAATAGATGAAGCGTGAAGCGCTTTGACAAAATGATGTGATCTAGCCGAAGGCCAGTGTAGCTCTGATGGCGGGCCGCTCTGCTCGTCGATGCGGCGGTGGCGTGGGCGTCGGGCCCTTCGGATGGGCCTTATTGCTGTCTCTCTCGCACTTGTGGCTGCTTGGCTAGCGAGAGCGTGGACCGATGTTTGAGAGGCAAATCTTCATAGGTTTCAAAAGGGGGTAGCTTGTATTCAATTATTCTTAACTAATTACGCTGCCAGCTATAGTGACCATTTATATTTCGGTGATTTGAATCGGGCGCGGGTCTTATACCATATTCATCAGTTATCTACTTTATCCACATGTCAGCTCGTTACATCCCTAAGGGTTAATTTGACCGTAAGATGGCGCCACGATCGTTTTTCAAGCAAAGATCGGCCGGCCGGTGTTTGGCGAGGTAAATGTAAACACGTCACAGCAGACGAATTCTCTTCTCTGTGATAACCTCGACTCGAATTTTGAGTTTCGAATAGTCGAAATCACGCCTCGAAATTATTTGAGTACTTGACAGTTATTTTGGTAAAGGTAATTTGCGGATTGGCAACACACCTACGCCTTGAACCGCCCCATCACAATCGAGGATCTCGTCATGTCACACGATAAAGGTAGGCAATATCATAGCTTAATTAAGTACCCGAAGTTCACTGGGGGTTGAAGTTTTCGGACAATCCTCACGAATCTGTTATTCTCCCAAAGGGAATTATAGGAATAAACGCAGAGGTAATTTCCATAACAAGAATAGAAACCCCATCAACGTCGGAGACAAAGGGAGAGAAGTGCTCGAAGGTATTGATGAAAATAATCCAGTGATTAAACAATTCCAAGAATACGCTAAAGAGTTGGATACTAAACATGATCGTTTCGAGAGGATTGTCAAAGTAAGTCGTGATGTGACAATTGAAAGTAAGCGCATCATTTTCTTGTTGCACACACTCGATAGAGAGAGTAAGAGAAACAATATTTTGAGTGACGCTGAGACAAGGCTGAATAGTCTTATCACAGGACTTTTTAAGAATATTGCTTTAGAACTTGATGGAGAAGATGCTTACATATATTTGCGAGCATACAGACCAGGGCTTCAAGAATTTATTGAAGCTATTACTTTCTATTGGTACCTTCAAAACAGTACATTGTACCACTGGACTAATTTAGAAGAGTCAATGAAATATGACAAAGCCTCAACAAATAACGAAGAAGAATCTTCAGATAGGAAGACTATTGAAAAAAGTATTCAGACCATTGTACCCCCTGTTGAGTATATCCTGGGCATAGCTGATCTCACAGGAGAATTGATGAGAAAGTGTATCAACAATTTAGCATCTGGTGACATTTCAAGCTGTTATGAGACATGTAACTTTGTTAGAAAAATGTATACAGGCTTTTTAGGTTGTACTTGGGGTGCTGGTAAGGAAGTTTCTCGAAAAATTTTTACTTTGAAACAGAGCTTATTGAAAATGGAAAATGTCTGTTACATGATCAGAGTCAGAGGGTCTGAGATTCCAAAACACATGCTAGCAGATGTGGCTATAAGTGCAGCAGAAAATGTTAATGTTGATGATGATGAAGGATATCAAGTCTATTAACTGTTAGTTTTCAATATAATACATTACAGAATCAAATTTTCTTTGTTCAAAATCAGTTCTAATATTCATTTCCACTTTAATCTGTCCCTTAATCTTCAATATCTTCTTTAAGTTCATCACTCTCAATCTCACCAAGATCTTCATCGTCATCTATGAAAGATGGTTCATACTCTGATTCATCAACAGATTCGTCGGGTGATTCATCTGTAAATTCATCTGGTGACTCAGGTCTTGCAGTAGTCTTAGCTTTCCTTTGTGCAGATTTGGTGTGTTTGTAATCTAGTTTATGCTGAGGATTTTTTCTGTAGCATTGCCTACCATATGGACACTCAGGTCTGTCATCAACAACATCATAGTCTGAGTCTCCTGGGTGACTAAATTTTGTTTTGTGTTCTGCACTCAATCTACCATGAAAAGAGCTCACATGAAAAATGATTGCCCCCTTTGGTCCCTCAGAGTTTACAAATGAGTGTGATGAGTTATAAATTGATGGCTTTGTTAGAAATACCCAAAGTCTTCCAAGTTACCTGTAACATTGGCTGCCATATTTGCATTTTTCTCTGAAAACATTCTGGATATTTGAGGACTGAGTTGTGCTGCTAGCATTGTCCTCATTTGCAACAGTTTCCCTGACAGTTTCCTCTTCTTCTCTTGACCCAAGATCTTGATTACTGTGGTTATCAGAATTGTCACAATTGCTGTCCATTTTCTTGTCACTGCTGTCACTATCATCTAAATTTTTTTCTTCATCTCTTGAAACTCGGAGAACTTCAGAAACTTGATCCTCATTTATGTTATTGCTGCCCATGGTCTGTTCTCCAATTTCTTTTTGAATCTTTGGGTTGGACTCTTGTTGAGGGCTTCATTGAAATTGAATTTTGAAATCTTGGTATGAAGGGCACAACAGGCAGAGACATATACATAAATATTGAAACATTGACTTACACTATACATTCACTCATGCTTTTCTGTGAATCATCAACCTTTCCATCATCAAGGCTTGAAGATGTATCATTTAAGGTTTTAAGGCACTGTTTCTTGTCAACAGGCTCTCCATTCTCCTTGCTGTCTACCTAGTAACGTAGAACAAAATACGATGTATGCATAAATTATATCAAGTATTCATTTAATAAGATAAGGAGACAATTATTGTTTCAATGAACAAAGGCTCTTGTTTTTGCATTTACCTTACGTTTGAGATTGTTTGCATCCTCAATTTTACTTTCATTATCCATGATGGTTTCAGAGCGCTGTGGGTGTCTGTGTTGAGAAAGTTATGACACTGAACAGATCTAACATTCCCTACAAAATCCCCAAAATTTGCAAATTATGACTGTTACAGTATTGCTGATGTTGATTCTAGATCAACCATTAAATTATCATAACATTATTGAAGATACTATGCTGTATAATAGAGACAAAATGAAGTGTCAAATTTGTATTCACATGTAAGCTTGAAAGAAATAATTATTTT
The DNA here is from genome assembly GCA_029851415.1 of Eretmocerus hayati. NCBI lineage: Eukaryota > Metazoa > Arthropoda > Insecta > Hymenoptera > Aphelinidae > Eretmocerus > Eretmocerus hayati. The sequence goes on from CM056743.1 coordinate 123,733,312, forward strand.
GAATCAAATGCATTGCATATACTTGAATCGACAATCATTCAGAACAGTTTACATGGACTGATTGCAACTGATGAGCGGTTTGGTTATGTGATGCTCAATTTATTCATTAATTCAGCTCTAAAATTTTGTGCTGTACACGAATTCTTTATGAATAGTGTTCTCACGATCCAAGTGTAGTGTTTGAAATCAACGAGGGAATTACCATTTTCTCAAAGTATTGACTTGTGGACAGTCTGCTAGTTGATGTAAACAAAAACTACCTCTGAGGTGATCTACTGTCAAGAACGTGTTACTAGTACTCACCTAATAACTACTCCAGTTCTGCAGTAACTTTGCTCTCATGATATTGTTTTCAAATACAAATGGTATGGCTAACACAATCTCGAAAATGAATTTCGTGACCGGGAAATGATCTGAAAAAGTTCCATCAACCACGCACTTTGCTTTTGTTTGCGCGCCAGAACTGTCACATCCATATGATCCACGTGCGTCTTACCACGTCGTGCTACATTAGGGTCCGTTCACAAGCTTTGCTGGAGTCTTTTCTCACTTTGCAGTGAGTGAAGGAAAACTTGTGCTCAAAATCGATAATTCGAAAGAGTTCTCAAATTCCGTGAATGCCTCTAACTCATATAACTATTAGCAAAAAATCATCATAATTTGGGCCTTGCATATTTATTGCACTCTCTGAAGAGATTTTAAAAATCACTCAAAACATTATTGAAGTAATTAAGTATCATTGTTATTGATATTTTCAAATGATTCCAAAGACTTTGCTTACAAAATCCATTTCAAAATTTCAAGACTAGTTCCTTAGACATATTAATTGTTAATAGTTGGCTGAAATGACATGTTGGAGAATCAATTGACTTTCTTCCTGATACGCTGCTTACCAAGTTTTTTGTGACGAACATTTTTCATATGCGACATCATAGTGAACATACCTGGTATACAAAGTATTAATAGATATAATCTCATGAAAGATGGAAAATGGAGAGAAAAGTTCCAAGAATTTGGAAGGTCTACTGTAAATTTTTGACTTTCTTCAAAGTATGGAATATTTCTCAACACGATGATACCTTCAAAAACAAATCCTAGAGGATATAAAGGCATCCAGATGGTATATCTCAACCATGTTAGTGTAGGTATTTCAACGTTTAGAAGCTGAGATATGTAGTAAGGATATCTTACAACCTCAACCATAGTCCACACTAAAAATACATAGAAAACCACTGGTTTAGTTTGCATTCTCTCCTCAGACTCAATCATGCAAAATAGAATAAATGCTCGCCCTCCAACTTGAAGAAAAGCTACAAGGGTGCTTCCTTTGGTATATCCAAACATTGGATGCATTACTTCAAGAAATTGGAGGATTTGGATGAACTTCATTGGATTTCCTACTGTTTCATATGTGTATTGCATTGAATCTGGAAAAAGAAGGATACTGGGTTAGTTAATTACAGTTTGATGAGTGTGTACATTTTCAAGATCACAATATCAGATTCTCTAAAATTATATGATAATTTTAAAAACTCAAACCATGTTCAAAATTCTCTTGGCATACCTGGACCATCGCGATAATATCTTATACCCATCACAGCAAATATGTACATGAATCCTATACATTGGAACAGATTGTAAAACACCAAGTAAACTTTCTTCAAATCTTCTGTAATCAGAAAGTCCCTATGTTATCATTCTTAGAGAGAGCTGTATTGTATCGGCCAGATAAATTCCAACCTTTTCTATATCCTAATTCCTCTTTATGCAGTCGATCATACATGTCTGGATAATCTTGACAGATATCATGCACAGTATCTTCAACATCATCTGCATCTTCACTTTTCCACTTATCAAAATCTATTCTCAACCATGATGGTTTTTGAGGTTGACCGGTTAATCTTGGCCACCAACTGTTGGAACTTTTCTTTAGAACAAAATCGACTTGTCTATCAATAACTTTGTAATCACTCTCCTACAAAAAAACCAAAAATGACAAAAAATACTTAAACCAGTGAAATTCCATGTAAATTTGAACTTACGTCAGGAATAATTGGTGAATGGAAGTCCAGTTTGAAACCATAGTGGTTTGGACCTCTTGCGCCTTGGCCAAATGCAGAAAACTTGAGCTTCTTATCTTCCAGATAAACATCAATATCCTGGCAAATTAGAATAGGAATGAATGTGGATCCAACAAAAATGGATACATATTTGTCTTGAAACAATCAATCATCACCATTCTGATGATGAACAGAATAGAAAACTGGTGTTCATAGTTGATCCTCTGAATACATTAAACTTACTTTTACATTTGTAAGATCAACTTTTAAGTTTATTTTGCTCTCGGTTTGAGCCCAATAAACAAAAGGAGTAAAAGCCTCTGGCATCTCGGCTGCTTTCCACGAATTCGCGAGTCTCCGTCTTGGAGTTGATCTCCAATAAGTTGGGAAGTATGATTATGTCATGATATTTCGTGATATTTTTTTCTCGAGGAAGCCAAGATATAGCTCACTTGAACAAAAAATCAACAAGGATTAGCTGCGATGAGCGAGTAAACGAGCTCCGGACTGAAGTACTCGGGATAACGCGTGTGAGGACTGAGGAGAAGAAACTCTTTTATATGTTTCATACACTTTGCTTCTACTTGTTCAACTGTGTTGTAATATATTATCTGAACGGAGAATCATCACGATAGTAACTGATAATAAACAAATCTATTATAAATAAGAAAAGAGTCGGCATAATAAAGACTGATAAACAGGCAAACACAAACACCATGTAGCAGACAGATCCTGGCGTTATCGAGCGTTTCCCCCACCTTGTCGATACAGTTGACATAGTCTAGGGACCCTAGTTGACAGGGCGAGCTTGTGCTTGACGCGGCAATTTGAAATCTGTGGGGGGATTTTTGAAAAAATGCAGCTTATGCTCCCTCGAGAGCATTTCATCAATCTTGTTTGAACCAATGCCCAATTTTAGAGTCTCTCGATGATTCACAGAAATTCTTTATTTACTTTTAAATGAGTTAAGTCAGTTAGAGAAATACAGTTAGAGGGAAAAGGGTTACTTTTCTCATAAAAATTTCTTCAGCGATACACTTGGCAAGAAGAAATAAAAAGGATTGAATTCGCTCAATTAACCATATTTAAGCTCAAGTTTAACTTGAGAGTCCGAAGAACTTGAAGCACGGCTTTCAGCTATTTAATATTACCTAAATTGAATCACTGGAATCAAATTTGGAAGTATTTCAGCAGCATATCATTCAGATTGATCAACCTGATGCAGCATTTGACCGAGGTAATTCCCAAAAATCATCTATTTAAAGATTTTGAACAAATCCGACGTTGCATCGTGAGTGAAAGCTATTATGTATATTTGTTGATGAAAGATGTTCAAAGAAGATCGACGAGATCTCAGGAATTCAGCGAAAGAAGAAATGCGAAATAATGCTCAACTAGGAGATATTTGAAGTAGACTCTTTTCAATACGTAGGTCGCATCCTCCGCTGATGCGACTCAGGCAAACGGAAGATTCCAGTAATCGCAAGAGAAGCCAATTTTCTAAGGTTTAAGAATCAATCAGAAAACGTCTTTTTCTTCAAGTTTTAAACGGCTTACCTCGAATTGGAGAAGTATAGAATTATTACCCTCGGAGTCCCCTCTGCGTCAAGTGTATCCTCAGTGTGGTTACGCTCATATAAAATTCCCAATATTTGTCTCTGCTCTCTATTAGAAGTAAAACTCGTTTTCACCATGATCGATTTCGCACTATCTTGATACGATGCATTTGGAGAAAAGTCATTTCCGCAGTGAAAATGATTTGCTATTACTCTGGTGATCTCCCTACACTTTCCTTTTCTGTTTTCAATGTGGCAACAATAAAAATATTTGAAAACATTTCAATGCTTCAAAAACTTCAACTCCGAAAATCTTATTCAGAATCTGACCATACACCATCAAAAGAGGGCGATAAAGTGATAAGGGCAATTAGTTCTTCAGGTTACTGGGGTTATTTCTGAACCACATACTTATTTTTCGAATCATACATGACGTCTTGGATCGAGAGTGTCGCTTATCCAAGTGTGGATTGCAGATGGATGCAATTAACATTTTTATTTAAGTTACAACGTTCTTTAAATTGTGTCTAGCTATTGGTATTTGACATAAACAATGCATGCATCTAATTTCATCCCAAAGTCAAATTTTACAAATGTATGCAATAATGAACACAGTACAACCTCGCCACATCTCGGAATTCTTCAACTTGAAGTATTCTTCATTTGGTCTTATTTATAAAAACAAGAATAAACAACAAATATTATGAATGAGTGGAAGATTGTTAAAAAATACAAAGTGAGTTGGAAAAAGGCGTGAAAAAGTTATGTACATACATACAATCATACTTGTTTTAGAATGGCATCGCAGTATAGAATTACAGCTTTTGATACATCTTTGGTATAAAACACATTGAGTGTCATGCATGCTAAACAAGAAATGCTCGATTATTTGAGAAAATATTGAACACTATTTTGATCAAACGTTTGTCTTGTATTCAAGTGAAAAATGTAATCAATATGTTATGGAACATCATTGAAAGCTTTCTGATCGTTTGAGAACTAATGACGACCATCATTAGGAACTGATGAATTAACATCAGTCACGTGGAGTTATTTTTGAAATATTCTAATGAATATGCACACGCTCATCTACCAGACACTAAATTGAATAGAATCCATACTCAAAATCAAGCTCTAGATCGTTCAAGTATGGAGTACAAACATATTGAATCAGCCATGTATAAAATAGACAAACAAATTAGGGTGTTAGTATCAAGCAGAAATCTGACAATCTAAAAGATCATCGTCACTATTGTCGGAATCAATGACGGTTGGATCTGTTTCATTCATGAGCAGATGAACTTCTTCAACTGTGTTAACCTGTAATTGAAATTTGAAATGTAATCATGATTCATCAATAGAGAGAATGAAGGAATTCAAGGTTTAGGAATAAAGGAACCCAGGAATATAAACTGAAAGAAACTTAAAGTTATACAAAAATGTTTATTACTAAAATAATTCAAGTAGAACAAAAAGTAACTTAATGTATCTCCGGAGCACGTAATCAATAAAGAAGAACACAATAATGTTAAAATCATAATTAGATAATCAATATCTTTACCCGCCAAGTTTTCCATTTCATCGATAAGTACCAAATACCATTGTGATAACCAACAAAGAGCACCCAGGTTCGCCACGGATATTTGGCTGAAACTCTGGGGTTAGTTTCCTCTTATCACTAAAAGGTGAAATCCAGAGCCGCACTTGCAAATGCGGCTCTGGGTTTGATCTTTTGGCGGTAAAAGGAGACTGTCCCCAGAGTTTCAGTAAAATCCGTGTTCCACAACTCCTGGGTGTTTCTCATAAGTTCTCCGATTAGTAAATCGCAAGACTGAGTTTCGAAAGATTTAAAAAATCAAAAGAGAATTTCCAACACAAAAATCATGGGTATTGCAGAAATTGACAGATTTGAAGTACACTTCAGCCTGATTTTCGTGCGTCCATTTTGGGTTCCGGGTTGGATTTCCGACCCGATACTTATTAGACTCGAAAAAGGGAAAAAATTATGAACTAACAGCCAGTGAAATTCTTTCACCGCATTAAACAATAGTCCTACATTTTTTGAAGAAATCTAAGATGGAATGAAGCAAAATCTCGAAGGAATGTAATAGCACAAAGTTAGCACCAAAACTTCAGATCATTATACGGACGTACAATAATTCATATCACGAATATTCAATTACTTCGATGCTATAGCGTCAATCTATCAAAACGAGACATGTCTATTCCAAACGTTAACCTAAGTTCATAGTGGAAACAAAAGTAAATACAGGAAATGAGATTCAATTTCTAGACCAACTATTAGATAGTTGTAGATAATTTCACAAATCCATTCTTAGTTCAATGCACTAAAGCTTGTAAGAATTCTAAAATATTGACTGGGTTCTGTTACCACACAGCCTTCATTTCGTCTGAACGTGGAATGGCGTTGGTCTGTAAAATAGTCGCTGAAGTTGTTTCTACTCAATAGCGCACTGAAATTTCAAAGCATGTTGTACAAAGCCGAGCTTGAAGCGAAAACAAAACATTTCCCCAGAATGACTGCTCCACGTTCGAGAAGAGAGCAGTCTTTTCGAGAAACCCCGAATTTCAAGCAGAAGGAGAAAAATGTCATCCCATGTGTGTATTTCATTGAACATTATCCTTCAATGGAGAGAGATGAAGCACACGTAGATGAGAAAAACTTTCGGGAACGAATGTTCCGAATAATGAATCAAGTTTCCAGTTCGGGGGGTTGAGCCTAAGGTAATCATTAGATCCGAAAAATGAGACAGCCAGGCCTGGACTCAGCAATATCCAATTCCACTACGAGATAGTTTCAAGACAAAGTTTTGAAGAAAACATCAATTCACACGAAAAAATTTAAGACAGTTTGGGGTGAACCAGAATAAGTTAGAGGTTTTACGTTTTGAACATTACGTCACTCCTCCCTCACTCAGAAATGGATGCACAGAGAAAGCTACAGGGCAGAGATCATCATGTTGATGCATAGCTCATATTAGATTCAATTATACAATGCAAAAGATTTGAATCGCCTTGAAAAATCACTAGTACGTCATTGTTCTGTCAAAATTACGAGTGTCTCGTAATTTTTGAATATTCTGCATTATTAGTATGTGAATTGAAACCTTAACTGTAGTTGTTTCGCGCTCAAATTGAAGACTGAAAAATAGAAAATAGGACTAATTTTTACGTTGCACAATTTTCGAATTATTATTGCGATCAATAAAATTGCATCAGTGAAGCATAGTTTCAAAATCTTACTCAGGAAATAGCGAGAAATGAAAATATAAATATACATATTGTACTTTTCTGAGGTCACGGCAAATTCATGTAGGTATCGCAAGTTAGACTCGTTGAAAGCAAAAAATATGTCACGGGTAACGTGCACAACGTCGGCGTAAAGTACCACCGCGCCGAGCGATTTCCCTAATCGTCTATGATATACACTGCTCTCCGAAAAATTAAACTTGTCCGACAATAGACATGGTATCAAGGCAGCCCATACAAAAATGAAAGAGAAAAGTGATTGCATCTATTTTAGAATGATTGAACTGACTTAGAAGACGAAATTTGTTCAACTGGGCTGATTACACGCTCAAATAAGTGAAAATATGAGATATCTTTGGATATATAGGAACAAAAAAGCCTAAGGTCTTTTGTGTACCTTTTCTCTAAACTTCGTCATCCACTAATCATTTCAATCATATAATTATAGCCTGTACGTGGATATACTTCTCACGATAGCTCTCGCTGTGCAAAATGAAAAATATAATAGTAACAAAACTGATCATATCAAATAAATCAAAATGATATACATTATAAATACTTCAATATTCATTCGATTATTGCTGATTGCTTGTTTTGCTCTCGTCTCCAGGAATTGAGATCCGAGCAAAAAGCCTCAAATACTACAGTCAAAAAATTACGACGCTATTCATGTATTCAGTTCATATGGAACAGACGTTTCACGGCATTTGCTGAAACATACCCTAGAGTACCTGACGCCATTGCAATTTCTGGATGTTGAGCTGGTTAATATTTCAAGCAGGCGCAATCTCTTTGACGTACGGCAATATATGACAATCAGCATGATTGATACCGTGGCAATTATCGCGGCTACCATACCACCTGTGGATTATTATTGTGAAAATAATGAAAAATTAGCCTAGAAACTGATGAAAATAATGAAAAAGTAGCCTAGAAACTACTTAATATCCCATGAATAATAATTGAAAATGAATTATTCTTACCACTTAGTGGGAAGTATTCTTGAGTTGTTATCCGACCTTCAATTTTGGGAAGAGAAGCAGTAGGAAGAATTTTTTGAGAGATTTTACCAGGTCTGCATATTTTATCTGTTCGCCATTCAAATTCAACGTGACAAGATCCTTCCTGAAGGGTCAAATTCTTATATAATCAGTAAAATCACTTATTAATACTAATATCAGACAGCAACTTCTGATGTTTACCGAATTGATTGTTGGCTGACTCTTAGTCGGATCCTCATCGCATATAAGAGTTATAGATGAATGGGCAAGACCAATGAAATCATCACATTTGCTGCCATCCTTAAATGCTAGACGAACCGAGTCCTTAGTATAATCAAAAAGGACACTGACTGTGTGTCCATAGTTTGTCTTGTTATCACATATAAAAGATCCTCCACAGAGTGTTCTATCAGAGGTAAGGAGAATTTTGTACTCGTTTCCTACCTGACCGGATACCTGCAGAGTTGGCGTTCAAAATTTCATGAGATTATCGGGATTTAGAAGGGGTAAATTTTTTGGATGATATGGGCGTAAACTCACATTATAGTATGATCCGAACCTTTCGTGCAATACTGATAAGTTCCGGGAGTCCCCAATTGTATTACTAAGAATAAAATTATCACGAAAAATTCCATCTACTCGATGACAAACATAACTCACTGGCCATATGAATTCGTATGTACAGTCATTGTATGCAATAAACTTGGGAATGCTGGAAGTCTGAAAAATCGTTGACACATCTCTGTATATTATGTGAAAGTTATATATATTGCAAGAAATTGCATTAGAGAAAAATTATAAAGAGTAATGGGAAATTTTGGGACTGTGTTTTTAATTTTCTCATATTGATTAGGTGTCGTCAATTCTCTTTTTCTCAAGAAGGGCTTTTGTCGAATGTCCTTCTTTGGAATGTTGCAAAGTTCTGAAGATATAGGATCGCGTAAGTGCAGTGAAAAGTATCAGGAGAACTGATTTCAACTTCATGTGCTTTCAAAACATTAAAAAAACTATCGGTATTTTATTTTATCCAAAGGTCCCACACATTATTTGAAAAATATGATGTTACTGTCGAATTTATGCTCCTAGGGAAAACGTAATTTCGAATTCCAATATTTTTTCCAAGATTCATGACAGAACTGATTCTGCGCAACGATCATTGCTTTGGTCATATTAAATTCAATCGCTCAAGCCCTCAAATTCAATACCTCAATTTATCATTTGTCAAAAGTCGCCAGATATAATCACGTAGACTGATGAAACAGATAACAGAGGAGGTGGTTCAATCCAACTACTAATGCTAACGCAAAGTGAAAAATAAGCGGATGGTTACGAATTGACATACGGGTCTCGAAAGTTGCTATGAAAAGTTAGTATCTTGGCTAAGTGTTCCCGTTCGGACTTTGAAAAAGTCATGCACGGTTCGTCTACTTGGTTTGTATTGGACATCTTTAGGACAGCCCAAGTCCATAACATATGCATCACCGATTTGATGTCGAACGTACTCGCTACGAGCACCGACTTTCTCTTGTTAACAGAACAGTAAGGTTCGTTTTGGCAAAAAACGGGCGATGCTCGCAATGAGAACGTTCAATCCCGGATCGGTAATTTATATGTTATAGACTTGAGCTGTCCTAAAAATGTCTAATACAAACCAAGTAGACGAAACTTCGGAAGAGTAGAACTCTTTCTCTTGTATACCAAAGCGATGAATTTTCCCACTATGATATATTTTGGTATCATAAGAAATGAAAAAGCCTGAATCCTTAGTCAAAAATTATCCCAGAAATCGGACAAGTAAGATTCCATTAGTTTGTACTATTGGATTCGTGTAGACTGACACTACATTTTAGTTCTTTTCAATTTCATAAATAACTTAGAAATACCAGCAGATAAGATAGTTCATTGAAATACAACGTTCATACCAAGTTTTTGTTTATCGATTCATAAGGTATCAATTTTCTCCCGAGCACGAGGTATCCGGTGACTTTCACCGATTTTGGCCGTTCATTCTTGCAACATGTCGAAGACATGGCATGATTTGTCTGGTTATATACAATACAACAATTTCATCAACTTCGACAGATTCTGAATGAGTGACATCTTTTAATAAAAAAAAGTGATATTTAAAATCTCCTATATCTGTAGTCCCCGCTTTAGCGCCCCATATTTTCAAGATTTTGTTTTTGATGATGTTTCAAAAATGTCAAATAAAGTGATTTAAATCAATCTAGAACCATGTTTGCGTTACTGAAACAGGTCCTCTGAACCTTTAGCGTGTCATTCACGCAAATTGTTGTATATTGGCGACAAAAATATTACAAATCCAGTCTCATCCGTTTTCAAACTTATTCTATTTCTTGTACCAATGCTATCAATTTTGTATCTTTACGAATCAATAAATTCGACACAGATCCCTTGGAGCAAAACAACAACAAAAGGCACAGTATTTCGCTTTTATATTGAATCATTTACGATAATTTTAGTTCCTCAAACAATGGAAACGCGCGGTTTTGTAATGACGCTTACTTTCCTAACAATTACACAAATCATCGTTCTTTGAATTTTTTTTTACATCAAACGTATGATTTGTCACGACTAAGTATGGTTTTTGGCCGCGATGAAGGAGAGAGAAAGAGATGGAGAGCAAAATGATCAGAAACCAAATGAACGTCGATGGAAGATTTGCGGAGAAATAGGAATACAATTTTCGAGATTAAGGATCCAATGTGTCAATCTAGGACTCTATCGGCGGTATCGTTTGAATAAAAGCATTGCTTACCATATCCACATTTGTGTCACATACAAACAAGATTCTAGAAGTTATGTTTCTTTTCTTATCCGTCTCACAAGCAGAGCCATTTTGATAAGAAAAGTGTGCATTCCGAGCTTCCAAATTGACCTTTGGTTTTTTGTCTGGATAGCCTAAATTCTGAAGAGAATAAACGGGAGGGGTGAATCTTAGTACCAATATTTTTGATAAAAATGGCGCTAAACTCACTGTGTAAACTTTATGGTTCCCGTGAGTAGTTACTCTACAGATACCAATTCCAGGTAAACAACTAAGATTAGAACTAGGTACAAGAGATTGACAAACGTTGATGAGAAAAACCTCATTCTCAGTTTCGATAGAGTAGTTTTCTTCTTGATTGCTGAATTGATTGAAGTTGAGTCCACTTGGCCCAATGACACAATTACTCTAAATTGAGTTGCAGAGTTAAATTAAATGGATTTCAATACAAGACCGATACAGAATCGTGCAAGTTTACCCGTTCTTTGCAAACAAGGTGGGTGCTGACTTTGATAACATCAAAACATCCATTTTCTTCTATAGAGGATTCATATACTGTACCACAATAGAATTCTATTATAGTATAACGATGCTGCTGTCTTGAATTACACAAATCTCCATTTGTGTAATTCAAGTACGGATGACCTTCCTTCCAATTCAAATCGAAATTTGCGATGCCATTTGATATGCTTTTATGGAGCTTGCAAGAACCTGAAAACACGTATAGAATAGTGGGTCAGAAAATTATCTAGAGTCCACTTGAAACCTAAGAGGAAGGATTGGCATTTTACAACAAACCTGATTTCTTTGAACATGTGGAATTGTGCAAAGGTCTGCAAATACTGTACATAAACACTTCGTTCATTCCAAATGGTCGAACTTTATAATCTTGGTACATTAAAGATGTTAAATTGTAAATTTCATTTGTCTCTGGATCCTTCACTACACATTGCATTTTGTTGGCTTGATTAGTGCTTTTCTGTTCAAGAGCTGATTCGCTACAAGCAGCAGCAGTTTCCCATGTGAATAGGAATTGACATTTTTCCATTCCTCCTGAATACTTTGGTAACGACTCCTGAGAAAAAAATATTTCTTACAAAATCGATTCAAAACAATAATGCTGCAAAATCGTAGAGAAAATTGTGACTGAACCTACTGTTTCATTCAAATTACATTTGAATATTATGGTCGTTTCCATACTATTGACACTTGCAGATTTCTGTTTACAAGGTGCTCCATGTCTGTATGTAATTGACAAGGTTCCATCTTGATTGTAACGTAAGTTATCGCTAGGTTCTCCTAAATTGAAGCTTTACAAACACCAGAGAAAGGATAGAATTAATACTTTTATACAAAAAAAATAGACCCCGTGAAACAAAATTAGACTGATTACCTTTTACCACTTTTATCAACTAGGCAAGCTGCATTGGTTGATTTACAAGTGTTGCGGCCATAGAGGACAGTATGGCAAACATTTAATATAGCAAAATGTTGGTTGTCAACTGGAATCTTGTAATTACCAGATAGATCTATCAATGCAGTCAGATCGTAATGACTCAAATTATTGTTTACAGAACAGTTGAGCTTTTTATGTTTGGAGCAAGCAAGCTCAGTCCTCCATATCATGTAGAAATCACATTCATTGTAATCCTAGAGAATCCATTGATTAAATTACAAGTTGCCTAGATAAAGGTGTGTAGTTTTATACACATCAACTTTATAACTGATCTAATTCAAAGACAAGACTTGATTGAAAGAAAGAGAAAGTAGGATAAGAATCTTGGTTACAGTAAATATGAAATTATCCAGAAAATAAGAGCATGCCATATGAGGATTTTCTTACCGACGGAAATAATACAATTCCATTGGAATCTGTTACTTTCAAATCACATATCATCTTGATTTTCATGGTATAGTTGTTATTCATGTTACAACTATCTCCGGTGAACTCAAAAGAGATTTCATTGAATTCCTGTAATACTTTTGGTACCCCCTTGCCTAAGAATTAAAATGATTTGAATTTCATGATACTTCATAATGCAATAAAAGTTAGCCTTGAGTGAAGGCTGTTTTTACCTATTCCTATTTCAGTCCCTTCTTTAGTTAGACAAACTGAATAATTCTCATCATTGTGACATTTATCCAACAAAGGTCTACACAATTGAAATCTCCATAAGGCATCTCTGTCATGTTGCATGATGTTGTCTTTTACATTATCAGAGAGAGAAGAAAAATCTATGTCTGACTGAGCTTCAGGATTGCGAATGTAGCAATAATTTGTCTAGAAATGAAACATCCTTGAGAAGTTGGAATACATGAAATTTGTAATATAAAATACATAGAATCATGAATCAATACTTACGGAGTTATTCATGATGACCTTAGAACTGAAAATAGGCCAGAGATGAATGGCCACAATCAAAAATAGCCAATCCATAGTTTAGAAAATGTGTGATAAAACGGGCTCTCAGTTTTTCTATAAGTAAAACAAAAACATTATGTCAAAAACGAAGACTACATACAGAGACGCGTTGATGATGCCGGTTATTGACTGTTAGACAAGCATGATTTATCACCTTCTCTAGGTAATTGCCGGAGTCCGTTGTTGAACAGCTATCAGTATTTTATAAGGATTTACATTTTATTACAATCACCACTCACGAGAACTTTGATAGGTTTTCTCAAGCACTGGATCATCCGATTTTACATTCAGCGATTGATGAAAAGACATCACGTCGGTAATTCATACTTCAGCTTATCTAGTATAAGTAACAGGGAACGCTCGAAACACAAGACTATCAGTAATACTCTCGTTTCTTGGAATGTAAACAAAAGAAGGACGCAATCTTGATCATGATTCTGATGATGTGCAGCTTCCCCATTCCATCACCTCGCGAGTTCGCCGGGCACTGATTCCAAAACACGTTTCTTGACCATTTTCATCGATGCTTTATCACTTCATCAAGTTACCTGCTAGCAAAATGAATTATATTCTTTGCTTTGAATGTATACACAATCAAATTATTCATTTTATTTGTCTGAAAGGAAAAGCTCCCGAAAGCCGAGCTGATAACGCGCCGCTACACCCCCCGCGATAAACTGTACAACCTGACCTGAAATTTTTGTTGATCTTCCGCTAGTTATTGCACCGCATGCGGTTTCGAATCGAACTGTTTCGAACGAAACAAGCAGCATGTGCAGATTGTTCTACATTTAGAGTTTTTCAGTGATGATTTTGAGGAAAATTATTGCTGAAAGTTACAACAGAAGAATAGCTAGAGGGATTCGCAATGTCGGAACTACCTTTCACGGATGTTATTCTTATACTAAAACCACTGTGCGAGTCTTTTATGAGCGAGCCGAGTGTAAAAAAAGCTGCTGACATAAATGAGCTTGTCAATAGAACTTCCCCGGCAATACTTCAAAAAATATGTGAAAACGTCATTTACCCAATATCATACCACTTGAAGAACAATACATTTGGGTAAGCTATTGAAAATTGATCCAAACCTTCATGCAGATGCATAAGGTTTGCTATAGTCTGGACTATGGATATCTATTCTTCCTAATTAACAGAAGTCAGAACAAGTTAATGTTTTTAATAACAATTCGTACTTTTCGTTGATGTTAAGTCCCAGTGGACTTGGATTTCATCAGCGTGACAATACATATTTTTCAATTTTCCTCATGATTTATTTATCTCTTGATTTATGGATTTCTATCTTTGCTACAAGTGTATAAGAATTTTTGTCTTATAGCAAATTACAAGATATTTGATGACAATGGTGACTGGTTGGTATATCATAACTCAATTTAACAAACTCTTCTTTTCCAGTAAAGATGATAATTTGAAATTGATTGAAACCATCAGAACTGTGATCCTCAAAACTAGAGTAGAAAGCCAAAAATTGTTTTATGAACTTTACCACATTTTACGACTCCAGTTATGTCAACAAAATAACTCAATGGAATGTAAGTCTGCTGCTTGTGGCATATAGAGAGTAAGTTTAGTTTTGATGAACGATTAAGATTGAATTTCAGTGATAGAAATACACGAGGAGCTGAAAGAGCTTGTAACTCTTTGCTTAAGGGATCTTCTGAAAAATACCACTATCAGTATCATTGAATCATTTTACACCAGACAACGAGCTGCCCTCATAAGTCATGGCATTTACTTATGTATCAAATTAGCTCGAACAGAAAAGTCTTCGTCACTCAGGTAATTTGACTTTTCTTTCAATGTAAGAAAATAATAACAAATTCTACATTTATCTTTCTCAGAATATCTGCGATTGATGCAGTGATGGCCTTGTTACAAGTTCACGATGAGGCAGATTCTCAAGATATAGTCTTGCGCAGTCAAATAGCTGATGTAGTAATGTTATATCTACCTGGAGTAATCAGTGGCCTCCTGGAAGTAGCTCTTGGTAGTGATATCCAGAATCATAAAGTTACTGCGGTACGCTCATTCTTACTTACAAAGATTTTACTAGGATTGGCTCTACGATAATGTATGATATGCAACCCATACTCAAAGTATTCCTGTGATATACCTCTTCATCATGCATTATAACTGTGGATTACTTTTTGGCTTATAGTCACATCAACTGTTCCATCTTGAGTTGAACTCTTCAATTAACCTTAGGTTGCCATCAAAGCCTGGAGTAGAGCTCTAGCTCTCGTAATGCAAGACTTACCTCAAGAAGATGTTGCATTGAATAATCAAGTTTCGACATTAATGTTGGAAAACGTCAGAAGTAAGGACTCGAATGACTTGAAGGAGATGGAGAAAGTCTTGGGTGATGCAAAGAGGACTCCTGAATGGTATCGTGCTGTTTCTGAGAAATTCAAGGAAATTTTCATAGAACTGGATCTTTTGACAAAACATTCAAACTTCAAGGTTCGAAAAGAATTAGGCCAAGCTGTTAGTCTTTTGTTGCTGACTTGCTCTAGGTACATATCTACAAGATATGAGATCTTACAGAAGGTCATTTGTTCATGCTTTGACTAAATTACCGTAGATTTTGTGTATGTTATCATACCAAATTTCAGGAATATGGAGCCTTGTTTTCAAATTTTCATTGAAATTCTGATCACTTTGTCTGAAGATGAGAATAGTCAAGTTTCTGCCGAAGCAATCAAAACTTTGAACCAACTCCAAGAATTATACCATCAGAATCCAAAAATGAAATCAATCATTGAGATTCTAGAAGAACAGCTCTATAATTTACTAATAAAGTTACCCAGAGTAATAAGATCGTCTGGTGAGATGATAACTTTCTGGATTAATCATGTTTGCATGAAATTCTATACCCTATTTTTTGTAGGTGAATCTTCACAGTTGATGTGGTTGAATCGTTTTGCTGGGTATCTTAAAATCTTAGGCAATCAAAGACTCTCGCGAATCTTGCTATCAGCATCTCATTTCCAGAAACTGATCGTTACTCTGGTACACCTTGCAGAGCTTGATTGCAGTGGTGTTTCCTTATTAGAAGATATTACAGAAATTGGTCAGTTTGCATTGGTATACTGAAGTCCAAATTTCTATGAGGAATCTTAAATTCATCTCTTTTCAGACTTTGAAGACAATTTTTGCCATGATTCTCCTATAGCCTGGAAAGAGTTTAAATTCCTACCTGATCAAAATGCAGGAGAAAAATTGATGAAGATATTCAAAATTTTGGGCGAGATTCAAGATCGTAAATTTTTGGTAGAAAGTATATTGAAAATCATACCCAACGCGTCAAAATTCAAGAAAGAATTGATCCTACTATTAAACACAATACTAGAAGGTATAATCAGATTACATATATTGTTGATAATTTCTGCTGATAAATTACAAATGATAATTTACAAAATTTCGCAGTCCCGAGAGATGACGAGATTCAAGTGTCAATATGTAAGCAAGTTGTGGAGTATTACTTAGAGCCAGATATCTGGGTATTACCTTTTACGGTATCTGAAGATGTCAGTCTTCAAAATGCTCAAAACAATATAATACAGGCTTGTCTCTTGCTGGAGGGTTTGGGGATCGTATCAAATTTGTTGCAAAAGGATTTTCAAATTTTTCTATTGAAAACGTTGTATCCGATCATGGAGCGAGCAGGTAATATGAGCATTAGATCATGCACATTACTGACGGTTGTGCGCGTGATAAGCAACCTCTGATATTTTTACTTTCACAGGCTGTGAACACAACTTAGTTCGGACCATTGGATTGTCGACTCTCAGAACTATATCAAAATCTCAAAACCTTGATACCATAGGTAATTTATTCAAGGTTAACGTCGATTATATTACCTATCATGTGTCGATGAAATTGCGACGAGTCGACAGGAACCCAGGAGTTTTAAATGTTGTGAAAGTTGTAACACAGTATACCACAATGGATTTTCTCCCACATTTGAATAGTATAGTCGACGATATACTAGTGCAGTCTGCTTCCAACATACAGAGGCGGAACGCTACTTCATTCCTCAGAGTTTTCCATGCATTTGCCATTTGTATCGAAAAATTATCAAATAACGAATACAGTGACAAAACCGATGAATTTTTGACAGCTATGAAAGCTCTTACACCAGCCGAAATCATCATCAATAATATCATTGAATTCAAAAATGCTCAAAATGAATCTAGAATGTACGATAGTCCCGCAGAATTAGAGGAATTCGATGAAAATCTTCTGGATTGTGCCAAAAACGATGCAATTGATGCATTTACAGGAGAACTAGGTCAAGGTATGAGACTAACATTATATATTTTGCTGAATTAAATACTTATGTCTATATTTGTTAGATAACACTGGTAATTCTCATCATTTCTTTTCTGCAGATGAAGAAAACAAAAAACCTCCATACTTCGTCAGTATGATCAGAGAAATCATGAAAAGATGTCTTCATTATTTACCTTCACAAGACTTTACTGAATCAAGTTTATCAATGCAAACTTTAAAAAAGGGTGCTCTTATTCTCAAGCAATGGGAGAATGAGTTACTTCCAGTAATCCACGAGCTGTGGCACCCTCTAGTTCATAGGTTTCAGAGTCCAAATCCTTTAGTGATAAATCATGCATGGCAACTGCTGTGCTGTATAGCCAAAGTTTCTCAAGATTTTATTCGGGCCAGAACACTAAAGTGAATGTCATCCTTTTTTCTTCAATCAAACTGAATGTTCCTTATCCTATCAATTTATTTAATATTACGGTTTTTAGGCAAATTTTACCATGTTTATCGAGTTTTCTGAAGAGATCATTGATAGAAAGTTACAAAAAAGATCCCGCAAGCACTTACAAATATACCCAGCTATTCAAACTGCAAAGAGAAATTTTAACCCAGATGGGCAGTCTTGTCAGAGATTTAAAAATACACGAAAAAGATACTTGGGACATTCTGGAAATTACGGAGCCTTACCTCGACTCCATGCAGCATTCTCAACTTCAGGTATTTTTAATTTTGTAAGAATCAAGAAATTAATTAATTGATTAGACCAAAAATAAATGTTTCTTACATTATTTATAGGAGAGCTGTGTAAATATGTACAAAGAAATTTCAGACTACAATGTAGACCTTGTTCATATAAAATGTATGGATATTTGGAACCGGCAAGTGGAATCTGTATCATTAGGAAATGATTCAAGAGAATGGTATTCCGAGGTAACCATAACGAATCAAACGTGACGTAATGATCTAGTCGAAAATCATATGACATTTTTTTTCTCATCTTGCAGGTGATCAACTGCAGCACTCCAAGTACTTTCAAACGAAATTTGCTGAATATATTGGATTATATACATAGCAGTCACAAAGAATTTTTATAATTTTGTTTATACTTGAATTTGTACACATTAGAAATTGCATATCTTTGTATACTACAGAAAAAGTATCCTGGTAGATTTTAATAAGGTTTAGGACGTAGTACCTTTTTTATCTGAATCATGTGCAAAAACATTGAGATGTAATTATGGAAAATTATGCAAGTCTGAGTTGATCCAATGGATTGCGCAATGGGATTCAATAACAACGATGTCAACATTGAATTTCAAGTTCGTTTTTAAAGCTCCTCTCGAAATTGGAGACTCTTTAGACATTATTTGGCAACTTTATATTTTCATGAAGAAAGTTCATGGTGAAAAGAGAACTGCTATTCCATTTGACACAAAACATACGAAATTAAGATACACGTCCCAAATTGTGATTCAAAATTCACTCATCGTCTGAAATTCGTCAATATATACTTTTCATTTTCAATCGAACCAGAGCACGTGTTAATTCATGATTTAGATCTTGTTTCTCACTTGATCAAAATGAGAAGCTATCTCTAAAACACTACGATTCAAAGTCACATTTATTGTGTTTCTGTAAGTTATGTACAAACATAAATATAAGTTTTCTAGCCTTAACGATCCTCCTTTGGTTCATTTTAGCCCATGGATGTTTTTGTTGAAGTTATTGTAATAGGCTTTGTAATAAAAGTTTGCGTAAGATAATTTATTCACGAAGTATCTTCACCTTCTTTGATCAGTATGTCTAGTTGTAATACTTCACTCGAACATTTTTCAACTTTCAAACGAGGCTAACAATATACAAAAATTTCTTGCCTGAGAATTCTTTTTCAAACTTTGTATACTCTCGATGGAAATTTTCTAATCATTTGAAACGACACTCCATTTAACCAATCACGACGAAAAGTTCGGACATCTAAAAAGCGATGTCTTCTTTCTCTTTTACAATTTGGCCATATCTTTCTGCTACTGAGCAGATTTGACTTTAGCCAAGAGCGGTGTCATCTAAATAGGAGAAAGTAATTTCAACTTGAATAATTTTTTGAAAAAAACGTGAAGTTGACATCATTCAAAACAATCGTCTAGGTTTCGTGACAATATTTCGTTTTCCTCCTCTTTTCAATAGAACAAATCAACAGGTTTGCAGATAGCGATTGAGACCTTTTCAAGAACTTTCTACAATAACGAACTGATAATTGAATCCACTTCAAAAGTACTTGTTCTCTTCATTTGTTACTCAAATCTACGTACCGAACAATCACAGGTAATAAACACCCACTTTCTCAAAGTATCCCAATCTATACATATTCACCACTTTCACTGGGAACCACATTTCACACATTTACATTATCCCTGAGAATATACATTATTCCATCAGTGATAAATTTCAATTGATTAACCTTAATTTACAAATGATATTTAGGTCCCTAAATTGAGCTGGTGGTGTTGAATCTTGATAGTTCAAGTTACCAAAAACGATTGTTCTCACTCAAGAGAATGGCAACAAAAAAACAGTATCTAATATAAGCTATTGAGTGGATGAGATACCTTTGATGAACTGTAGATTCAGATCAGAGCTACTGATGTAAAGGCATGGTGCAGGTAGTGAGTTAACATGAGACTGGCTTGCTCTGCGTCATTACTTCCAGGCTTGCTTCTGTAACTTTTGTGAAGCAAACTTCTTCGAAGCATATGAAGAAATTACCAAGGCTGCAAGCACTATAACTATGAGATAGTAGTCGAAGTCTTCTTTGAGTACGTCAAACGTTTTCGACGGCGATACTCTCGTGTAAAACAAGTCTAGAATTGAAATTGATATGATCAGTGATAGGTCCTGGTTTGATTTATTACACGATTTATAAACAATTTCTCCAAAATTTCAACGATTGCTTGGGAAGATTGCAAGCCAATCAAAACACTATTTTAATTTGAATACATTGCGTCTAACTCGGCAATTATGTCATAGCGTGAATGATTTAAGAATATTTCCAAATTTTGTGCAAAGCGAATCGTAAGGTAACCGCTACAATCATACATGAAGAGCTATAATCTAGATCTTCATTCAGAATGTTTTCAAACTTACCAAGACCACGAACAAAGACTAGACAAGTACTTTCAAGGCCACTGGGACTTGTATGAATGCCAGCAACTCTGTGGATACTTTGATTATAATTTATGATACCATCCATGTGGATTGGTATTTCTGGCATGTATGGAATGACACCCTCCTCTCGCATTTCAGGATTGACCGGTCTTCTTGGATCCAACAGCATCCATGGTAACTCTAAAACTCCTCCATTGGCCAATGCAACTGCAATAAAGGAAATGTTGATCGTTGGCTTTCGAAAATACTATGGCCTACTACGAGATCGATAGCATTCTTACATAAAGGTCGAGTATTATTTAATTTGTTTTGTTTGTCCGAAAAAAAGCAGAAGTAGCACTCTTTATTTTGTATAAAAAATGTCTGGTCCATTTAGATTGTTACGAGGATTGTCGTAAGAATGGATATACATAAGTAGAATTACGAAATGATTTTTTTGAGTCCATTCGTAATTACCTAGAACATGTTTACTGGTGATCCCTTTTTCCGTAATGGTTTCTTGCATCGATTCAATCGAGGCTGGGAAAATGAAAGCTTGTCTTTCGACGAGCGGTAACTTGGTTCCGGCTAAGGATGAGAATACTGAAACAAAATGAATCGTCGAATTTGAGATTGACGTTTGATTCATGAGAATCTGATTGTAAAAAGAATTTGGGAAGTACCTGTGGATGTGCTCTGGTACTTGCCCTCGTACAACTCTAAACTCGCCAGCTCCGTTCTGCGGCTTTTTTCGTTATAGTAACTATAAACCAGCCAGTTTTCGGAGTGAACAATGTGAACGGGTCCCCTGATTCGTTTGTGTACGATCGAGAAGACCATTGTTCCGGATACAACGTCCAATAAGTATAATGTTAAAGTATCTGCAACATATCGAGAAGCAAATCAATAAATATCTTCGAATTGACGAGAAAGGCACGAAGAAATGAGTAATAAGAAGAATCGTTACTTTTATGAGCACCACTTGTTCCTTGAGTAGCAATAGCGACGAGATTAGGATTGATATACTTGTACAAAACGGATCTGTCACTCAGCACGCGACCTTGTGAGTGTACTCTTTCGAGAGGACTCTTGGATACGACATGGGTTATCTGTTGAGTCTTTGGCGACAAGTAGAGCTCCCATACCTGAAAAAACATGATACCATGAAGAATTTCGTGATGCGTCGAGAACAATATTTGAAGTTATCATAAGCAATTTTGTAGATATTTCGTCCTTGATGTTTAATATATAAGTTGATTATTTGGTCTCATCCATCTGAGAAAAAATTCTTGGTCGTACGGCCATGCGTATTGTCGTACGACCCAAATGGTATTTGCTGCAGAACAATACCGATTTTGTTATCGCATCAATCTATCAGAACGGTTTGGTGATCTGGTATTAGAGCCAGAATAGTTCAATATAACGCGTATATTTCGAACGCTCCGATACATGATGGATTCAATGTCACATTACGGATATTTTGCTACAAAAGCTACCAATTTTTTGCACGGGATAGCACCGCAAAGGGACAAATATAATCCAACGATTTTTTAGGTTATTCATGCCAGATTGGTTCAATAACAAAATCATTTTGCTGTGGTGACAATCCAGTATTGGTCTGACGGCAATACCACGTAGCAATATAGTCGTATTGTTCTGACGGCAATATTTTATTCTCAGTGTGAAGGACGGTGGGGAACTAAATAAATTCCCAAAATTTCATGAAAGAAATTTTATTGCTACGTTTCGTCCACTAGGTTTCGTGGACCTCATCACGCTTCAGGTTTGTTATTCTTTAGATCGTCATGATATTTTTGAACGATCTTGTAATAGAGCACAGACATAACGTCTGGCTCCTGTCGATACAGGTAAATAGAATGAGTGAATAGAATTTGACTCATTTGGCAGATTACAATTTGAATACGAGTTATGGGTATCAATTTTTATGACTCCAGTTGAGTCGAAAAAATTATTGAATTCGAGAGAATTTTGAGCTATTGAGGTATAAAATTTCAAAGAGTGCTAAAGGCATCCATTGTGACTCTAGGTAGAATTCTGAAAATATCTTCAGTTTCAAAGAAAAGTGACGGTGATATTTCCATCGAACTGACAAGAGAATTTTAGAAAACTATACAACATAAAAGATGGTCCTAGCAATTTCACTTAATCTCATCCCCCAGTATACTGAGGGCCACATTATGTCCACATTTGCTGAATAGTGGTCTCATAAAAAACGTAAACCAATTTGTACGTCAACAGCTTCTACTCATTGCAAAGCCCAGGTTCTTCCGAATTCGGAAACACGATTCAAATACAGTACCCAATTTTTCAATCTTACCTTGTTAGTGACGAGATTCTGTTGAGTACTAAAAGCGAGCGAGTAACCCGCGAGTTGACCCGTCGTTTTGTCAACGGTAAAGATGTAGGTGTTACGCCCAAGCGACGTGACCAAAGCACTTGCGCTCTCTGGATACACGTGAGCTTGCTCATGTTCGTCCAGGATCACGATGCTCCGAAGGAATGTATCAGTGCTTGCGTGAAGCAACATCGACTGCTTCGGACGGTAACCGAGTTCGGTACGACCTGCACCGAGGGCTTGACCATTTATTGGATTGAAGAAGAACAGCACTCCGTTGCCCGTCACCTGCAAATGTCATCACATACTCGTACTGTGTCGGAGACCATCGTAACGAGTTGCTAAGCGTTTGTAATAGGGATTCCGAGATCAAAATGAGATGAGATTTGACATCGTCTCGATCTCAGCCCGTTCGAGATCTGGAAATTCCAAGATTTGTCTCATCTCGGTTGAAATTTCTAGAACCAAATCTCATCTCGTCTCATCGAGATCGATTTGTCTTGCAGAGATTTCAAAAAAATGCATCGCATGTCATTCCCGGGCACAACATCATCCTTAATTCATTATGTCGAAATATAAGAAGGAATACTGTGATATTTATCATGTGGATGATGTTCGAATTCATGATTATAATGAGATGGAGATTGATGAGGATAGGCTGAACTTGGATAATCTGTTGAGCCCACCAGCTGAGCATCTTACAAGGGATTCTGATTTTGATCTCTAAGTTCGGGAACCAAGAGAAGCTTGCAACATTGACGTTTTGGGTTTATAGAGATCGAATTCCTCAAAATTTCCTCTTTTATCTAGATTGGCTAGAGATATCTTAGCTACCATGCCAACTTCAGTGCCAAGCGAAAGAGTATTTTCAGAAATGGCATTACCGGTGACTAAAAATCGCTGTTTCCTTTCAGATCATCTGATTCGATGTTTAATGTGCATCAATAGGTGGATGCATTGTGACTTGGGGGAAACTATTTGTCATGTTGGATCTAGATTTTTAATGTATGACTGATATTCTCAACTATTAATTATTTTTATAGTTGTCTGACTTTTACGATCGATACAATTCATTTACAATTTGGGTATGTTCATAGATGATTTCATTTGACTCCTTATTTATTTATTTGTCATTATGATTTCATCTATAGATGGATGTAAGATATCAAAAGCCGTCAAAATGTTTGCAATTCTCCTCGTGATGGTGATTTTATAGATTATATTTTACCAAGGTAATGAACAACTTAATCATTGAATTCATCTAATGGCTTTTAGGCGGATTTGCCATGATTTACGATTTGTAACCAACCCAAGTCAACCGAAAAATGTCGAGATGTCAAACGTTTCAAGATTTTTCGGTTGAGATTCTCGACTCGTTGAGATTCTCAGTTTTGAGACACATCTGAAATCTTGTCTCAATCTCAATTGGAGGCCTTAGTTTGTTACGAGGATAAAAATTTGTTTTCACGATATGCAGTGCAGTTTTTTCAAAATGGCAATTGATATTAGTTGTTGAACAGAAATGATCTAGTTAATCGCAAGGAGACGACGACATGCAGATGAACTAATCGAGAGTTGGGTAACTATGAGTGAGTTTTTTGAGTAGATAAAGATATCTCAAAAAATATGAGATGAAAAAATGGGAAAGAAACTCTGAATATACAGATTTATCCGTGCGTTCAAAGAGATCTTTACTTAATGCAAACTCATCGACAGTGTTGGAATTTTGCAATAACTGATAGATTTTCCCGGTATCACAAGTTTGACATAAAACGCGCAGATCCCATGAGCTCCATATAACTGGTGATATTTCCAACATTTGGGGTATTTCACAAAATAAATGATGAATAAAAAATTGATTGGCTCATGAAGGGTATTGCAACTAAAATAAGTCGGGCAGTAGTATAGGTCACTTTTAGGCCAGGCGCGAAGCTTCAACGAGTTTTGACGTGAATTTTGTGCCTAAAGTAGACTTTCATTTCTACAGTTATGAAAGAGAATGCTTGTATTTTAAGCTTTCAAAAGCACGGTGGAGAAGACATTGTGAGGAAGTAAAATGTCCAGAAAAGAGATTACCTTATCAGCAGCCAGAAGTGCACACTGAGGTGGATGCGGAAAATGCCGGCTGCCTCTCTGTACGTACAGAATCATCTTATCCGAGTCTTGGGAGAATCCTCGAATATTGGGAACCCGTTGTTGCCAGATTATCTCACCACGTCGAGTCTCGATGCCGAACAGCTGTAAGGTAATGAAATTGAAATACCCGATCAGGATACATTTAAATTTGCCACAATACTCAAGCTCAGAACTTTCAAACGATTTACTTTGCCCGTTGATGTGACCGCAACAATCATCTTGTGCAAGCCAAATTTGTCTCGAACCAAGTCAGCCCTTTGACTCGATTGTTGAGGTTCGAGTCCTAACAAAGTCTGCACAAAACTTCTCATTTGATTGGCCTGGGAAGTTAGCCGCCTCACTAGCATGCCAAGTACATCCCCTGGTGAGAAATTGAATTAAGGTCATAACAATTCATAATAGCACAGTCAATGTAAGAAAAGTACAATGTATTGCGTAATCTCTACAAGCTCTTCTATTTTCACAAATTAGTGACAAGCAGAATCATTTCAAGCACTTGCTGCTTTAGATTACACGATCATGTTTTGTTTTAACAGACTTTTTCTCTAAGACCTATTGATTATAAATTAAAAAGAGACAAAACAATTTAAAAAGCATCGTTCAGAAATTGCGGCACATTCAACAAGGCAATCATGCTGTATCACATCTGTCTTTTAACAGTTCAATCTAATCCATTGAAAAATAGCCAACGTTAAATCATCACACAGCAACACGTGTGAGTGTCATCACTTTTTTAAATAGAGAGACTGATGCACTCACTCGCGACGGTGAGAATTGTTCACTAGGCAGTGTATCTATCCATTTGAAATCTTTTGATTGTTGTAAAATAATTGGTAAGGTATGCAGTCATTTTAGCGAGCGCCTATTTGATAAAAGCTATTGCGTAGAGCTCCGGCCCCGAGTCACAAAATCGTTCAGAATGGGATACTATCTACATGTGAACGATCAACAAAAGTCGTTCGACCACTTTATCGTCCCATTAAACTTTTGCAAAGATAATTTTCATCACGGGATGGAATCACATGATAATTGTTTGATAGATTCAAACAGTATAATAACCCAGAACAAAAAGTTCATCAACTGTACTTAAAAGCCATTTGCACTCCACTTTGAATAAAACTAGGAAAACGGACTCCAAGTCTATGTGCAAAGATAGAAAGTTGATTATGATACTTGATTTCTTTCTTTCAAATCCATCATAGATTTCACGCCCGGAATTCAGTTTTAATAATAAATTTCTGGTAATATTACAATTACCTTTGTAGTGAGGTAAAGGTCGACGAAGAGTTGACTGATGGATAAGGTCATCAAAAATACTAAAAAATATGAAAAGCAGCGTAAATTTGCTCGTCTGTGCTTGAACACGGACGCAGAATAGTATTATACGCACCGATGGCGAAAAAGTCGCTTTACGCACGAGTGCGATGCTTTACGCACGATTGTGATGCTTTACGCACGGTTGAGTTGCTTTAATTGGAAAGCAATCTCAACCGTGCGGAAAGCATCACATGAGGGCGGAAAGTTCGCACGAGGGTGGAAAGCTTTCGCCAGAGTTGCGTATTGCATTTTTCGATTTTACGCACGGTAGTTTTCGTTTACTTAACGCTTAGTCGATCGAAAAACGTATTTCGATACTCGGGCGTGAAGTTTTTTTGCTTTACTCGTGCTAATTTCGACCCTCGCCAGGGCTCGGACCGAAAACTATCACTCGAAAAGCAAAACCAAACTTCCCTCCTTCGAATCGAAAAATACTATTTTATAATACTGACCGGAAAGTTGCTAACACGCGCGCAATTAACAAGCCCCAGATATTTGCGAGTAAGCAACGCGCAAGTGCGAGGTAGGGCTGAGGAAAGTTTTGGACATATCATGGATATTACTTTGGCCAAACTTGAGTTAATTGGGATTGGTATTATCTAAAGATCATTCTAATTTTACATGCGCTGAAACTCATCTCGTAATTATCGATGTGCTAGCAGCGTTACAATGAGTGCAGGAATCCCTCGATTGACGTATTGTTCGGACAAGGGAAGTACTATGTACCCCAACGCCACTTTAAATTAGGTAAGTACTGCGTTCACAGAAGTCAAGCATAATTAGTCGAGGGCGTGCAGGGGAGTGGAGCGGGGGTGTGGGGGCGGAGCCCCCCACTTGACAGAAAATTCTGATATAAGTGCATTACATCTGATGAGAACTTGAACCGGAGATTGGGAAGAACTTAGTTCTGTCAGAGATTTTTCTAAATAAGACGATCGATCTATTAGTATTATTGGTAATCTCTTGTCAATGATGCAGCCCTCTGTCGAGGAAGGTTCAAGTGATAGAAAGAATTCTCATTAGGCACTCTAACGACGAAGACGAGAAGATTTTACTTGTCCATTCATTTGAAGAAGAGATTTCTAGCGATTGTTAGATACAGTATATTGGAAATTTGCGGAACTGCAAGGATGGTTAGAAATTACCACTCATCACTGAATATTTTGCACCTGTTCATTCAATTACATCGAGGTAATCAACAATTGTTTACATCAAATTATTTGGGCACCGTGTCCCGCCTTGTGATTCAATTCAAAGTTACCTCGAAAGTTACACATCTCAAAAGAAAATTTTGTGTCGTGACTTTTTCCTGTAATTCTCTCATATAATACGTGGTCCCAATCTATCGAATAAAATTGACTCATATAATTTCAAAAACAATTTCACGGCGACTCAGATTATTCTTACGAGAATTAATTCCAAAACGACATACAAAATAGTGTATTCATACTACTAATCAAATAATATTTAGATAGTTGTCGTTACTTTCCTTGAACTGCAATAATTTTTATTCCGTTGTAAAGGAGTCCGCGACGCCGGCGCAGGCGGGAAATAAAAACGGCACCGGCGCGAGCGCTATAATCGCGTCATTGTGGGGAACTGAGGCTCGAATTCGTCGATTGAAGGGAACTGGAATTTTCTCTATTGGATCCATTTATAGCAAGATTTTCCTTGAACTCTTCGTAGTTCTGAAAATTTTCGCGAATTCAGAAACGAGGTGTAAAGCAGTACAACCGTGCGTAAAGCAATTGCTTTACGATCCCTCATGCGTAAAGTACTGCTTTACGGACGGTCGCTGTGCTTTACGCATCAACTTGACGGTCAAGTATTATAAACTAGTATTTTTCGATTCGAAGGAGGGAAGTTTGGTTTTGCTTTTCGAGTGATTGTTTTCGGCCCGAGCCCTGGCGAGGGTCGAAATTAGCACGAGTAAAGCAAAAAAACTTCACGCCCGAGTATCGAAATACGTTTTTCGATCGACTGGGCGTAAAGTAAACGAAAACTACCGTGCGTAAAGCAGTGCTTCACGCACAGTCGATCGAAAAAAATAAAGAAGCTCGTTTCAAAAATCTTGTAGACCTTTCTCTACTTCTTGATTGAACAATCAAGAATCCTAAAGAAGTCAATACTTTTGGTGGTTTATAAAAATCCTCCCAAGTTGGAGTGAAACGGCCTTTAAGCTCGAGTTTAGCGTAGAAATACAAGTGCCTCGTTCTAACTCAAATATTTTGTTGCCGAGTGTCATAGTATTTGGGTGTGCAGTATGAAAAGTTTTTCCTTAAAAACCCTTGCAAGATGCAAAGACTTAGCCACGAGGACTTCTTTGTACACAACGTTGGCCCTATGAAATCAAATTCTGCATAGAAAAATATTCTGGACAATGTAAAGCACGAGATAATAGCGAATCAAATGAATGTTGTAAATAAATACCATGTTTTTAAAGCACAATAATTCATGGAGTGACACTTGGAATGAGCATAATTTGCGAGCTTCTGCTTAACGTGATTTAGCCAAGTATGTAGGTTTGTGCTTTGTCGGCTCTAGCAGGCAGTCTAGGCTCGGAGGATCGGATGAACACTAGTTAGTGAGTTTTTTTGGGTAGGCTGTTCTTACTCTTTTTTCTAAATTGCGGGATTTGGTATACGGCTATTATCGGGATACTTTACCCGTACATGTCAGTTCCGTGCATACCCCTTTATGGCTCTATAGGCCACGGGAATCAACGTAGCGCTTTCATCTCGGAGGTTTCGTCTAATGCAGTGATATTACTTTGAAAACAATTGCTACAATATATGCAGGTGACTATTTAGTAGGCTAAAAGGGTATGCACGGAACTGACACAAAACCCCGGTAACACGCCTAAAACCACTTGGGTAGGGGTCACGCCATGCATTTAGGACTTGGAACCTATGAGAGTTAGTTGGTTCTATACCATACTTTGATGGGAAAATGCGAGCGTGATTATTTAGCTCGCTACAGCAAGTCTGCAAGCACAAGACTACCCCTTTGACGAATGAGAATCGTGCACGGAACTGACATTTCGACCCTTCATCTTTAAACATAAAAAAGATGAGTGGACGGATCGATCTGTAACAAAAGTTCCAAGGGTTTTTCAATAGAATACGTGTAGGAAAATTGGAATAGAGTGATTCGGAGCTTGTTCGTCGAAATGAAAAGCCGTCACACGTTCCGGGTAAACTATCCATATAATAGCCATATCTGTTGAGTTCTCTTGTTTACAAGATATGATAAATCATCCTTATAACCAGTCGGAAGTTAGACTTCATATCTATTAAACCAAATTCACGAGGTGTAGAACGACTAATTTCGAGATGCAAAATATTCAGTGACTGAAAAATCAATTGAGGAATAGAATTGGAACAATTGGAATCGGGTTCCCTTTGAAGCGCCATTACCAACAGCGTATACTTTTGGGCCCTAAAAAGTTTAGGAAAAATGTTTTGAAATCTTCGTCTGACTTGATAACCATACAACAAAGCTACATACAGAGTTTTCCGGTTCGAAGATCGGTACCACTCGTATCTTTTCAAGACAAAATCTTGTTAGAAGGAGCCGAGTTTGACATGCAGTTCGCTTTTTTAGCAGTCACAACGCGTTGA
Organism: Eretmocerus hayati; assembly: GCA_029851415.1. Classification (NCBI taxonomy): domain Eukaryota; kingdom Metazoa; phylum Arthropoda; class Insecta; order Hymenoptera; family Aphelinidae; genus Eretmocerus; species Eretmocerus hayati. Next base: position 123,763,278 of record CM056743.1, read on the forward strand.
CGATAACTTTGGGCCGCAGGGATTAGTTTTGAAAGGTGCTAAGATTACAACTTATTTCCAGTCGAGTTAAAGGCATGACATGACAGTAATTTCATGTGTTAAAAACGGTGAAGATTTCAAAAAGAATGACTTTTCTGATTCGATATACTCTTTCTCTTCCTCTTGCACCTACGACAACATTAAACCTTCCTCGATACCAAGATTTATTCTCGGAATATGTGAACTAAAATTATTCTTGATTCTGATGGTTAAATAATTGTGAATCATTACAAACGTACCGTAAAAATAAAAAAACCTATCTTATAGTCTGTAGACCATCAGAGGCGCGAAGGCTCGGCTCACGCTTCAAATTATCGTTACCACTGTTATTTTACCCAGTCAATTTGTAAAAATTTGCGGTCAAGAAAATTCACGAGAAACTACGGACAATAATGTGAAATAGACTAAAAACTGGAGTAAAAATTCATCTGGATCGGATTTTGTCAAGCAACAACGAACTTCGTCCAATACACGAATTTCTTGAGCATGACTTGTATTTGAGTCCACTCATCTATCTCCTAGTTATAATTGCGCTCTCTTCCTTTCCTCTCTTTAATTCACCTTCTGAGTTGATCATTTCATGAATGTTAATGCGGATATTCAAACAAATGGCAAAAAAAGGTTACGGGAACGAGAGCAATGCTTGCAAGACTTAGCAAGGGGTACTAATTTACATACAAATTATAAGAGGAATAAAAAAAACATTCTTGACGAGATAATAGTCAATTAGCTTCAAATCTAAAAGACAGGCTGAAAACGCAGTCCAAATCATCAAGAATATCAGGCATCCACTCAATTCGTCGACTTAAGAGAGACTAGATCCAGACAATGATAACAATTTGTTCCAACCTACATGCAAATTTTCAACTAAAAAAAAATCATGCCACTAAAAAACCATTTCAAAGTTTTAGATAATGCCTCATTACAGCCGTTTCCCTTACTCTACTTACATGAACCGTCTACATCAACACCTGACAGCAGCCATTCATAGAAGAAGATTTGTTAATATATTGTTGTAAAGAGTATTAGGATAATATTATACAGATGAGAGAATGTATGACACCACGAGCTTCCGCGTTAATTCTTATTCGAAGAAATAGGATGTATTAGGATTCTTAAGCTTATATATATATATAATAACTTTTTACTCACTCTCTTTTAAATCGAATTCCATTTCAATCGCCCGATCCTGTTCAGATATTGGCAATTCTACGATTTCAACTGCCACGATACTTGCTAGAGCTTCTTCCCTAGTCCATATCACTTTTTGTTGGAGCAAACTTATACTATGATCCTCGGAGGACATTAAGTATCTACATGTTCTTGCTTTCATTGACTGGTAAGTACAATCAGTTGCAACAATAGAAGGTTTGTACAAGGCATTGTGCATCCAATATCCTATTTTTTCTGGTTGAGGTTCAGATATTGCCAATTCCGTGGCAGTGATTGTTGTTGCCTACAAATAGAGTCCCTATTACTATACCTCACCTAATCAATGACTTACAGCAAAATTTTACAGGTAGATTACTACTTACGCCATTATTGTAAGAAGATTCTAATATTACTTTTTTGTTATCTAGGTTGGCAACATATACACCATTATGTCCATCAATATCTCTTGGCACTACAACAGGATCGCCTTCAAAGAGCAATAGGCGTTTCCTACGATTATTATCGGCACTAATAGACACTGCGGGCAAATTTCCAGCGACAAGAGACAGTTGATGGGGTCCTTGGGCCCCAGCACCAAATATGGTGTTGATTGTGATTGACTTTGGTTGAGCATTTGGTTCAAAAATATTGATGTTGAACAGTATAGCTGAATTACTATCTTGTTTCAGACAAACAAAATTGGAATCTGCTAAGACACACCTGCAAAATAGAAGTTTTTTGGTCATTCATGCAAGAAAGCGTAAAAATGCTTTTGTAATAAAGAACTCACTCTGTCTCTGGAGATACGAAAGGTGCAGAGACTTTTCTAAACTTCAGCTTTTCTCCAGTTTTGCTATCATATGAAGTTACTTCTACACCACTATTGTAAATGGGTAAAATGTGATGTAAAGTTCCATCTTTGATATACCATTTGACGTCTTCTATCCTATAACATGAGAAGACATGATATGCTTGGGATTCCTTGGTGGGTCAGGACGACATCGAAATGTAAGTAACTATCCAGGATGTTCAGGACTCTCAACAACAATGTGATAATGTATCACAGACAGAGGATTAGGAAAAAATCAGTGAACAGTGTGTTGACTTGAATTGTAGTTGAACTAAACGATTTAGATTCGACTTTTTAAATGGTGTTAATTCAACATCAAGTGCTTTACAATGAACATCCATTTTCTATAAAAGAAAAAACCTTTCAACACTGTAAAGTCCTTCGGTTGTGTATGACAAAAATGGAGAATCAATTCTGAAATGACACACATCAATTGGAGATGATTAGTAGGCAATACACTCAGAAATGTAGTGGCAATGTACAAATATTTATAAAGGAGGATGAGACCCTGTGACTGACCTATCGGGATTTTGATCTGCTAAGGTCCACTCTTTCACAATATGCCCTAAGGCCAAGTTCCAATATCGAACTAATGCTGGAACTCTGCCACTCACAGTAATGAGTTTTCCTTCTGCAACATTGCTTAGAGCTCGTATACGACCTGCACAGCCTTTCTCAAAAACTTTCCTCCACAGTATGTGACCTGAGGCATTATAATAAAAGAGATGAATCTATATTTTTGCTTCCATCATTCATGGTATGTCCAAGTAACTAACCTGTTCTGATATTCAAAGCTGCAAGAACATTTTCCTCTGTAGCAACAATAATTTTGTGGAATTTGGCTGCACTACTGCCAGTATCAAAACTAGCAAACTTTACTTTGCCAACATAATTCTGTCTCCTGGAAAAAAGAGATAAGACCATAGTAGCAGTATAAAAGAAACATCATAACAAGATCCAGAATTATACATAAAATCTGAAATGATGTTGATCAGAATGTGAGTTATTAACAATCATCCTATAAACGACTTAGTAATGACTGATTTGCTAAAAATTTATAATAGAATCAAATCATTTCACAAAGCTGTAGAACAGAGTATCATCTCTGATATACAAAAGGGAATCCAAGTCAGTGAGTGTTGACTAGAATTCAATTATGAAATCACATGATCCTAATATTTCAAATATCGGACTCCATGCCAGGAATTCAAATTGAGCAAACAGAGCAATACCAGTGCTTGTACAGTAAGAGCTCTGACAAACTGGAAATTGAGGTTTCCCTACTACGAGTAGATACAGAATCACTGAGAATTGCTTAGTCATTGTCAAAAGTATGGCAAACAAATGATGAAATAATGCATTCTTCCAATGAGGGCTTCCATCACTCACCAGTCAAACTTGCCGACCTGATCTTCATACAAGCAGAGAGAAAGGTTGAAAAGTCCTAGGAGCACAATGAGGCAATGCAAAAGCTGTGTTTCGTTGAAAATTCGTCGAAGCCCCGGGCCTGCGAGCTGAGGCGATGGGGCCATTGCGATGATAACAACTAAGATATGGAGGGTGACAACTGGGCCGACGGCGACGTGGACCGCGGTCACGACGACGACCTCGTTTATGCGCGATCGTTGATGGTGGTGTTGGTGTTTTTGTGGTGGTTCCAGAGTGGTTCGCGTCGAGCAGTATAATATAATCGAGGATGTCCGGCGACTCGAACGCCAACTCCCACGTGTATAAGTGGTACAAGTGGTCGATGCGCGAAGCTCTTATACCCCTAATATACATATATGAGCATCAACATCAATATAGGTATACTTATGGCCATGGTATAGTGGGCAGAAAAATTTTGTTTAATTCATACAATGTTCATATCAATCGATGGGGCATGAATTCCTCAGTCTCGGGATATGACTGATTTTAATTTCTCAACCTTCAATTTTCCAAAAACAGTGAATGAAGGTACCGTTGCGGTATGTCTGGCGAGGCTCGAGGGAGGTCTCCCCAAGTCCGATCTCCGGCTCAAATTATTCCTGAGAGTCCAAAACTAATTCCTCAACCCCTACTTGAGGACCAAACAATTTGTTTATTCAAAAAACCAAAGATTTATTGACAATTACCCCCACCCCTCGTTGAGCGGAAAACACGCGATGGCGTAGGTCAAGTGCGCAACAAGGCGCGAATAATTTGAATGTGACAACTTTACGGGAGAGGGGCTTGTGACTTGTCTGAAACTCATAAACAGTGTGCGTTTTGAGGCACAACCAGCTCACCCAGGGTGTTAAGATCCGATGATGGTCACCAGGAAATGAGACCCGGCCTCGACTTAGTGAATCGGCGTCCGGGCCTTGACAATTTATTTTGGTGCATTTCAGAGGTGCGTTGCAGACGACGTGGAATTTATGGTCGCCCATGTGTGCACCAGGATGCACTGGGATGCACCGCAAAAGAGAAGTTTTCTTTAATGTAGTGCTCCAGGTTTCGGGATGGCTCTGGGACGACGGCAATATCTAGGAAGCGGTGGCAGAACAAAATTTGTGGAAATAACCTCTAATTTGTACGCTTGCAGTGAGGCTCAATTTCACGTGATGTGCGTTGAATTGTCATGTTTGATGCATTCAGAATTCTCAGATGCGATTCATGACTATTCCTGGATACATTACTCCACCCTGAAGAATGGAAACACTGGCACTGGATAGAAACCAAACAGCGGAGAGGACAATTCATTCTCGTTACTTTCAGTTAGTCAGAAAGTTAGAGATCATTTTATTGAGTCCACAGAATACTCATGTAGTTATTACTCTCATGAGTGCACTGCTGATATAAAAGCTTGATTCCTCAATGAGTGAGCAACAGTGTTTCGTGGAATTGTAATTGGTCGTTTCTGACTACACGTGTCAGTTTCGTACTACCTCATTGATGAAATACTGTCGAAGGGTGAATGAACTCCTTCAAGAAACTTGCTGATCCAAGTTACAGAATGTTATGGAATCAGCACCACACACAGGATCAATCTTTGTTGTGGTTTTCTATCAAATTAACGAGTTCTGCAATCATGTCTCACAGACATCAATTAGTCAGTCTGAGCATTTATTTACAGCATCAGTAATATTTTTCATGAATGTACGGATGGGGAATTATGGAATACAGTCCATGTCAATTTCCACCTATTCATCTGCTTTGATCAGTTTCTAGAAACATGTCACACATTGAAATACTCAAAACTACTTGAACATCTTCACACTTTCAATGGCAAATTTCCATTTCGAATGAAAACAGAAGGATTCAAAGGTTTCCGTGGTACTGAAGAGAGGCACTGGGCAGCAAATTTGACAGTATGGCATGGGTATCATAAGGTTATTGTTTCAATCAATGGAAGCTTACTCTATTTATCGAATGATTAGAGCAATGGTGCTTAAATTTTCCACTGAGGGCTCCATAATACATACTCAGTTGGGCATCGCTCTTATTCAACACCTAAGTAGGAATCTTCCTTTATTGTCAATGGAAGAGAAGCAAAAACTGAATCAAATGGCCCTCTAATGCTGGCCACTCCCACAATTATTCAGATAAAAATTGTTAGAGGTAGAACACTTTTAGGGCTCCACCTGAGATTAATATTTTGAGAATCCAGAAAGAAACTTGGAAAAGGATCTGCTAGCGGATCTTACAAACTTTTATTTTATACACGGGTCTGTCGCATTTTGGTATTTCATCCAGCAAGTCAAATCAATTCGACTGAAGTATTATATTCCGACAGCTATGTGCTTCTATCTTCCTCAGTTATCAAAGCTCACATCCCTTGATATGACGACCACGCGTTTTGATTTTTCCTCTTCTGAATACAAATCGGATTTTTAAAATGAAATAGCTGTTGAAGAGTCTTTCACCAATTTTCAATTGGAAAATTTCATGTAAAATGTAACGTAAGTATACCCCCCCCCCCTTCACCCGACTCTGATTCTTCGATCATAGCTTCGGCCTCCTTCGAAATTTCAGATGGTACCACAGCCGTAAATTCATTTCAAGACCTCCGAAATGAGCTATAGTACTCACTACTTTGATAAATCAGATCCAAGTTACCCCAATTTTCTCGAGTGATTTTGCGAGAGTTCATCATAAGGGAGTGCAAACCTGCGAATTCCCCGCGACATCCTTTTAAATAGTGCAAGTCGGGGTATGCCGCTGGTTCAACTAACTATTTCTTCCATGGTTTGACGCGATAAACATGTATCAGATCGGTAAACTTGAATGCGAAAGGATGTAGCGAGGATTGAAACGAGACTTATTGGCTTTTAGTTTTTAGAGCTAAATCAACTCTTGCAATGCTGTGCATTTTTTCAAAATAAACGTCATCTTTTAAAAATAGCTCCTAAAGAATCTTTCTTTATTTGTTGAAACAGTTTTGAATTGAAAATATCAGGATGCCACTGATTTCATAAAAATCACGATAAATTAAATTTATTAGAATATTGTTCATTTGTTCAAATAGCTATCCCCGCCAATTTCACTATGCGTTCAGATGTCAGCTGGGTTGACAATTTCAATGAATTTTGAACGTGACACGATTAATAATTTTTAAAATTAACTAGCGCTTGACGTCATCAACCAGTCCTTATCAGGGTTTTTAACGAATTCCATTTTCAATCGCGTTGAATTTCGTTGAGTCTCATTCGATGACCCATTTCATGACGAAATCCCACTTAAAAAATCATAATCGTCACAATATGATAATTATGATTTTTAGAGTGGGATTTCGTTATGAAATGGGTCATCAAATAGGACTCAACGAAATTCAACAAAATTGAAATGGACTTCGTTAGAAATGCTGGTCCTTATTGCGATGTCACGTCCGATTTTTGGGCAAAGAAGAGTATATATGTCAAGAAAATCGTTCGTAACTATCGCTCAAACATCGATCCTATAGCTATCCATGTCTTTACGCATTTACTTATTATTAGTCGGTAGATCAAGACATAAGGGCCCTGGTATGAATATTGTGTTAAGATGTCAACGATTCATGTAAATATTTTTCACCTCGATCGCGGGGTACGGTCACATTTCCAAGCGCCTTCGTTTCTTTCCAGAAGAAATTTGTTTCGTATCAGGTAATTGGATTATAGTAGTGCACGGTAGTGTATTGCATCCAAAAACTCGATAAGGCGACTTAATCAATGTTAAATCCAAATGGAGGAAGACTGGCTTAACTGAAAACCGAAACTGAATTGAAACTGAGTAGTACGTTGGTAATCAATTGAGGGGCTGCGTTAAAAAAAGGGCGTAATGGTGGGTACGCACTTTTTCCGCCCTGTCACTCTTCGATTCCTCTGAGGGATGTCCTAACCATCCATGAAACCCGTTTTGATAATAAGTATTAAGTACCTCGAGATCTTGAAAAGGGCGTAAACGCCATTATGCCTTTTCTGCGATTTGACAAAAGGGCGTAACCGCCTTTACGCCCCTTTGTTCATAGAATTATTGGTGTGTCGATGGCTAATCTAATTTCCTCAGAATGTCTTTTGCCAAAATTGATCTGGAGCAGTTGAACCGTAGAAAGGAAAGCAAGGATGAAATTCTTAGGGAAAGTGCCTGGAAACTGGAGGCTAACTCGACGATCCCCATTTGAATCCGTACGTCTCTGGTTCTACTGTATCGAATTGACTTAAACAAGTGGTCATTTTGAAGCTGGTTAACCTATCCATTCAAACTACTTTCAATAACCAAAATCCGTGAACATGCCTAGGAAGTTCACATCGGTGAGACGAAATTACAGAGAATTGAACTATAACTCGTTCCATGTGAATTTTCTGCGCTGGCCCCAAAATCAGTTTCTAATAGGTGGCCGATCCAGTTACCTCCAAGATCACCACTTGCTGGACTCGATTTGATACAGTAGAACCAGAGATGTACGCATCCAATTCCAAATGTTAAAGCGACTTTCGAGCTAGCCCTCAACTTATAATCTATCGGTTCTGTAGCAAAATCGAGGTCGGCACGCATTTTTTTGCAATCGATTCGTCTTGACTCGCTGATTACTAATATCTAATTTTCGGCCCGAAAATCCGGGTCAGTTTTTTTCATTAACAAAATACTACAATGAAAGCAAATATGCAGCCACTCGATTCATTATGTTATTTAAAATGAAAAAGTAGTCTAGATAATTTCCTCTAAATAACCCATTATTTCTTATTTTCATCAACAATTGCAGAAGAAATAATGGGTTTAGGGGAAAGTGTCTGGAACACTTTTTCAATTTAAATAACATAATAAACTGAGTGGCACATTTACTTGTAATAATTTGATTCATAATTCAAAGTTATGCCGAATTGTTATGAACGAAGTCGCTTTGTGCATCGGCAAATGTAGATTTACATACAAACGTAGATTTACATAATCCATCGCCGCATAAATCATGTAAACGATGTCAAATGCAACATTTTTTTTACGTGAAATTTTCCTCTCCGACCAGAGCTTCTCTACTTGTGCGCAAAAAACCATAAATTTTGCAGTATTTTGTTAATAAAAAAAAACTGACCATCAGGATTTTCGGGCCGAAAATTAGATATTTGAAATTAGCGAGTCAAGACGAATCGATTGCAAAAAACTGCGTGCCGACCTCGAATTTGCTACAGAACCTATATGGCTGGCTGATAGATTATATTACGAATTCTATAACTAGGAATTTTATTTTTCGTCCTACAGCTGCAATTCCAGCCCCATGCACTGCTCCGCATCAACTTCGGCAAGAGATATATGTTTTCCGCGAAAAGCAGACCAGCTACTGATTTAAAAAGTAATTTCAAAGTCGTAAGACATAGCGCATGTGCTATTTTTCACGTACCGTCAACCGGGGTAACTTTGGAACACGGGGGGTAACTTTGGAACAACCCATGAAAGAGTGGTTATCACGCACAGTTGGCTAGGCAAATGATCCTGAGGCCTTTTGCATTGGCGCGAGGGCCTTCATCAGGTATTAATCCGTTTGTAAGCTGACTTCTTCAGAAGTGCGTTTTCAACCCAACAAACAGTCTCTCGGAAAAAGTGGTGTGGTTCCGACTTTAGTAGGTCGAATTCGAAGTAGCTGCCCTGGGTAGCTGAGCTAGATTTCACTTGTCTGTACACATATCTGGACGAATCCAGTGTTACATTGGATTATTTTCACGAAGTTTCAGTTTTGTAGAGTAAAAACTGACAAGTATAATGTATTTTTTTTTTCAGAGACCGGGGTAACTTTGGAACACTTGTTCATGTACTCTCAATTATTTCCCAAGATTCATATCATCCTCGAATCATATATACTCGAGTAGCCGTTGACGAGAGCTTCAAAATGAAACAAAGAACGTCTCATTTCGACCCATGGAAGCCAAGTTATGGCAGTTTTTGTCAGAAACCGGCTGTGAAGGTATTTTCCTCCTCGAGAGTTAGCCGTGGTGCAGATAGTGAGGTATGCTGAAGGCGTCTATGCTCAATTATAGAAGTTCAATTCAACCAAATGGACTTTTACAACAGGTCAATGGAAAGCTAAGACACTCAGTTTTCGATTACTGATGGTGAAAATCGATTGTGTGACCTAGTTTATGAATTAATTGACGAATAAATAATGATAACAATTTCTGTTCCAAAGTTACCCCAGTCCGTGTCTAACTTTGGAACACGACTTTCAGCGCTCATAGCTCCAACCAGAGATGTCCAAATGGACCTTACAAGTCCCGCAATCGAAAGCTGAAACTGTAAGCTTTCGATTGACCACAGATACGATGCACTTCTGATGTAAGACGTACAAGTTTCGCGAGGTTGAAGAAAAAAAACGCGAATTTTGTTCCAAAGTTACCCCGGTTGACGGTATCTTCGTAATTAGCATCTTCTGCGAAAAGATGCTGATCACTGATACGAAATTTGCGTTTAAAACAACTTTATACGTGTTTTTGAGCATTTATTAATCAAAATGATACTAAATAAAGTCGTTCCCGATGGATATGATCCTAGTGCAATTGCAAAGTTCTATATGAAGGAATTTTGTAAAGGAATAACGTCTTCTTCAAAGTTCCTTACGATTTTTCTGAGAATAAAAAGCACCAAGGGCTCGAGGCGTAAGAATAGAGGCTGAAATTTCACATACAGGTGGCTCATCATCACCCAGATCGGAAAAGAAGGATAGAGAAATCAAATCATGCAACCAAGTATTCATAAGCAGATTTTGGATTTTTGAGTATTCCAGCCCGGAGGTGTTTAGAAAAGACGCGAATGGTTTCCACCAAAAGTTGGTCGATAGGTTTTCGAGCCACTCCTCAAATGATTTTGGTGAAATCAAAATCGGTCAAATCAGCAGTTCAAAGTTACGAACAAACTAGGGTAGCTCGGACTCAATCTCCGATTTTTAGGTGCAATTAATAAGAAACTCTATCTTTGACAATGCAAGAAAATTGTAGGAAATTCCTTATCTCAGTACACGGAAATAAAAAATTCGTTTGGAAACTTTTGAAAATTTACTTGGATGTACTGCATCATCAATTCCAAAAATTAATCTCAGGTGGAGCCCTAAAAGTGTTCTACCTCTAACAATTTTTATCTGAATAATTGTGGGAGTGGCCAGCATTAGAGGGCCATTTGATTCAGTTTTTGCTTCTCTTCCATTGACAATGAAGGAAGATTCCTACTTAGGTGTTGAATAAGAGCGATGCCCAACTGACAAGGGGAGGACCTGACCTTTGGATCACCAATCCTTTCCAAAATTTTTTTACAGTTTTGTGTCACCTAGAATATGAAGAATCCAGAGTAACTCCGTCAAATGGGCCTTCTGTCCAGAGCTACAAGCAGAAATGTTAGCGTTGCCAGTATATCTATATATATCACTTTTTAACATGGGCCTATATGGGCAATGTTAATGTCATGGGCTGTAACTTTGAACAGGAGGCCCATTTGACGGAGTAACTCTGGATTCTTCATATTCTAGGTACTACTAAACTGTAAAAAAAGTTTGGAAAGGATTGGTGATCCAAAGGTCAGGTCCTCCCCTTGTGAGTATGTATTATGGAGCCCTCAGTGGAAAATTTAAGCACCATTGCTCTAATCATTCGATAAATAGAGTAAGCTTCCATTGATTGAAACAATAACCTTATGATACCCATGCCATACTGTCAAATTTGCTGCCCAGTGCCTCTCTTCAGTACCACGGAAACCTTTGAATCCTTCTGTTTTCATTCGAAATGGAAATTTGCCATTGAAAGTGTGAAGATGTTCAAGTAGTTTTGAGTATTTCAATGTGTGACATGTTTCTAGAAACTGATCAAAGCAGATGAATAGGTGGAAATTGACATGGACTGTATTCCATAATTCCCCATCCGTACATTCATGAAAAATATTACTGATGCTGTAAATAAATGCTCAGACTGACTAATTGATGTCTGTGAGACATGATTGCAGAACTCGTTAATTTGATAGAAAACCACAACAAAGATTGATCCTGTGTGTGGTGCTGATTCCATAACATTCTGTAACTTGGATCAGCAAGTTTCTTGAAGGAGTTCATTCACCCTTCGACAGTATTTCATCAATGAGGTAGTACGAAACTGACACGTGTAGTCAGAAACGACCAATTACAATTCCACGAAACACTGTTGCTCACTCATTGAGGAATCAAGCTTTTATATCAGCAGTGCACTCATGAGAGTAATAACTACATGAGTATTCTGTGGACTCAATAAAATGATCTCTAACTTTCTGACTAACTGAAAGTAACGAGAATGAATTGTCCTCTCCGCTGTTTGGTTTCTATCCAGTGCCAGTGTTTCCATTCTTCAGGGTGGAGTAATGTATCCAGGAATAGTCATGAATCGCATCTGAGAATTCTGAATGCATCAAACATGACAATTCAACGCACATCACGTGAAATTGAGCCTCACTGCAAGCGTACAAATTAGAGGTTATTTCCACAAATTTTGTTCTGCCACCGCTTCCTAGATATTGCCGTCGTCCCAGAGCCATCCCGAAACCTGGAGCACTACATTAAAGAAAACTTCTCTTTTGCGGTGCATCCCAGTGCATCCTGGTGCACACATGGGCGACCATAAATTCCACGTCGTCTGCAACGCACCTCTGAAATGCACCAAAATAAATTGTCAAGGCCCGGACGCCGATTCACTAAGTCGAGGCCGGGTCTCATTTCCTGGTGACCATCATCGGATCTTAACACCCTGGGTGAGCTGGTTGTGCCTCAAAACGCACACTGTTTATGAGTTTCAGACAAGTCACAAGCCCCTCTCCCGTAAAGTTGTCACATTCAAATTATTCGCGCCTTGTTGCGCACTTGACCTACGCCATCGCGTGTTTTCCGCTCAACGAGGGGTGGGGGTAATTGTCAATAAATCTTTGGTTTTTTGAATAAACAAATTGTTTGGTCCTCAAGTAGGGGTTGAGGAATTAGTTTTGGACTCTCAGGAATAATTTGAGCCGGAGATCGGACTTGGGGAGACCTCCCTCGAGCCTCGCCAGACATACCGCAACGGTACCTTCATTCACTGTTTTTGGAAAATTGAAGGTTGAGAAATTAAAATCAGTCATATCCCGAGACTGAGGAATTCATGCCCCATCGATTGATATGAACATTGTATGAATTAAACAAAATTTTTCTGCCCACTATACCATGGTATACTTATGCATTAGCAGTGATTAGCAGCTGATAGGAGTATAAGAGCTTCGACACATGATCCGCTAGGTGCGCTACGGTCGTGGGACATCTCGAATGCGGCGAATGCCGGCAGCCGGCGCCGTCGGTAAGAACGTCCTCCGTCTTTACCGATGATTATGTCCAAAAGCAGACGAGTTTTGAAAACTGGCGTGAAAGAAGTGTGATGAGATGAGATATCGTGCAGGTTCTTCATTTCTTCATAGGCAATCAAGTTGCAAATTAAATTACTGCAAATTACTCAATTATAGTTATTGATATCTTATTCTCCATTGTTGGATTGGTTAGCCTAAGGTAAGCAAAATAAACCAATACATCTAGACAGACCAATACCGACAAAGAAAACGAGCACTCCAATCATCTCATTGTTATTGTTAAGACCCTAAACTTTCCCCCTGAAAAAATCAACTGTCTAATTTTGATTTAGCTCTAAGCGATGAACCAAGTAGAATCAAATGTCTTGGGCGACTCATGAAACTCAATAATGAGAAGGAACATATTCAAAACACCAAAATGGAACTCAAGGAACCAAAAAAGAAAAAACAAACACCACATGAATTCAAGTCATCGTTGCCTCTTGTCTTTGGCAGTAAGGGAGAATTGACAACATTCCATGCCAATCTCACAGCACTAGGATCTTGCGTAGCTGATCCTTCAGAGATGGAAATAATTTACAAAATGGTTAAGATTCTTAAATTACAATAGAGTTGATAAAAAATTGTAGGAAAATTAATGTGATGTTCATCTGCTCAACAGGGATACTTTGGGAAAGGTTCCTTATCAAAGAGTCATCCAAAGTTTGGTAGAGTTCGGTTTGGTGCACCCCCTATCATACGTAACAGACAGTGGCAGAGGCGTCAAGAGTGGATTAGGGAAGTCCAAAAATTGAGTATTGATACATTTTTCGAAGATGATAAAAATGAAAATGATCAAAGCAAAAATGATGACAAAACTAGTGAGCACAATGAAAGTTTTGAACAAGGTAACAAAAGCAAATTTCATGTACTCTGGTAGATAAAGTTGTTCTTAATCTGTATTTGAAAATGAATCATTAGACAAAAGGCATGCTTTTTCCTCAGCAGAGGGAGATGATCTCAACACTTCTATTGATTCTAAAGAGGCTGCTATAAACGATCAGATTGATACAAGTCAGTTGGAGCCTGAGAAAGATGAAATCTGTACGAAGAAGGATCTTCCTTCAGCTTCTAATGGACAGAGTAGAGATATTGAAATTTTAGACAGTGGTAAGATTGTTGGAAAGACAAATGGACAAAGTGACTTGATGGAAGTGGATGAAGTTGTTCTTGACTCTACTGAAGAAGAGGACGTCAGCGAAATTTCAACAGATAATCTTCCTCTCAACAGTGGTCTAAACGATGATCTATTGTTTCAAGATGAACAGATGCCCAATCCCAGTGAATACAATAAAAATGATCCAAGTATTCAAGGAAAAGTGCTGGTTCTGCCAGATAGCGACTCTGACACTGAAAACTATCTGGATAATATCAAACCAGAAGTAAGGCCTTTAAATTTTCCAGTACGCGAGACGCTACACCTTACATTTGAAGAAACATTCTTTCTAATGTATGGCCTGGGTTGCCTTAGAGTTATTGATTTTGATGGGAAGTATCTCAGCATTGGAGAAACTTGGGACTATTTTTGTAAGGAGCAAAGATATTTTCTGCAGAAGTATGTTACATATCATTATTTTCGAAGTAAAGGGTGGGTTGTCAAGCCTGGATTGAAGTATGGTGGAGATTATTGTAAGCAGGACTCATTAAGTATTTCATTTCCGACTTGAGCATTGATATGTTTTAAAATTTTATAAATACTCCATATTTCTCAACAGTATTGTACAAAGAAGGACCTCCATACTACCATTCTTCATATGTTGTCATAATCGATGTGCTGGATGCTGTGACCTTCAAGAGGATAGAAAGTAAGGCTTTACGAAATATGACATGGAACAAGTTTGTAGGACTAGAGCGGCTCGCAGAATCAGTAGGAAAGGTACATTATTTATAATTAAACTACAGGAAGCATTCCAAGCTTGCATGACTTTTCATCTACTTTTTCAGGAGATATTGTTTGCCCAAATATTGTGGCCCTCATCCCTTCCACAAGATGCAAATCCTCCATCTCCAGATATTCTTTCACATTTCACATTAAGAGAGGTTTTGTGGAGGCGATGGAAATTGAGTCAAGATTCTCATTTGACTAATGTGGTAGATGATGACGATGAAGATGAATATTCATCTTGAATTATACTAGATACCTCTAGTTGAGGGGGTAGATTTTATTACAAAGTAAAATAAAATGGAATCAAAGACATTATTTTCAGAAATATTTATATGCTATTTACAATTAATTCATAAGGGTTATTGGCTCAAATTATTTTTACAATTCGGTACTATCAAAAATGTTAATCTATAGCGCCATTTATTACCTGGTTCCTGAAATCACGAACTTTTTTTGGCTCGCCAGTTCTCCTATACTCTGCTCTATCTTTGAGATATTGTTCTGTACACTCATCCCAAAACTCTTTATTGTGCCACCACTTAACGAGACACTCTTTCAAATTTTCAGTCTCTTTACGACACTTGAACATTTGGGCAAATGAAGTTGATTGACAGCATTTGTTGAATTCTAGACAATTAATGTGTTTATCAAACACTAACCCTACCAAATGAGATTGATATCGACTTACCTTCAACTTCAGGTATACATTTTTCCTGCCTTGATCTGTCCCTGACTATTTTGGCTATGAGCACATCTTTCTCAACTTTCCTTAAAAATCGATCATCCGGGTCACCTACACAGGAATAACAACCAATCATTCAATAGGTTGTGATTTTCTGTGAAATCTTCAGGTGGACAAAAGTTCATCAAAGTAAAAGAATAAACTGTATAAATGTTGGAAGTTCTCATACTTTTTGAGCTGAGTTTGAACATACTTATGATTCATTCGATTGGGAAATTAGAAACTTACCCAACCCATGAGGACCACCCGAGTATTTCTTCCCCATGAACACTGAGTAATTCTTTTTGTCATCTTGGCTAAGTTCTTTTTCTTCACCATCCCCCATCATATCAAAAATTATTAAATAGTACTCACAGTCTGATAAAATTTAATCGACCATACTTTTTAATGAGTTTAGCAACAAATTGCTCACAATACTGAAATATCGTGTCGTCGGCTCTGTCGGGGGGATCAAAACACGTATTACGTTCTGTACACATTCGCACACTTACATCATGTTACAGCCCAGTCCACAACTCGTGAGTTAGCAAATTTGAGGATTGTCAGCAGTTGTCAGGCGCCTTCCGCGTCTGTTGTCATAGTTGAGAAATAAGAATTTTCATAGTAAAGTAGTATTATAGGATTATCGATAAATCGTAGGAGGCAAGTCTTCTTTGTGCACCTTTTTTTCATGAGAAAACGAGTTTACTGGTGATTCTTTCATTAATCCAAGTGTATACCAGTTTGAGTGCTTAATAACCTAGAAATAATCTATTTAACTCTCTCACTATTTCTGGGTACTAATAAATTCTCTAATTCTAAAATTTATATGATACATTTTTAACCATCAGTGTGATCCCCTTGTGACAGAATGGATAGGCTTTTAAGATTAGGAGGAGGTATGCCAGGGTTGAATCAGGGCCCTCCTCCATCAGATGCTCCTGTGGTGGACACTGCCGAACAAGTAAAAAAATATTAATATAAATTCAGCATCCCCATGAGTATGATTCCTAAGATTTTCACGGAATCCTCATTCATTTCAAGGTCTACATCTCATCGTTGGCTTTACTGAAAATGTTGAAGCATGGCAGAGCCGGAGTGCCAATGGAAGTTATGGGTCTTATGCTTGGTGAATTTGTTGACGATTACACAGTTAGAGTCATTGATGTTTTTGCCATGCCACAGACTGGAACTGTAGGTTTTTCACTCACTTCCTACATCAGTTTACTCAGCATTATTAATATTCTGTGTTTTCATCACCCCAATTTCACTCAATACTAGGGAGTAAGTGTAGAAGCAGTGGACCCAGTATTTCAAGCCAAAATGTTGGATATGCTTAAACAAACTGGTAGGCCAGAAATGGTTGTTGGATGGTATCACTCTCATCCTGGATTTGGATGCTGGTTATCTGGAGTAGATATCAATACTCAACAGTCGTTTGAAGCACTCAGTGAAAGAGCAGTTGCTGTTGTGATTGATCCTATTCAGTCTGTAAAAGGAAAAGTTGTCATTGATGCCTTCCGGTTAATCAATCCCAATATGATGGCAAGTGAATTCTCAATTCCTATTTGAGTACAGAATTGTGCACACTTTACAATTATTCATCAAAATGCGCAAGATTTTAACATGTCTCTGTAGTTCCAACAAACCGCAAACTTATTCTAACTCTCATTTCGACAGGTTTTAGGACAGGAACCTCGGCAAACTACATCAAATTTGGGTCACCTTCAAAAGCCATCAGTTCAAGCACTCATACATGGATTGAACAGACACTATTACAGTATAAGTATCAACTACAGAAAAAATGAGCTTGAGCAAAAAATGCTCCTCAACTTACATAAGAAGACGTGGATGGATGGTTTAACACTTGCAGAATATTCAGAGCATAGTAAATTTAATGAAGGTGTTGTCCAAGAAATGCTTGAACTGGCTAAAAATTATAACAAGGTAGTTCAACAGCAAACTGCAATAAGGTAAATTTATTCACAGAAATTTTCATACTGAATGTAATTTTTAGGCTCTTGAGGATGAAGAAAAGATGACTCCAGAGCAACTAGCAATTAAGAATGTAGGAAAACAAGACCCGAAGCGGCATTTGGAAGAGAAAGTGGATAACCTGATGACGACGAATATTGTTCAATGCCTGGGAGCAATGCTCGACACTGTTGTTTTCAAATAATGGTCAGTTATTCCGCAATATTTGTTCTAAAAATATGTTGAAACTTTTTTTCATAACAGTTCCACGGATTTTTTGTATTCAAAGACTCGGTTTCACTCGCGTATAGTGTGTAAAATGAATATTTTGTTAAGTATATTTTCAGATTTTTAATGAAAATAGTAAATTGGATTTACAAAACTAATGCAACATTTGTGATATCATTTGGTTAAACCTCACTTCACTGTGTATTTCACATTGAAGCCTCACACATTTTTTTATAGTCGTGGATTTCAGAAAAAAAGTCCAGCAATGTTCAGCACAAGTTCTTTGCACATGACCAATGGTAATAAAGTATCCAAGTTTGTCATAAATAGAATATGCCAAGAACTAAAAGATTTATTGGCACAATTGAGCGTAAAAATGATACTACAAATAATTATGTACATGTAATGATATAAACTGGCTCTACTAAAAACAATAAAACGAAACCTCGGATAGGAATCTGTTGACGAAAATTCGCAGAATCAGTGACGCCAGTGCGTTCATCTCATTGGTCCATTAAATTAAGTTGGTAGGAAAATTTGCCCTTAGGCAGATTGAGACAATGGAAGAGGTAGGTTGTAGTTATCTCAGCTTTGTAGGCCTGTTACCACACCTTATTCTGCTGCAGGCTCATCACCTTTGCTTTTTTTCTTCTTCTTTTTCTTCTCTTTCGTCGGCTGTTCCTGAAATACAAATTTCATAAGAATTCATTTTTGCAACAAATTCAAGATGACTTCTGAGATGTTGCTTCACCTCGCTAATTTCTTCTACTGCCATTGATGTTTCAGCCTCTGTATCTGACTTATCTTTTTTCTTGTCCTTCTTTTTCTTTTTCTCTTTCTTCTCTTTCTTCTTCTCTTTTGGAGATGCCATTTCCACATCTTCAGGCTCTTCTACACCTTTTTCACCATCAGGAGTGGTTGTTTCATCGTGCTTGCGCTTTTTTGCACTGGCTTCTTTAATCACGTCTGTGGAGTCGATTCCATTACCATTGGTTTGAGCCTATGACGAAATTACAAAATATCAGTATCGAATGGAAAAATTCGGTAACCTCATTTCCGTGACGGCAATACAAAATTCATCAGTCCCAAATGAAAATTTCGGGGACTCAGTTCCGGAATAATCTTACCTTATCAGCACTGTAGTCAGTGTAACTAGATAGCCAATCTGTTGGGGTATTTTCATTTGGTTTCCCGTGTTTGTCCAATTTGCCTTCAACAATGAGACGTTTCTTCAAAGAGGCTTTGGGACCCAAACCCCATTTTCTAGGATAAGCATCTCTTTCCATTATAACTCGCTTTATTTTGGCCACTACTCCGTGATCACATGCAGACATGGTTGGTGTTGTCATCAAAGCAATGGCTGAAAAATTGATTATACTCATGAGTGGGCTGGTACGATAATTTTATCGAGACAAAAAAAGCTTCAGCAATTGAGTATTCCCTATGCAACGCCCAAGAAAATAGTAATATTTACCAAGAGCTACTGCTTCTCCTTTGGTAGTGACAATGACAATTTCTTGATTCAATTCAATGCCATCATCATACATCAGAACACCAGGCAGCATTATTTTAGCTCCATAACATATAGCATTTACCTAAATATAGGTATTTACCATTAGGATATTTTGGAGCGCAATTGCTTAACAATGTATTTGTGGTAAATTCTCGTTTCAAATCGATTGTGAAATGAAACTAATGATTTTCCACTAATGAATGCAGATGCAACAAAGAAGCCAAGAGCAAGATTACAAGCTCACATAGCAAAATGTTGAGAACTTGATTCATATAATAAAAAGAGCAAAATACTCATCAACTTACTGCGCTATCTTTGACAATAATTCGTTTGTGATTCACCAGGAGAGATTCCAAGGGTCTTATTACTCTTCTTAGATAAGATTCATCTCCATGGTTCTCATAGAGCCATTGAGCATCAAGAATATCGTGCATGGTCACCAAGCCCTCTTTTTCAGACATTATGCCGGATCGATTTCGCCGCAATTCTTGCATTTGGCAACCAGTGCCAAGGAAAAGGCCAAGATGTACACAAATAGTTCTTATGTATGACCCTGCCTCACAGCTTACTTTGAATACACCCATGTTTCGCTCTTCATCGTAATCTAGGAACCAACTATCATAGACAGTTCTGACCCTCAACTGACGTTTCACTGCTGAGATCAATGGAGGTCTTTGAAATAGAGCACCTCTCAATCTCTCCAAAGCTTGATGGATCTGTAAGGGAATGAAATTAGGAGTGAACAAATTCCATAACAATTGAATCACATTGAAGTAGCATACTTTTTTGACATTATCAACAGCAGAATGGAGTTTGAAAACAGCAACATACTCCTTCCCAGCTGACTGTTGAGATTTGGCTAATCTTGTTGCACGGTCTATGCAAACAATTAAGCAACCTGATACTTTTGGATCCAAGGTACCAGAATGTCCTGTCTTTTGTACTTTGAGAATTCTTTTAATCCATGCAACTACCTCGTGAGATGATGGATTTGAAGGCTTATCAAGATTGATACATCCTGACTGGATGTACTCAGATAAACTACGATTAAGAGGTGTTGATCCTGATGTCAGGGGTGTAAAATGTTTGGTGCGAGTTAGCATTTTGTCGAAATTCTGAAATGACAAGTTGTGAATAGAATTATAAGGTAGAAACTCAGCCAAGTATGTAATGCAGAAGTACCTTGAATAGTAATGGCCAATCTTTGCAGTCAAGTTTGACTGATCCTGTGGATGGTTCCATTTCAAACTTCATCTTCACTTGAATGTCCCCAAGGGCTTTACTTTTATTCTTTTTCTTCTCTTTTTCTGTAAAAAAGGGTACACATCAAATGGCACTCTTAACCTCAAAACTATCTGGCTTACAATTATTACTTGGCACTTGGCAGTCGAAAAAATCCATGTTTCTCCATGAAAAGGGAAAGATGGAATTGCAAAATTTATAATTTGTACTAGGGGTTGTATTATCGAAGCATACTTCACGGAAATATGTAAGATTAAAAGTTGGAGTAACCACGTGTTTACCACGCTCCAGCACTAGAAAATTAGATGAAGATTTGATACGATGAGAATGCAGAATTTTGATTATGCTAAAAATCATTTTTCCGAAGTGAAGATGGTAAATAATAGTAAATAATTACCTATTTCAGCCATGATTGACGATTGTTTAGAAATATACTAAATAATAAACACGTGCTCCACTCGAACTGCGTCGCCGGTCTGGCGTGGAGCGTTCAGCCCAGCGTTGCAGACGACTCAGTCGGTATACTTGAAATCTTGTATAAGAATCTTGGAATAGATAGAATAATCATCCCAGAAATCCACATAACGTGCCACATAATCTATTCATGTAGATTCCTAATTTTATTATTTATTGTGATACTATTATCATTCCTCATTCGATTTCTGACAACATGGGTGAAATCGAGGAAATGTAAGTGACATTTCGTTTTGGTATTTTAATAGATTATCATCTCATAATTACGAAAAAAGCGTGGAACTCTTTCTCACATGAGATGTGTAATTTTAATGATTCTTATCGATTAGCAAGAGTAAAAACTCTGGCTCAATTCGTTAATTCGCACTTGAATAATATAATCGATGCACGATTTGAAGTTTTGAAAATTGTGGAAACACGTGAAACTACCTAGCTCTACCTGATATCACTGAGATATACCAGTTGATGCTTGTTTTTCGAGATCTACGAGGCAGGCAGGGATCAGTTGCGTGAAAATCTCGATGAAAACACATTTTGCAAGATTGGTTTCCACCTAATTCTTCCCATGAGTAACCAGATTTCCCTTGCAAATCATAACGCTCTTCACTAAGTATGAAGGAAATAATATGCATCTCGTCAGAAGACGAAAATGAGCCGCCGAAGGTTAGAAAATTTTTCATCAAACTCTTGAATAATAACCACCTCATAACTTTTCCAAAGTATACATTATTATGTACGTCTCAGTTTTTAATTTAATCCGGGATAATTTCGAGATTTTAAGTTTCCTCTTGTTTGACTCTATGTTAAGATGGGAAAAATCCTATTTATTAATTACCTATGATGTATGATTTCAGAAAATTATAAAAACTTCAAAGCCTAATAAAAGGAAACGCAGTAGATTGGTGGACAATGGAAACATCAAAAAGTGTAAAAATAATGATAGCGATGTGGAACTTTGTAATCCTGATGACAACAAACTCATAATTTCATCATCAGATTCTGAGAATGAGCAAAAATCTCCCAAGAAATTCTCAAAGCTCCAACATGCTCAAAAAAAATCTATAGCTAGTGGTGCAGATGGTGCCGAATCTTCTCCAAAACCAGGAACATCAAAATATTTTGATAAGATTGAAAAGAAGTCACAGGATGTGGATAGTGAATCAAACGAAGAAGATCTGCAAGATGCCACAGAAGGACCATCATCGAGTAAAAAAGTCATAAAACCTCAATTGATTGTTAAGGAAAAAGTCACAATTCCAGATCCACTAGATGACATATTTGCTAATTTGATTAAAACTTGTGAGCAAAAAAGGAAGGACTCTCAATCCATCAAGGCTTATTCTCATCTACAGGAAATGTATGATGAAATGGACCCTCGATACAAAAACAATGAGGAGTTTAGACTTTTTTTAAACAAAATGCTCCAGAAATTATCAGCAGAAAAATGTCCTAAATTTTATAGTATTCTTGGGGAAATTAGAGATGAAATGAAGAAAAGGCGTTCAAAAGAATCTAAGGCAAAAAAAGCAAAGAAAAAAAAGGTGGAAGAAAAAGAAACAATAAAAGAAGAAGAATCAGAAGACCGTGAAGTTCTTGAAGATAGAAAAGAGCTATCGTCACGAGATAGGAAGCATATTAAGAAAATAGAAGCAGCAATAGAGGAATGTCGCGTGAGAATCACAGAATTAGAAGAAAGAGAAGTTGACTTCGAAGATGATGACGATTCTGCTTACATACGAGAGGACAGATATAAACGAAGATACATCCAATTATGCAAAATGCTTAGCGATCTTGTAGAGGATCAAGTCCTCAAAAAACAAATTTACAAGAGGCAGTTGAAACGGAAAGATATTACTGATGAAATGACAGGGATATCCTCAGTAGATCAAGATATACTTGACTTTGTGAATGCAAGTATCAGGGAAGTCAATAAGCTGAAGCATGTAGAGAACTTCAATAAAATGCCAGATTATATTCGTCTGCCAGATTATGTGGATGTGTTGGGCTGTATTGAAAAATCTAATAAAAAACGAAATCTGGATTTGAGCAAAAAGAAGATGGAGAAGATGGGTGAGTTTTGGTATCATTTGTTACATTATTACTAGGGGCCTAAACAAATTCTTCCTAAAAACCTCAACTGACTATCTTTGAGTTACCATGTGCTCAAGTACTAGTTCACTTGCTTTATATTAGGGCTGACCTCACGAAAGATTTCTTTCAAGGAAATCTCAATGATACTTCATCTGTCTCCATCTGCAATATAGATAAAAAGTGGACATTCATTATATAGGATAGAGTTTTGCTACATAGTTATATCCAAAAATATAATGAAAAGTTTGAATTGATTTCTAATTCTGTGTAAACACATCCCTCCATGAAATGCCTCAGTGAGAAATTTAGTTGAAATCATTACTACTTTACTCAACAGTGATTATTTTGATGGTGAGGAGGAAAATTATTTGTATATGCTGCTGCTCTGCTCACTTCATTCAATTATGCATGTCATCAGTTCTTTACATGTCCCATCAAAACTCAAAGAATTGAAATTTGTTTATGTGGGGAGTAGGATGATCATCAGTTGCTTAGAACTACAAGGTTTCTCAATCTTCATCTAATTAATCCACCTGAAACCATTAGACTAATGTACTTTATATTTTCATGATATACAGATTTAGAATAATAATTTAGAGGGTACTTGTTGGTTTTCACAATTTTTCATTATTGTGTTTACAATGGATCTTTTACAGTAGTTCCTTGTTGATCGAAGGGTTCTCTAAGATCTTGAAAATGTAAGCTTTCTCTGATAGGCGAGGGGGGGGGGGCTGCGGGACGGACAGCAACTTCGGTGGCACAAGTCCGCGGAAACGTCAACCGCATTTTGACGGGCTCAAATTTGATTTTTAGGAAATGAATGAGAATGCTCAGGTTGCAGAACTCGTCAAACTCGCTCACACCATTGGAAGATGTTGCAGAAATAACACAAAGAATTCGATCTTCCCGGTTTCAGTCCGACAAATAATAAGAAATATTAGAAAAAAATAGCTATCTGTGCGAGTAACACCCATTAAGCAAGTTTTTTTTTTACAAATCTTACATTTGCTGGGTGGAATACTGCGATTCGTAAGACCAGTAGGAGTCCTACTGTAAGAAATTTTTATTGTTCCAGGTTATTAAAACACTTCCTGCTGAGCTCAAATTTTCATTGTATTCGTGCGCTTCCCTACTGACAATGAGAGGTCCAACCTTGCGGAACAAGGATCTTGATGAAACCCTGGGGATCATCTTGTTTGGGTAAAAAATGAGGGTATCTCCATAAGGGCTGAATCTCACGGGCTTCCCATTACGAGATACAGCTATAGAGATTAGCATTGTTAGTATATCTATATATGAGTATTATCTCGAAAAGTGACACGCTTTGGTCCTCAAAATCCAAAAGTTGAAACTTGATGCCAAGCATGTCTGCGACGATTTTTTTTTTTTTTCATAAAGAATGATAATCTATCAGAAAACTCGGGAAGAAATTGTTTTAGAACGAGTTAGAACAATATTACGTGATTTTCACATGTATAAGACATAGGGAAAGTAGTACATGGAACTGACATTTGCGGTTTTTGACGTTTTACTGTCTAACGAGAAATTTTGCGATGGGACCGAATGACCCTGAAATTTGTGTTTAGATGGTTGATTTGAGTCGAAAGTACATTTTCCGGAGCACAGAACTCCGTTCCTTCGTCTTTTCCGTGCTATTGAGTATCCCAGGGAACGGCTTTTGAGTACATGGGACTGACATTTCGCCTAAATATTGACCGCAAAAATGATAGAGTCGGCGTAGAAACTTCGCCTTGTAGATTTCATCTATTCCCACCATACTCAAGAGAAAAAAATTGATTGCGCCGAGATAAATTGACTTTCAGTAGGGTAACGTGGTATACATGGAACTGACAAAGTTAGTTAGGAAGCTAATTTTCGGCTGCGAATGTACATGCAGCTCTCACAACTTTGAAAGTCGACCTTTTTCGTGCTGGGATTTGACTATTTGACATGTTTTCTTGAAATTTGAATTCATGATAAAGTCCTTCAAAGTGAATTTAGTACGTGCTGTCTGCCTTTTAAAAAAATTTCTCATTCTCAGTAAAAATCCCATTACAAAAAAGAGGCACGTGGCTCGAGGACTAAACTGAGCATTCTGTCCGTAATACCTATGAACAATAATAAGATCAATGTTGTATTTTAAGAAAAAAATTTGGAAAATTCCACTATATTGATCACCTTGACGCTAGCATTGAGAGTATGCGTGGAACTCCAATTATTACAGTACATGGAATTGACATTTCGATCCTTAATCTTTAGAAATGAAAAAGATTAGTTGACGGATCGTTCTGAAACTTTAATGTCAACTATACTCCAATAGAATTACGAGTAGGAAAATTTCAGTGAAGTGCTTCGGAGGTCAGTAGTCGAAATGGAAAGCCAATACACGTTCCGTGTATAAGTTTTCGCGATAATACTCATATACGATTTTTCAACAAATAGGCCTATATTGACATTGCTAATTTCTATGGCTGTATCTCGAAATAGGAGGCCCATGGAAAGGTTGGACCTCCCCTTGTGTGTTTTGAGTGCGTAACCTGTGTCAACATCCCTCGCGGACTTTTTCAGGGATCTGGCCGAGACCGTGGATAACGGACCATCATAACGGTCTTTGAAAAACTCATGGTTCTATTATAAATCATGAATTTCCATGAATGTAATTCATTTGCGAATTAATGAGCGAAATTCCAATATTGTGCGTCGCTTTCTTCTCGAAAATAACCAGCCCTTTCACATCCCATCTACGAAAAAGTGAAATCACATCATCGAGGCCAGCGTATGAGGAAAAATACGGGGATGTATACCCTCTACCTTCTTTAAAATCGTGTGGAAAATTGTTGAAGCGGCGTGAGCTTTTTTTAAGCTATAATACTAACGAGTACCTTGCAGGAGCTAGAGTGCTTAAGGGAAATCGTATTATTTCAAGACTTACTTGGAACCAATACGCGAGAATCGAAATTGGGAATTTGAATGGTCTAACGATAGGCCGGGATACCTCACAGAAGTATACTTTGAAAGATATAGTGCTGTTCTCGAACAAGTTATTTTTTTATTTTTTATTTTTTATTTTAAACAATATACGGGCAATATGCCCTTTACATGAGTATACAAGTATCCAAGTTATCCCTTCCATCGAATTTTTCAATTGAGACTTATTGAAACCCATGATGAAAGAAAACTCTCCGAGCTGCAAATAGTCACGTACGTCTATTTCAGATTTTCAAAAATTAGCCTTGGTACTCTGCTTATTCAAGACCCTTCATCAGCCATCACTGCCCCACTGCCCAAAAAATTCAATGATGTCATCATTAATAGGAGTCCATTTTTACGATGGAAAAATAACTTTTTCAGAAAGCACTTGCTGATAAAAACAGTCATTTAATTGCCATAGTCATTTTTTGAAAATCTGAAATCAACTGTTGTGAACCGAGGGCGTCTATCTGCACTCCAAGTCATTGCACAAGAAATAATACATTACCTGATGCGATTTTTTTTAGAACATGTGAAAGAATAATGGAATGCTGGCATCACTATTAGCGAGACTGATTTTAATGATACTGAAAATGTAGTCGTGGCGGATTCAAAAGTCACGTCAGCGATCAAAAAATCTTGGTACGGCGCAGTATGGAAAACTCTAAAATACTCACAATCAGTATTATTTGTAAGCCAACACTTATGCTGCAACCACGGAAATCGAGGTACCTATTTTTTCAGCAGAAGAAATTGGTACCAATTTTTTTTGCAATGCTTCAACTTGCCGATGGAGAAGTGATAAAGACTCGTGAGTAAAATTTTTCGCGTAGCGAACCCTGCCTTGATCGAAGAGCTTAATATTGCGAAGCCCGCGGTTAGATAGGGTGGTCTGGATTTTGCAAAGAGTTGATGAAAGGTGACGATATGAAATAACTTTCTTTTTAAAACGATGATACTGATGAATATGTATTCGAAAAGCGGCCATTGTGTAGCGCTGTAAAGGATATGAAGCTTCATATCCATACTGGTTGGTGTGATTTCCTACACCGATAGTTTCTTCTGTACATCTCAATCAGCTCTCAATGTTTCGTTTTCCAGCTCAATCGGCTTTTAAAGCTGTTGGTAACTACCTCAAAATGCAGAGAATACAGGAGAGTAGAAACTATTTACACGACCTTGTTAATGACGATGTTGATCCTGCAACTACAAATTCTGAATTGCGTGAGAAATTGCAAGTTAATAAGAAGAAAGGGGATAAAAATCTCGATGAGATTTTCAAGAAATACGTCAATCAGCAAGAGGGATTGTCTGCCGAAGATTTGGCAGACAATCAAGCTGATGAGACGTCAGACTCATCTGATAGCGACGGTGAGGCGGTAAACGATGATGAAGATGACGAAAATGAAAGAAAAGAAAGGAGAAACTCGACGAGTAGTAGTGATGATCAAGACCACGAGAACAAAGATTCGGAAAATGAGAAAGAGGTAGAATCTGAAGAGGCTTGTGCTAGTAAAACTGATGAAAAAGTCACGAAAGACTCAGATTTAGAAGCCGAGCACACGAAGAAATTAAGCTCGAATAATTTGTTGATAGAAGAACATGGCGAAGGGACTGTTTCAAATGAACAAATGGACAATTTTAGTGAGAAGCAAAATGTTGAAGATTTGAATAAAGATGAAGCGTCCCAGTCTGAAAGTAGTGGTCGCAAATCTCCACAAGATAATGGGGAGGTAGTTCTTGATGATCCACTTACTAAATATCAGGATCCTCCAGTGGACGAGCAAAATGTTCAAGATTTCAATAAAGATGAAGCTGTTCAGTCTGAGAGTGGTGGTCGCAGTTCGCCACAAGATAATGGAGAAGTAGTACTTGATGATCCAGTTACTAAAGATCAAGATTCTACAGTGGACGAGCAGAGTGTTGAAGATTCAAAAAAAGATGAAGTTGTCCAGTGTGAGAGTGGTGGTAGCAGTTCGCCACAAGATAATGGAGAGATAGTTCTTGATGATCCACTTCCTTCAGATCATGATCTTCCAGTGGACGACCAAATTATTATAGAGAAAGAGTGTGCCAATGAAATCGCCGACTGCTCATTATCCGAATCGGACAATCCCAAGTCCACGGGTGATAAAGCAGACCATGAAGATGTTATAGTTTCTGACGGAAATACATCAAAAAATAGATCTAGTCCAATAGAACAAAGTTCATCCAATGAACCAGTCGAAATCTTGGAAGAAATTTCTAATAAGGAGCAATCTGTAGACAATTCTTTAGAGGGTGATCCCTCGAATGAAATCACCATGGTATCAATATCCGATGATACAGTTATTAACAAAGGCAAGAAGGAAAATTCAGTCATTGATACACCTGCATCTGCTGTAGTCACAGATGATACTTGTAAATCTCAAACCGAGGACGATACCGAAATACTCGAGTCTATTGAAATAACTGGAGAAGATGGCGACGCTTCTGAAATAATTTCAGGTAACAAATCCTATGTCATGGAATCTTTAGTGGGTATGGTAGATCATAATTCACTCCTTGTCAAACTATAATGCATCAATTTTTACATTGAATTTCTAAAGATACAATTGCCAAAGTTATGATGTGAAATTCTATTGATCAGCCAAATGAATGATGAAATGTGTACATATGTATTTCGACTAATTTGTTTTATACTTGGACTAGTTTTTGCATAGTTAAAGATACAGTCATGTGTAAATGTATGATCATGATTGCACAATTATGTATTAATGTTCCATTTTTTATAATGGAATTTCTCTTCCGATACCGTAAACACGGGTGACTTTCGACACCGAGTTGACTTTATAACATTTTCGGTTTTGCGTTCATTCTTGACTGGCTTACTCTGGAACATTCTGTGGGCACTTAAACTGTTGGTTCATCCAAGAGCTTTCAATTAAAAGCTTGCATGATGCTTCAAAATAACCTGATCGAGAGTAATCGCAAAAATAAGTGTTACAAAGTCACCCCGGTGTCCACCTCCACCTCGGTCTACGGTACTTTGAATAACAGATTTGTTTCTAACGAGTAGAGTGAGTCCAAATATGAAGTGCCATAATACAGATCTAACGTAGAAACTACTTTCGCGATTTGCGCCGATTCACAAAATAGCTTCAAAATGAAACTGATATCAGTTGTTTCTGCAATCTCTTGGATTCATTCATATTCTTAGTTCGGATACATGTTCTACAAATTGATTGATTGATTTAAATTGACATTTTACTTCGTCATCGTGTTAACTTTGATCAGATTTAATATTTTTTCATTCTTTCTCTCACTATCTTATCAATCATACATCCACTACATTTTTTCGTAAAATATTTCTCATTTCAGAAGCTGAAAGTGGATTCATTAAGAAAATGACGAATTTTGTTTTCAATCAATTTCTTTTTAAGAAATGAATATGGGAAGACACTCAAAAATTTTATCGATTATTACAGATGATAAAGTTGATGACTCAGCGAGCGGGACTGATAGCTCGTCAATAAAATCTCACTTTATCAAAGTTGCACCTTTTGCAAAACCACCGAAACACTGGGGAGAGTCATCTCCAGAAAAAATGAAGCAACCCTCCAAAACTCCAAATCTATCGCGACTCTCGCAATATTCAACTAAACCAGATCTCGTCGATTTGACCGATGAAAAAGAACAGCCGCAACCACGACCTAGCACAAGTACGAAAATGCCGAATCCTATGTCCTCTTTTGTACGAAATAATGTTCAAAACCTTGTTGTTGTAAAGAATGTTGTGAATAACTATAATTATCCAAATCGTCCAGAGCATTCAAGGGATCATCCTTCAAGTATGCTGCCAAAAAGGGTGCAAATAGTTAGGCCTCGGACCGGTGTCACCATCACTAGGGTAGGTCCGCCTCAGATGAATATCCATAACCGTGTACCAAACTTCCCAAGAAATTTTATTAGAGGGGATCATGTGAAGGTAATACCGCTATCTACAAAGGACAAGGATGTACGTAAATGATCCATCCCCGTATAATTTTTCATGATTTATTCTCTAAATTTTTGATGATTTGAGAAAGTATAAAATGGTGCATTTTGATCAACTGTAAAAAACATCCCGGTATTCACATGTCTTTGAATTCAATATCTAGAATCCATTCCAAATGTTATCCACCATTACCCTTGATAAGAGAAAATCGCCTTTCACAAGATTTTCTACAATATCAAAATGATCGGTATTATTCCTCATCAGGATGAATTCAACATTATCTACCATTTTAGTTAGTCTCTGAAACAAATTATTAATCATTAGTTGTTGGCTGGATCATTTACACGTTACCATGATGACAAGTGAAGAGTTACTAATTGTAGTTTCATTGATAATAGAGTGATGATGACTTACACGAGCATATCGACGTGACTCTTCTATGAAAATGGGCGAGTCACATTCGCCTACTGTTACAATAACTTTGACTTTTTGTACTGATTCGAGCTTTTTGTTTCCATCGTCTCCTTCTTGTAAAGGTGCGAATGATAAAGTAGATATCTCATTTCTAGAATAAGGAGCAGAAAATGTTCGTAATGGTTAGCTGCTAACCGTTGTAGTATAGGATCGTTTTTTTCACGAAATCTAATCTCTTGATTATGAATTGTGATTTGCACTCAAATTGAATACTTACGGTGTTAGTTTGAGTGATTCGTTAACGCTCACTCGGAGCAATGGTTCAAGGGCGTAAACGCCTCCGATAAGAACAAGACCTTTGAATAAATCCCGACATTTGTGCCTTGTTATAACATCTAACCAATTTTGGTCGTGAATCAGGCTTGCTGCCAGATGTGCTCCAGCACTGTGGCCGCAGATCCAAACGCCTCTGTAATATGCCAAATATAGTCTTAGAAAGTTCAAGTATTTTGGTACTCTAGAACCTCACGACTGGTGTTTTTTTATAGTTTCATTTTCATTCCTCCTACGATATTTTATGATTTTCAACTGATCGTTCTTGTATTTATCAATTGAATAATACCATTTACCATTCGCGAGATTAAGCATTGATGCTGACCGACAGTTTTCTTGTTCTAATTTTTGTTTTGTATGGATCTGTCTTAACAGATATGGATTATGATTCAATAGAGTCACTGTATTGTAATAACTTTCATTTTAAATATTTTATTCTATAAATATCTGATGAGCTACCTCGACTTGCACATGAAAAAATGAGGCAAACTATTATATTGAAATTGACCTTTAAAAAAATTTAATAAATCTTACTGGTATTTAACTCAAGTGTATTTAAACTTACTTTGATCCTAGTGACTTCGCCATGACCAAAATTTTCTCAGCAAGAGTTTTCGCTTGTTGAACTATCTCCGTTAAGGTTACTGAAAAACATTGATCGTCTCGCATGAGGAAATATCTAATGAAATAACGGCCTACAGAATTGAAACACAGTGCTGGCGAATTGAATTTTTTTCGTATTACAGTAGGTCCCGCTTAATGTGTTCACGGATAATCGAATCAATTGTTTAATGTGATCAGAATCGCTGGTCCCGACCCGCTTCTATATAGACAGATGTAAAATTTATCGGATATTGTGATCAAATTTCCGGTTATTGTGATCACACCAAGAGTCCATCGCAAGTCAGTTGACTTGTTTACCAATCAAGAAAATCTCAGTATTGCCTCTTAAGTCACACCACCTACACTCGTATGTAATTTCCCGGCTGAGTTTTTGTCTGGTCGCGGTTCTGTTATAAATGTTCCTCAAAATAAGTGAGCGGACCGATTTTATTGTAATTTGCCGATCACAATCTTGTCCAAGACGAGAATGACGATAAGGTTGATGGTTTAAGAATGCAGCGAGGTTGTCATGAAACAAGTCACGTTCAAAGAGAACTTTGTTTGAATTGTTTAAAAATTCAAACAATTCAAACAATGATAATTGTTTGAAAATTCTAATATATGTCTCTTCATCGATGAAATCATTATGAAGGTGATGAAAAATTCATGTTCTTTCACTGTGCTATTAGAACTGACATGAAGTGATGATGATACATCATTTTCGGTTATAAGAATAGCCCGCTTATTAGAATCAAATTTCCTCGGCCCGAAGTTATGGGACCTATTTCTGTATGACTGTATTTCATACCATTAGGGCAGAGATCATATCCAGCTACAATGACCTTGATGCCTTTTGATACGAAATTCGGCACGACAAAACCCGATAGATCCTTGCTAAATTCCATCCAGTAGCCTCCGTGTATAAATACGAGGATAGGTGCATCTAAAAGTAAGGCACTTGATTGAGTTTAAGGAAAAAACATTTTGAATAATAATCTAGTGTTCGAATAGCTCATTTTCCAGGAGCGTGCTTGCTTACCTTTTGGAAGATCTGTACCGTAAATGTCGTACTTTGTTCGATCGCTCGCTCCATAAGAAATGTTGAGTTCATGTTTGTAAGAATTTCGGGCGTCCTTCGTAACTATGATTTGATCAATAGGCGTAAGAATGCTTATCATTCAATCATTGAGCCGAGTCATTGAAATTTAAACTTACTGTCCTCGCAGAATTTGAAGTAATAGGGAAATAGTTCTTCAGCGCTGAATCTCTTGCTCCAGTGGCTAGGCATGTATGCGATCTCGTGATCCTGCAAGTGTAACAATTAATTATAAATATCGAAATTGAAGATGTATTATGAGCAAGTGTGAATTCACACATACTGGAACATCACGAGATCGAGATGAAAAATTATTTCTTCAAATCCTTCGATTTATCGCAAAGAAAGCAAAATTTTTTATCGTGACTGTCCAAGAAATTTTTTTCATGCATCTATTCTCCACGTCCAACTTTTGATTAAATATATCACATGCACCATGAGTGAAATTGCTTATTAAATTGCACAATTGCGAGATTCGACTTATTTTAATACGTGATTTTTCAAAAATAAAGTGGGAGACACAATATTCAAAATCGGGAAGTGGGTCTAGAGTTTTGAGCAGATTATCATCGGATTGGAATATGGACGATAAGCGGAATAGCATCTATCTAGCAAACGAAATTCGCTTAAAAGTGCAGGTATGCGAGCTCTTTCAAAATATATTGTGACAATTCATTCTCGAAAAACATATCATGAGCTCGTAATGGGGAAATTGAGAAAATCATCACATCGTGCATGACATTTGCCGGAAATGTTATATTTCGTCAAAAAATTAGGCGGCACAATGAAAAACTCTTTGAAAAATGTTCTCGAATAGCTATTATGAGGGTTTTCTCTTCTGGTGAGGCTAGTTTCCTCATTCATCGACTGCATGATATTATACACGATCAACCAACTCGTCTGATATCATGTGACATTGATGCATGATCTCATTTATTGCAAAGAGAAAAATAACTAAAATCGTTCATCATTCTTTAACATTTGTGGAAAACACTCACCACAGACGACATTCTATATAGGAGCTCAGTTAACACGCCAGTTTTATTCCCCTCTGTCTGTAAGAAGTGTGTGATGTGTAAAGTCTCACACGAGACTTATATACTTTTCGCTCTCGTTTTTATGCTCGATTCCCACGTAAAACCTATAATTCCATGAACATATATGATCATGGAATCTCGATCCATACCATCAGCTGTAAACGAATATCAAGTCTCTTCGGAATGAAATAAAAAAAATTTCAAACCAGTTTCATGTATGATTGTGCGTATGACCATGGAATCTACAGATTTCATGGTCATCATATACGTTCATGAAATCGTATCCCTTACATGGGTTGATTAGGAGTAATAATCGAGTATTCCTGCTATTATATTTTTTTCAAGAATCTTGCAACGTTTTGGCCGTCTTATCTATGGGGCTTCTCAAGCTTCAAAATAAGCAAATTGCGCATCTGAGAGATTCATTACCAAGTGTGCCTTAGAGACAGTTTTAACACATAATGTCGTTCTTAACAGAGTGTCCTACAACATCCCACGCGATAGAACTATTTATAATTTTACTCTGGCAAGACAGTGAGTCCCGTCCCTCCTTTTTCTGAGGGAAAGGACTCACTGTCTTGCCAGAGTAAAATTATAAGCTAGTTCTATCGTGTGGGACCCTCTCGGCTAAGGTACCCTGGCACCGAAATTGTGAACTGTGGGAAATCCAAAAAGACAGATCGATGCACCGAATATTCTACTTCCCGAATCCACAGCCGGAAAAACTCTACCTTCTTTCTTTTTTTTTTAAATATCAAAAAACTAGCTCATTTCACCCATTCTGGTGCGCCTTAACCCTTGCTCGTAACGACACACTCTTAGTATGGAAAAATTCTACCCGGCCCAAAAAAAATTCTACCACCTTGGTTTTTCCAAAATTTCTATTGGATTTTCCGTGATCAGTTGAAATATTTTCCAATCCCAAGCCCTCGTGTGAACGTGCTACATTATGTCACGTTCACACCAGCAAGATGCGCCACACCGCGGTAAATGTATCAGCTGACTGCAGTTGGCCACGAGTCGAAACCTAATTACTGCTAATCACAGAAAACCCAATAGAAAATTGTGAAAAACCGAGGTGGTAGAATTTTTGTTGGACTCAGTAGAATTTTTGAGACCAAGAGTGTGTCACTACGATCAAGGGTTAAAGCGCACCAGAATGGGTAAATTGAGCTAGTTTTTTGATAATTTAAAGAAAATGAAGAAAGGTAGAGATTTTCCGGCTGCGGGAAGTAGAATTTTCGGTGCATCGATCTGTCTTTTTGGATTTTCCTTAGCTCACAATTTCGGTGCCTGGGTTCCTTTGCCGACACTCTCTATGTAGAAAACTTTGAAGTTCTTGAAAGTACGACATTATGTGTTAAAAACTGTCTCCAAAGCATACTTGGTAATGAATCTCTCAGATGCGTAGTTCGCTTATTTTAAACCTTGAAAAGTTCCACAGATAACTGCACGGCCGGAACGTTGCAGAATTTTTGCGAAAAATGAAATATAGCAGGAGTCTTGTTGTCGACGAAACCAGTTGACGGAGATCACAGAGAAATCCTGAGCAGGATGCCGCGAAAACTTTGATTTTTGCCTATCTTGTTACAAGTTTACATCACTGCTTGAGATACATACTGCAGCTCACGATCTCATGTCGCACAATGTCATCGCTCATCCAACACTAGAACGTGGAAGTGCATGTAGACTATGATGTAGACACCATGCAAGTCCCGTCCCTGCCCTGATGAAATTGAATAATTCTTGCACATTCACTTTTACGGCTGCCTGGAATGCTATTGCCGCTGAGAAACTGTACAATCTATATGTAGTATACATTCGGCGTATGTTAGTGAATCAAATAATGGTCGTTTGACGTAAAAATTAATCTTATCTCTTGCAACTTCTGAATGAAACAATCACCAAAGCCGTGTCCGGAAAATAATTGCTTCAAATCACCAACACTTAGAAAGATTTTTCATAACTCTGTATCAATTAACCTGATGAATGGACCCGGTTGATTCAGTTTTTTCATAAATGGTTTTTTCATGTCTATATTTAGAGTAGAAAAATCGAATTTTTAGGAATAGTACATTATGCACCGATGCGAGGTTAGGCTGTTTTGGGGCATGGGAATCTATTTACCACGACTGTAACGAGGGGGAAAGATTCCCAATGTCCGTTTAGTCGCACTATGCCAAAAATAAGCAAGATTTCCACTGCAGCAGGACTTATTGAACAGTTGCGGCCTCAACACTCTGATCGGGTCATACCAATCCAATGCAAGAATTTAAACTTTTGAAAAGAATTCATCCATGTATCTTATCCTCACAATTGATCGATTGATTGATCGATTGATGCTCGTTTATTCGTCCAAAGACAAAAAAAAAGACAGAAGAAAACGAGTGATAATTCAAATTTTGCATTACAAACAGATCATTCTCGTAATCAATTTGTTGAAATATTAAAGAATGTGATTTTTGCAAATGAAACCTTATTACTCTTGTTTGTTCAGTATCTAGTAATCCTAAGACATTTTGACAATTGCTGACAATTCAGTTTTGTAGCAATATATAGAAGAAAGTCGTGAATTTATCAAAAGGCTCGTTGAAAGGCGTAACTCTTCTTGATTGAAAATTGTGAGATCGAAATTTACCAAATGGAGGAAGAATGAATAATGTTCTTCCAGTTTTTCCGAAATGCGATGTAAAAATAAACAAATATTCAACTTGCGCGTGACTTGGGAATACAACAAAAACTCTTTTGAAAGAAATGTGATTCAGCAAAGTCTTACCCGCGAAGAACTACATTATCCCCGTCAGATAAGGTAGTTTTAGCGAGTGCGGTACCAAAGTTTAAGATCAGTCAGAAAACCCAGGATGGATAGATACGGGATACCACGGTAAACTGACTATGAGTGGCAACCACATTCGATGATATTGTTGATACTCTAATTTTCCAAGAGTAAGAAAGACGTTCTTGCAAGTGCCGTAATATAATGAAATTTTTTAAGTTGAATTGGCATTATTGTCCTTATCACCTCTGCGACGAAGATTGCAGTGAAAACAATTTAGCAGCGTGGCTTGCATAGAAAAAGTAAATGAGTACCTCCAGATATGTTGGTGGGTGAGAATTAATTACAATTAAGATTTGGGAAGCCACAGAATTGATCGTGTCAACCGTAACAAAAGATGTCATCATTCAAAATGGGATGATTGCACTGAAATCATTCAGAGATTAATGCTCTTAAAGGCAACTGAAGCCGTGAGCAAAATTCAAGTCATCAATTTTTTGGACGAAAATGAATGTGATGGGTGAATATGAATTACAAGGCTGGTGTATATAAATTGTCAATTTTGGATGACGCATCACAAACGATTTGCAGAAACGACATATTTGATATAACGTTATTTCCGAGAGGATCTGAAAGCCAGGACTGCCCATAACGTTTTCAAAACTGTATTCTGTCTTCTATATAGCATCCACCTCGAGAAAATAGATTCCTATAAATTTGGCTCATGCATTAATTTGGTAATTATCTATCACATACAAAGGAATGTCCTGCGTGACTGATATTATCTCTAGTATGGACCACACTGATGTGTGCTGTACAGGGCTGACCCATACAATTTTTTGACTCTTGCTCTGTGCGCACACGTATAAACTTACTATTACCTGGGTGAGCAGCCGAACCAGAAAAACCGGCTCGTGCACCTCCCCCGCATACTTACTTAGCAGCCTACCTAACTCCTGCTCAGCACTGGCCATAGACATTCTCGCTCTCTTACATATACCTCGAGTGCTTATAATGATATGATCCTTGCATACTTTCTCTCTTACATGTACGCAAGTGTAGATACATTGTTATCTCGAGTACAAGTATAAATTTGTATTTCTAAGCGAAACTTGCCCTTAAAAAATTTATTCAAAATGATAAAATGTAAAGCTTATTTTGGTTAAATTGCAACAAATTCTGATTTTGGTGAACGCTATTGATTACAATGATTTTATCGGTTTTAATAAGGGTCGTGTAATTATGGAGAGCAACGATATGACTTACAAGGACA
This sequence comes from Eretmocerus hayati, assembly GCA_029851415.1. NCBI lineage: Eukaryota > Metazoa > Arthropoda > Insecta > Hymenoptera > Aphelinidae > Eretmocerus > Eretmocerus hayati. The sequence continues at coordinate 123,800,737 of CM056743.1, forward strand.
GATCCAACTTTGCGGAACATGAATCTTAATGAAACTCTGGGAATCATCTTGTTTTGTTGAGGAATGAAGGTATCTCCAAGGGTTTGTTTAATCCCATATAGGCCTCCTATTCTGAGATACAGCTACAGAGATCAGCATTGTTAGTATATCTATATGGACGACTTTTCAAATGCTAATCTCCATAGCGTATCCATAACTGTATCTGAGGATAGGAGTCCCATGGGATTAAATGCTTGGAGATACCTCCATTTCTCACCAAAACAAGATGGTTCCCAAAGTTTCATCAAGATCCGTGTTCCGCAAGGTTAGACCACTCCTTGTTAGCATACACCGTGTACTTTACTTTGTGAATATAAAGAAGGTTCTCGATTGTGGCTGCAATACTGCGTGCATGCATGCATACTCTCGATGCATACTGCACTGCTCTATGGTTTATCGGTACGGGCTCGTGTTGCTACTTCGGTCTATAAAAGATCAAAAAGAGGCTCGTGCGTCTCAGATTATCCTTATATTGTAATTCTATTTCTTTTCGTTACAGTTCCCGTGTGGTTTTTCACAAAAACAAAACCCATCTATTCGAGCCTCCTCAAAAATAGTGGTCATTGTTTCATCCCTGGCACAAGTATGTCAATCCCTTAGTTCCCGGTGTTTTTGAAAGGAGCTTTCGCTCAGAAAAGAACGTGGTTTTGGCAATCAGCAAGAATTTTTTGAGGTAGTTATCGGCTGATAGACAAGCATCGTGAAGAGGAAACCAATAAAATATGTCCCTGCAAAGTTATTTGTTTACCTTAAAAGTCACACAACTACTTTTAAACCACGTACAACTTAATTTGCTAGTTTTGTTTTTGACGATCCACGAACCAATATACAGGATCTGGTTTATCAATCAGGCTCTGGCCCCCGATTGGCTCACTTCATAGGGCATTAATTAAACGATTATTCAAGTCCTCAATTGTAAAATCCAGTATCCTCGTGGTCTGTGTCCTTCAATCAAATTTATCGTCGGTCCAATTTATAACTATTTTATTTCAGTTCTCAGGCAAAACTGCTATTAAAGAGCTGCACTTTTTGTTGGTTGCCATTATGCCACTTTTTTCGCCCAGAAATAAGTCAACATTATCTTATCTCCTGCACATTCATTAATCATTATGGAATTAGACTTTGATTTCCTACATCGAACAATTTTTTATGTCCAAAATTGTTCATACAAAAACGTGACTGGCTTACAAAGAGTAGTACCAGAGTACAATTGCAGTGATTTATTATTTCAACATTGACTGCTTTTTATATTTTGAAAATACGTGTTTTATTTCGTCGGTGTCGCTAAGCAATTAAAGAGATTGAAAACCTTGATGAAATATTTTTAAAAAAGCTATGCCCTCTCAGAGCATTGACTCAATCGAAGTATTAGTTGGATTTCTTTGGATTTCAATCAATTCTAGTTCTTCTGGATTCCAGAACTCTACATGCAAGTCTAAATCGATCTCGAGGTACATATACATTAGGGTGGTCCTTATTTCCCAAGTTTCACCGATCCTTTCTCCCCCCCTCTGGATACCTTCTTTGAGCCAAAAAAACGTGGGGGAAACTTTTCCCGAGCCCCTAGAGAGTGATTTAATAGTGCCTCAAAGAGCATCTTGCTTTGAAATTCAAGTAAAAAATAACGCTTTTTGTGATTTTTCTGTCCCTATGTTCGAGCTCTTGAAACTTAGTGTTTGTTCGCGAATGTAAAAGTGGGGATACATATTTTCACGTAAAATTTGATGCTGAATCAAAATTCATCGTGACATTTGAACTGGGATGCCACCCAATACTCGTAAATTGCGTTTTTCGACGCAAAAAACATTTTTAGCGCGACTTTTTCATTTCATTCGAGTGTCTCAGGCGCGACTCACTCTCTCAAGATTAATGTAAACCACCTAATTTCATGTAAAAAAACACGCTGATTCGGAATTCATCGTTACTTTCCAGGTATAATGTCGCCCAACGTGAGAAAAATGCGTTTTCCACCGAGAAAGCACCTTAAGCGAGTCTTTCACGCCCGAATCAAGTGTCTCAGGCGTGACTTACTCTCTCGAGATTGATCTAAACGACCTGATTTCGTGTAAAAAACTACGCTGAACTGGGATATGCCACTCGACATATGCGCACTGCGCATTGTACAGTACTTGGAGTTGGAGAAAGTGTTTTTGATTGTTTATTAAAAATTGATGATGATTTATCCAATTCTGAGGGATGAGCAAATACAAATGAGGTAAAAGCAAAGATGAGCATATGTTTTTGTCCTCGTATCGGCTTTCTATGCGGAGAAATGGGCAATACTAACAAGGAGAGGTCATGGTCTGTGGGTCGTGGATTTGGTTGAAACTCTGGGAATCGTCTCATTTTTGCACCAAAAGATGATATCCGAAACCGCTTACTTGAATGCTGAAACGTTTTGGAGCTACAGCCTATGACTTTAGCGTTGCCCATATAGGCCCATGTTGAAAGTTGATATATATAGGTATACTAACAATGCTAATGTGATTGACCATAGCTCTGAAACGTTTTAGCATTCAAGTTAGCGGTTTTGGATATCATCTTTTGGTGCCAAAAGGAGACGATTCCCAGAGTTTCAGCCGAATTCACGACCCACAGACCATGACCTCTCCTTGTAAGTGGTATAACTGGAATGTTTATTTATAAAAAATTGGAGGGTGAGCAAACATTTTTGACAACGGCATTAAGTTGACAAAATGCGACTTACTTGGGCGAATTTTTCCAGATTTTTCCTCGGACTTTTTTCCCCCAGCTTCCACGGGGTCTCTGGAAATCATGGTCACAGCAGAAGACTTTTCTATATAGTCAGATTCGTCATGGATTCAGACTTGAAAGTATACCAGAGAGTAATTTAGGGAAGCATTGCGATTCCAGAATCTCGATCAATGCCCCAGGGACCTACTCATTCGCAACTCACTAAAATTTCGCGACAGCTTGACGTTGCTCGTCGTAAACTGCAAAAACGACCGACGTGAATCGGCGCTGACAAAAGGCTGGAAGCAGGGCCTGTACTACTGGAGCGGCCATAAGATCCCATATTCACATGAGATGCTAGGATTGCGAAGCGTGTAAGGTTTGGTTCGACGACCGGCCGCAATGCACGAGCAAGGGGCGCTACAATCTTCGTGTGAGATAGGGACCTTACCCGTGAGGGTTGGGTTGGAGTTAGCCCGATTGATCTCTTTCTGGATTAGATGGCCGAATGCATAGACGTTTTCGTACGAGGTACTTTTATCTCGCGCTGATTGAAGGCGATTTCAACAAGACGCCAATGACGAATTCGATTCAGCCAAAATTTTCATACGATAGTGAGCTCTGTTACGAATGGTTGTGAAGGAAGTTTGTCACGGATCCCGAAAATCCCAAATGATGCCAAGGGAGACAGTTTTTCGATCTTGGCAGAAACTCTTTCTTATCGTACAGAGACCAATTTTACGTCTGAAATGATGGTGAACTCTGATTTGGCATAGATTTGGAACGTTTTGACTATTCCTACGTGAGTCAGTGACTGCCGAGACCCTCGAATCAGACGGAAATGAAGCGCAGGAAATTTTTACCGCGTCAAGAATCGCAATCTTCTCGCTTCAAGCATCATCATTCCTAAGGAATAACGACGGATTCGAGTCATAGTAGTTTCTTACATCAAATCAGGTCGTTTAGATCAATTTCGAGAGAGTGAGTGACGCCTGAGACACTCGATTCGGGCGTGAAAGACTCCCTTAAGGTGCTTTCTCGGTGGAAAAACGCATTTTTCTCACGTTGGGCGACATTATACCTGGAAAGTAACGATGAATTCCGAATCAGCGTAGTTTTTTACATGAAATCAGGTCGTTTAGATCAATCTCGAGAGAGTAAGTGCGGCTGAGACACTCGATTCGGGCGTGAAAGACTCGCTTAAGGTGCTTTCTCGGTGGAAAAACGCATTTTTCTCACGTTGGGCGACATTATACCTGGAAAGTAACGATGAATTCCGAATCAGCGTAGTTTTTTACATGAAATCAGGTCATTTAGATCACTATCGAGAGAGTAAGTGCGGCTGAGACACTCGATTCGGGCATGAAAGACTCGCTTACGGTGCTTTCTCGGTGGAAAAACGCATTTTTCTCACGTTGGGCGACATTATACCTGGAAAGTAACGATGAATTCCGAATCAGCGTAGTTTTTTACATGAAATCAGGTCGTTTAGATCACTCTCGAGAGAGTGAGTGCGGCCGAGACACTCGATTCGGGCGTGTAAGACTCGCTTAAGGTGCTTTCTCGGTGGAAAAACGCATTTTTCTCACGTTGGGCGACATTATACCTGGAAAGTAACGATTAATTCCGAATCAGCGTAGTTTTTTACATGAAATCAGGTCGTTTAGATCAATCTCGAGAGAGTAAGTGCGGCTGAGACACTCGATTCGGGCGTGAAAGACTCGCTCAAGGTGCTTTCTCGGTGGAAAAACGCATTTTTCTCACGTTGGGCGACATTATACCTAAAAAATAACGATGGATTCTAATCCAGCGTGTTTTTTTACATGAAGTTAGGTGGTTTAGATTAATCTTGAGAGAGTGAGTCGCGCCTGAGACACTCGAATGATATGAAAAAGTCGCGCTAAAAATGTTTTCTGCGTCGAAAAACGCAATTTACGAGTATTGGGTGGCATCCCAGTTCAAATGTCACGATGAATTTTGATTCAGCATCAAATTTTACGTGAAAATATGTATCCCCACTTTTACATTCGCGAACAAACACTAAGTTTCAAGAGCTCGAACATAGGGACAGAAAAATCACAAAAAACGTTATTTTTTACTTGAATTTCAAAGCAAGATGCTCTTTGAGGCACTATTAAATCACTCTCTAGGGGCTCGGGAAAAGTTTCCATCACGTTTTTCTGGCTCAAAGAAGGTATCCAGAGGGGGGGAGAAAGGATCGGTGAAACTTGGGAAATAAGGACCACCCTAATATACATACTACGGATAATGTTTAATTTGTTGAGCTGGTAAGATAAGGGAAAATAGCTTATAGGCGGAAAAGCCTAAAGACCTCTGCAATGCTCACCAGTGTATATGTTACCGGCAAAGTTCGGAATGCAGGTAATCCGCGAATCGCCTAGGCAAACCGCGGACCGATTGTTCTCGTGCAGGCAAGCTACGCTTTGCCTGCGGAGCCTGCAGCCAAGTTGATTCTTTGATCATCTACAACAATGTTTGGGTTAAGATTGTAAAAAAACCCGTGATGGCGCAAGGCCAGTGTTTTATGTTTCCCCAGAACTTCTCGTTTGAATGTTGATACCAAGTTAAGAATTTTAGTTGCTTAGATTACTATCTTGTCTTCAGAAAAGAATCATCAATGGAAGGACATTTAGTTCAGAGTCTATCAATTTCCACTCTCCCAAGTTATGAACAATCATCCCAGAGTTATGTTTCCCCATATGATGTATGAATGATTCCGCGTGGAAGTTGACCACGAACTGCAGTTGTTATGTCTTGAACTATATATCACCATCTGTAATCGATTGTATGGTCCAAAACATAAACTTTCCATTGCCTGAGGATTTCAAAGAAGTTGTTCGAGTCCCTAGAAAGTATTTTTTCATAGTGTTTGGAGAGAAAATACCAATCTGTTCCAGGACAATGCATGCAGCTCCAGTTTGCCACATGATACGAACACGCGGTCGACAGTATTCGAAAAGTTTCTTGAGTTTATAGACTTCTAGCCAAGACAAAATATGAGAAAAAGAAAAAGTTCAAGTTCCTGAAGATCCACTTTGTGAAAATCTATAAAAGTCATATTTCGATGTGAAATGTTGTGTTCTTTCAGGAAAAGATGGTCCCAACTTCATTTTTGGATCCTATATAATTTTTCTTGCTTTGATTGATGTTCTCAGCCTCCAAAAAAGAAACCGTGCGAAAAATTCATTCCGCATGGAAGATGGAAAAATGATTCTTTTAGATCCCATAGGGAGAGGAAAAATCATTTTTTGTACCATTTACTAGAATCGATTACAAATGGGGACAATCCAATCTGAGACATACTGCGATTCGTAGTCCGCCTGTGCAAGAGATTACTCATATCCTTCATTCTCAAAATGATCATTTCATCCATTGTCCCTGAAAATATGAGGTGGTCTCATTGGAACCACTATTTGAGCGGATTCTGACACTCAATTTTGATCCCAACAACCCCGAGTTCATCTCATTCTGTTTTCATTTGTGATACCCTGTAAGAATAGTTAAGATGACTGAAATTCAGGATGAATTGTTTGAGGATCAATCTTTCTTTCATCTGCGTGGATGCATGTTCATCTTTCAAAAATGTCTTATTGATGCGAGATACATGAATGATTACTCAAACTCATCATTCACTCTCGTCAGAACGCATCAAAATTCCAAACTCAAAGCTCCGGTCCATTTATTCAACTTTGCCTGCACGAGAATAGTCAATCCGCGGTTCGCCTAGGCAAAGCCCGGAATGGAATATTTATTCCGGACTTTGCCGGATACGCGCCAGGCAATCCGCGGTTCGCCTAGGCGATTCGCGGCTTGCCTGCATTCCGGACTTTGCCAGTAACATATACATACATGTACTTATATGCAACCTATTGAGGGATCGGGTGGCAGATTCCCTTTACAGACCGGATGAAGCGCGCCGAAAAAGACGATCATGACCGTGTGTCGCGCGAGGTGTCGCGCCAGTGAAAAGTCGACTTCGTACCCCCTCTACAAGGCCAAGGCCAGATGCAGCTGTGCGAATTTCGCCGACAAAGCCTAAATTTACTCACTCCTGTATTAACTTTGCTGCTTTCATATTGCGGAACGGTTTGAGCTGCCAGGCTGCCTCGTTACTCGTCATATAAATGCTTCTTAGGAGCATGTGCCAAATGCACCATTTACTCAAGTTTTTTAACTATCATCGCAAATTTTCTCACCCTTTCTGTTCATTTTGTAAACTTTCGCATGGACTTTTGCACGAGTGTCGTATATTCGTGTTAACAAGCTTCAAGCCAAGTTTTTGAACATTGCCCTACACGAAATTGCCCGAGGTTCTTATAATTCTGGTTGATATTTTTGGATAAGTACTTCGCAATTTTTAACATAGGGAAGTCGCGGGTTCCCGACTGAAGAGTATGAATCTATGAGCGTCCTATACTCAAATGCTATAGTAAGACTCGATCGAAGTTGATTAACAACCTTTTCAGTACACTTGCATCGAAAGCCTGTGGCAGCCTGTGGTTTCCGCCCCGATGCCGGGGCAGAAAATCCCGCGTTGCCACCCAGGGTAGAAAACAACTGAGCATGCGCATCAGACCTCGGGCTACGTCCTCGGTCTGCTACAATGCATGCTCCGACGTTTTCTAACCTGCGCGGCGGTGCGGGATTTTGCCCCAAAATCGTGTCGGAAACCATAGAATTTCGATGAAAATGTAATGAAAAGAACTATATGCACCTCGGGACGAAAACAATCCATTGCGGCCACGGGTGCGGCAACTCACCCGGGCCGCAATGTGTCACTTTCGGCCCCTCGCGGACGCAGGTGCGTAATATACTATTCTTAATTTTTCAGAGTGAACCTACCTTTTGTGGCAACTCGGAAAGAGCAAGACTCACTCGGCCACGAGTGAACTTTTCACTTCGAAAGAGTGAATCTCACTCTTTTCGGAGTGACCACAAAGGGGGGGGGGCTCATTCCGAAAAACTGAGAGACCTTTTCTGACATGAAATATTCCTTGCTTCGTAAATTTTAAGTGGTTCCGGATCCAAGCGCGGTCTCAAGGGGGGGGGGGGACGCGGTAGGTCCCTGCCCCCATCTAAAAATCGTTTACAGGAGAGATAGGAAAATGCGCATGCCCAAATTTCTGCATTGAACGCCCCCCCCCCCCTCCACAAAGTCAAAATCGTCCCCTTGAAGTCGGTCTCTGGGACCGCCCCTGCCCGGATCAGAATGGTATAGATTCATTTCAGATTTTAATAAAACTGATTTGGTATTTTGGAGGATGATTTTATCGGTTGTCATTGTCTAGATAAGTGCCGAAACCGTTATCTAGAATAGAAGTTCTTTGGAAACTATTAAGTACCGTAGCCTCGTGGGTCAGGTCCTTGGCTCTAACGCAGAATCGGGTTCGACGATCGCCCGGCACCAAAGCGAATTTCCATTTAATATAAAAATTCAGTTGCAAGATGCAACAATAGTTCCTCTGAAAGGTGACCACCGATAGTACCACAAATAATAGTAGCCTCAAAAATATCCAAAAAACTTTTTGAAAATACGAAATTGGCTCATTCCGTTCTCATCCGGAGCCATTCTTTCATAACTCGTTAGGGTATGCTCAGATCCGAAAGCCGGTGAAGACCAAAGTGATTTTAATAAAAATGTTGACACATATCTCTACGGTACAAACATAGTTGAAAACTGATTCCTGATTATATTGATTGAACGCCAGTCCAAAATTTGTCTGTCCGGATCCCGGTATCGAGTAGTGTAAATGTGTAAGGGGTAGAGTATATAATGGGTGGCCGTATGGGTCATCGATGGGTTGATGGATGGATAGGTTGGTGAGTAGGTGGGGGTGGATGGGTGGTCTGGTTCGATCTGGGATGGTCTCAAACGATCTGGAACGGTCTGGCATGGTTTGGAATGGTCTGAAAAGACCTAATACGATCTGGGACTTTCTCGTACGACCCGGTACATTCTGGATTAGTTTGAAATGGCCTGGGACGGTCTGGAACGGTCTTGGTCAACCTGGAACGTTCTGGTACGATCCGGGCAAATTGGTAAACTCTAAGGTGGTATGGTAAAGTCTGGCATGGTGTGGAATTATCTATGGAACAATCTTGTACGGTCTGGAATAGATTGGGGCGGTTTGGTACAGTCTGGAATGGTCAAACTAGACTTGGTACCGGTTGGTATGGTATAGAACAATCTGGAATTGACTGAAACGGGCTGGAACATTCTGGTATGGTCTGAAATGGTCTGGAAAATTCTAGAATGACCTGACACGGTCTGGATTGTTCTGGAACAGTCTGGGGTGTTTTGTAACGGACTGGTACGGTCTAGAACGATCTGGAATTGTCAGTAAAGATCTGGAATGGTTCGGTATGGTCTGGAATCGTCTTAAACGGTCTAGAACGTTTGAGTACTGTCTGTAATGGTCTAGAATGGCCTGGGATGATCTGGTGCGTTGAAAAGTCTGGAGGGGTCTGGAACAGTGTGGAATAGCTTGGAACGGTCTGGAGTGATCAGCAGTGGTCTGAGGCGGTTCCATGCGATCGAGGACATTTTTATATTGTCTGAGATGGTATGTGATGGTCTGGAATGGTTCGGCACGGTCTGGAACGGTTGGGTACGGACTGGAATTTTCTAAAATGGTGTAGTAAAGTCTGGGATTGTCTGGAATGGTTTTAATCGATCCGGAATAGCCTGGGCTGATCTGGAACGTTCTAAGATGGTCTGGTATAGTCTTGGCCTCGTGTGGATTTATCTAAAACGGCCTTGTACGATCTGGAATAGACTATAAGGACGGTCTGGCATGGCCAGAACGGTCCGGAATGTTCTGGAATGGTCTAGCACCTTCTGAAATGGTATAGCTAGGTTTGATACGGTTTGGTATGTTCTAGAACGGGATTGGCCGAAATGGTCTGGAACGTTCTGTCACGGTCCAGGATGGTCTGATCGTCTAGACTGATCTGGAGCGTCTTGGTACGGTCTGGGACGATCTGTAACAGTTTGGGTAGTCTGGTACGGTCTGGGTGAGCGGGTACGATCAGACATGACCTGGAATTGTCAGTAACGGTCTGCAATGGTTAGGTATGATCTGGAATCGTCTTAAACTGTCTGGTAGATTTGGAACGTTCTGGTACTGTCTGGAATGGTCTGGGATGACTTGGAATGGTCTACAATGATCTGGGGTGATCTAGGACGGTCTGGTCTAGGCTAGGCTGAGTTGCGCCGGGCTGATGGCTAAAACAAAATAGGTGGCTGTGTGAGTGGTGCGTGAGCATTGATGGAGTAGTGTATTAGAGTTGGGTAGGCTGATGGTAGGGCGGGTGGGTGGCTAGATGGGCTGGTATGTGTTTACAAATATCAGCGGCATAGTTCAACACAATGCTATATTCACGAACTTCATGAGAAACCCTGCTAACTAAATTACCTCAATTGATCATAACCCGTCATTTTACAAATATCATTTCTGAGCTACCAAAGCATTTCAGGGGCTTCTCACTTACATCAATTCACAAGACGAACGAGCGGTAGCCGGAGAGGCAATAAACGCTAGTGTAATTAACCAAAAAGTGCAAGCAGCATATATCGATTAATTCTAGAATTGAATTACAAATCAAACTTTACAAGTCTTGCATTTAATCATCGGGAACTGTTCTGGTTCCGAAGAGTCGAGTAATATTCATTTCAATCCGTCATTGCGAATAGACCTGTGATGTTGACGTAAAATTGCCATATCGTAGTATATTCGATTTGTTCAGAGCTCGATGCTCCATTTCCCCAGGCAGTGACAACGTCTCCGATTTGCTATACGGGCTGACGTCAGATGAGGCATATCGATTTCATCCCGCCAATATTCGCGAACTATAATTGAGATCGAAGACTCGCGTAGGATACCAGTATGGCGCCACAATTGATTGTCATAATATTCTGTGTGCGGCACGAGAACGTCTTTATTCTTAGCAAGCTATATATTTTTGATGAATACTTAGACATCCATGCCTATGATGATCTGTACATTGGACATGAAAATACTTTCGTAATGTAATGTATGCTGAAATTTCACATTTACATTTATAAGACTAAAAACGATTTCTCGAAAATAACAATGCAAGAATCGCTTGAAAGAATTGATGTACGACCCGAAATTTATCTTGTTGTAAGATGCCGTAACCTGCGATGCTCAATTGATGCATGAAATAAAAGCTCGGGGAGGTTGCCGGCCGTGTCTGATTCTTGTCGATGAGAGAATCTTGCGTGAGAGCAGTTCTGTGCACAGAAAATTATCATTTCGACCCTGAATTTCCTCTTGATGTATCTAATACAATTGTTATCCCTCACACACATGCCAACAAACACACACATACACACACTCGAGTTCTACTACAGTTGGTAAATATGATGTCTCTTTCGAGGATTTCCAAGTACAAGGGTTCCTACCAGAACTAACTAAGAGAGATTCATTTTGAGCTGACGAAAAATCTGGTGATTCAATTCATCTATGGGATTTCATTGGACCAATATTCATTTGATTTTGATTAAATTAGAATTTGAGTAAGCTCGTTATACCTCGACAGACTGATGCTTACTGCCAATCTAAACGGAATAAAATTTCCCCTTGCACTCTATGTTTTACGGCGGGCACAAAGATTAAGTCAAATATTACCTGAATCTCGCTAGATTGAACGAAAGCGTGACTCATAACGTCTGGCATTAGTCCAATGACTCTGTCATGAAGTAGTAGCTTATGTTTTGTAGTGTAAAATGATTAGACCATTGATCAACTCATTTTGGCACTCAGATAAAGCTTCTGAGCGATTGTTTGAAAAAAACTATCGGTATGATTACTTGGGTCAAGTCACTCGCTGGGAAATGAAATAGCCCTACTTGAATTACTACTTCAACTAGATTGAACGAAAGCGTGACTCATAACGTCTGGCATTAGTCCAATGACTCTGTCATGAAGTAGTAGCTTATGTTTTGTAGTGTAAAATGATTAGACCATTGATCAACTCATTTTGGCACTCAGATAAAGCTTCTGAGCGATTGTTTGAAAAAAACTATCGGTATGATTACTTGGGTCAAGTCACTCGCTGGGAAATGAAATAGCCCTACTTGCACAAGAATGGGTATGATTTATGACATGCTTATTTCAACTATTTCGATTTCTATTTGGGGAAGTAACATCCCATCATAACAATTTAATTAACACTTTCGCGAAAAGCGGCATTCCGCCCCAAAGTGCGAGAGAGTACATATGTCTGAATTTGCACCTAGATAAAGGTCGAACTGTCCGAAATGTTATCAGTTAGACATCTATTTAATAGATCCTTACACATTTTCGCGGGTCCCATCGGTGAGATAATTTTTCCTGTGCAACGAGGGATAGAGTGAACGACCAAACTACCAAAATTAGTGATGCTAATAGATGTATTATTTAGCTTTTTGGGAGCATTCAATGATTCCTCAGTATCATTCGGGTAACTCGCTTGCATGGCCTGAATTTGAAGCTTTTATCTGGGATGAATTGCGGAATGCGATTGTATAATCTACGAAAGTATGATTACCCTGGTGAAATTATGAGATAGAAGCTTTTAATCGAGATATTCTTTAGATTTCTTGAATACAAAACGTTCCCCGTAGAGATTAAACAGATCGAGGAGAGGGAAAGTGCAGTGGCTTAGTCAATCATCTACTCGGTGTGCCTCACAGTCATTGCGTGTCTAAATTTCTGATTACTCGGCTCTGTATTGCTCAAAGCACGCAGGCTCTTTTTGTAGCTTTTGACGCAAGCTTTCGAAAAAGTTAAGATCCAGTGTGTAATTTTCAATAAGTATTGATGAATTCACAATTTAGTGAATTTAGAAAACTGATTTTCAATCAAGTAACTCGTACAAATCGAGTCCGATACTAAAACTTGCGAGCATACACATTCTTGGTTTAAATGTGTCTGCATCGTTTGGCGCACATGAGAACTCGAACAAAACTCCCGATCCCACCGGTGGGACCCTCACGTCCTCTTTCGTGTGCGACGGTTCCCACGAGTGGGACCATGGTGGGACCCGTCACAGTGAATGTGTTAACAATTGCAAGCTATGCATGAACCTTCGTAGCTGATTTTCCATGACGCGAACAGGTTTAGGCCTTGTTCGCATTCTAGAGCTTTCTTCAGTCGCAGATTTTTATCGATGATTCCAGGTGATAATTATAATCGACGGCTATTGGTAATCCAGGGTCATAATTATCAATCTATCTCCAATATTACAACGTCCGGGTTACGCTTCAAAAATAGATTCCACTTGCCCTGACACAGGATAAGATATAAGTCGGTGGATTAATTGAAGTGTCGTATAAAAATGTGTGCATCAATTTATGGTCATGATATGACATACATAATTGCACGCGTGCTCAAAAAGAGCTATAGTTTATTACATCAGGTAATACAGAGTTCGATATTTTGTGGTCATTGGCATTCAACGTGCGTATAAAAGGCGCCACGAACCAACTGAGTACACTCAATGCACAGCATTAATTAAAACACAAGAAGTCATCATTGATGAATGGGTAAGTGTTTGGCTGTTGTCTAGTGGAGCCAAGCTATTTTTTCGAGCAGTACTATTCGAATGGATAGCTTTACATTTCTGTACCGGAAGTGCACACTTCGATTGATTCCAATAGATATCGGTAACATGACTGCAAAGACACGAGATAATCCAATTACATGAATTGAGCTGGACTTTGTCTTCCTGAGCTATTATGGAGGAGCTTCCTTGCTAGCTTCCAAAATGATGACAATTGAGATAAAAACCAAGTTTGTTGGTCATGGTTGTCAGAAGATAATATATTTTGTCCCCTACAACTATGTGTAAAGCCTTCTATCATTCTGATTTAGAATAAGGTGGTTGTGTTTTATGAGAATCGTCATTATGCTGAGCTTCATCCCTAGGTAGAGATTTTACAGAGTTTATATTCCTGCGGGAGGTGTACTGAATTTCTCAGTTGAACTCTGGAAAAAATCGAGATAAAAACTGTAATTCAATCGAAGAGAAATGTGTTCCAGTTGAATTTAGACTGGCGAGAACAAGCTCCTTATTGGCTTTGTCGGTTTCAATTGTTGATCAGGAATTTTAAAATATGTCATGATTGTCAACCCACTCGAAAGTTGCAGAAGCCTGAGTTTTAAGGCCCAATTTCAAAATAATACATTACCACCGAGTTGATGAGGTTGCATCTCACTTCTGAGCAATTGGTTTTCATCCTGAGCCGCAGGCGAAGGTCGTAATAGTCGCTCGAAAGTGGGGAACCTCATGGACGAGGTGCGAATACTATTTTTTGCAATTTTCTAAGCACTCAACATCGGAAAATCGCACAGAAGTTTTTTCAGAGAAAATTTGAAATGGCCATGTCAAAAAATTCAAAGGCGAGAATAATTCATTTTCATTCGACCTGTATCAAGCACAGATAAGATATTTAAAAGGGCTCCAAGAGTTAGATCTCGATTTTCAATGACTATATTCTTTTGAAAATTCTATCAAAATTTCTCCCTTGTTTTACCGTTACACCGCAAATCAAACATTTCGGGATTAAACAGCCATCTATAAATCTCAATTTTCCGATAAGGGCTCACTAAATTTGGCATTCGTACATTATTCTCTTGTCAGGAAAAGTTATATAAGACTTTCAATGAACGCACCAACCGATTCACTTTCAATCCATGTTGAGCTTGCAGTGGATGCAGCATACGAGTCCAATTACAGAGATCGTAAATCCTATACAAAACTGCATTTTTATACGGACTGTCACAGAAATGGGCATCTGGAAAGGTATAATAACCACGACCCAAATGCAGCAAAGCAACGCACATGCGTCTTGGATCTTTCGAATAATCTTTTAGCAAGCATTTCTAGCTCACAGTTGCTCTTTAAAACGTTTGCAATTCTTATACATCTGTGAAATACAAGACACTGTGGAGCGACATGTAAGGCTAGAAATAAAGAGTCTATGTACTATGTGTAAGTGCAGTGGCATATGGCATATATGTGGGTATAAACGACACAAATCTTTTTAGGTCAAAAGCCGCGTTGCCGCTGTATTGTGCACTCCTGATGCATTGGATTGGGCGACGATGACGGTGACAAAACGCGTGATGAGTCTTGTTACGCAAACGCACAATAAACTTGAACATCGTTGTCAGACCCCGTGTATGCGATAAGTATACTCGTGATGACATATATACCCTGAGTTTAGTAGCTTGCAGATGCGCTCAGAATCGTCCTGAGTCTTGAGTGCTATATTTTTCACGGTGTAGTTTGGTCTCAAGACTGGTCTGAATTCACTTGTACAGATTGTCTTGGCGATCCGGCCATCGGAATCAATTATATCTTCATCATCATCGTCATGGCCTCACATGCAAAGTTTTGTTAGCAGCACGCTTGTTGATGAGAATGATATTTGAAGTTTAATTGGTCGATGCGGGATCTTCTTGATCGGTGAATTATTCATTGATCAATCTCTATTATTATTCAGATTAACAAGATCCACTTACATTCTCCTTATAGCTTGGAAGCTTGAAATAGTATCAAACTTTGGTGGGACGTATTTTGTACACCAAGGGATAAAATATTTTTGTATCCATATTGAATGCTGAGACATTTTATTTTCCAAATAACGAAAGATATGTAAATCCTCAGTGCTCGAAAAAATTTTGCAAGCTCGGAGCTAGACTGATTTTTTCAGCATAAACATGTTTGACAAAATTAGAGCGAGAATAAGAGTCAGCAGATCAAACGTGTGGAAAATGATTATTTGTTAAGAATTCCAAAAATTAGGTGGTTAGTGAAGCTTTAAGTTTGTTCAGTCTCAGCAAGTTGAGACCCATTGAATTGCTTTCTCGAAGAGAAAGTATTGGATCGGTGCGGACATTTCCCCGTAAAATGTTTCCGAATTTTTCATCCTCAATTTTATCCTTATCCAAATCAGAGTTGATCCATTTCATTTTGCTCGCCGAGATCTTTAGAATGATACCGTTATCAATTTCTTCTACGATGCACAACGCTCTGTGTGAATTATTTAATAAAAGTACACTTTGTCCGTGTCCGTATGTATGTGTGTCTGTATGTTGTCTTTCCATGGTCACGGAATATTTCCTGAAATCTCCGACCAATCTCTATGAAACTTTGAGGGTTTGTTCTAAATCGACCAGTAATGATCCCAGTCTATTGAACTTCATACTCTCAATACTCTCTCCCCCACGGTAGATTGATTACCTAAAATTTATCATCATTTTCACACTATGTTTGTCCAAACGACATACCATCCAATATTTAGCACAAAAATATTTCGAATATTATTTTAAAATATTCTTTGGTCATTCTAAAGAGATTGGTTGATACGGAATTTCCATCAAAAATTTCATTCTCATAAAAAAATTTTTCAGCTTTACCTTCTATGTCACTCGAAATTCGGCGAACGCCTCTATGAATCTCTTTCAAATTTTCAGGCATTGTTCTTTTTCCTTGGACAAGGGGCCCAGTCATTTTTGAACGTTATTCGCTGATTCCTATTGACACAAATGATGTTTTTCACGTAAATTTGATTCTTCTGCTTGAATTTTTTCATGAAAATTTTTCGGATTTCTCATTCTTTACCTCTCAATTCCACATCCACCTGGATGAAAGTGCGAGGCCACTTTATACTCCTCGCCGAGACCTATGAAATAGTATACCCCTATACAATCATTTTTTAATACATAACGGTGTCCGTAAAGTTCTGATATGCTATAGATAAATTTTTATCATTCCATTGAGAGAATTATTTCGTGCAATAAATGTGTGAGCGACAAAGATTGGATTTGAATCTATGTACAATGATAATTGATACGATTTTTCATGAATTGGAATATCCAAATAATCTACAGGGAACGAGAAAGCATTCTGCAATTTACTTTTTGCAGCGTATTTTTCATGGTACATGTTGGATTCAATATATCCTAATAATGTATCCACCTATTTTTAACATTGAGGATCTTAAGATTCTTTTCAAAATTATTGAGAATATCGAATGTGTGAAGCTACTTCTATTGGACCAAATTAGATTCTCTCCGATCAGATTCCCACAATCGTTAAAGTTACCACACGTTGGGAGGAAGTAAGAATTCAGAGAAGTAAAAACTTACAAGATGCCACTTTTGAGTGTATTACAGGAGGACTTACGCGAGACAGGCTTTCGCCATGCTTACAGCCGGCTTCTGAAATAATCAGCAAAAAACTTTGAGATAAGGTTCCGCGGTATACCTAGTACCTGTTGCACAATAGTCGAGCTCCTGAGACTTCGGAAAGAGATTTATCGACGGCTCGCTCTTGTGGAGAACTGCATGCCATACAAGGATTACTCAAGTCTATACAGGGACACAATCTATCGATTGGAGACATATAACTTGGAACTAGAATTTTGCACTCTTATTTGCCCTTCACAAGTTTCTGAATCTCAGTGCACAAGTTGGTGTTCCTCGAGGTTTCCAAAATATGTTTTAGAAATGGAATGTACTTACTATATAGGAGCACGCAGAACTTCCGCAATTTTTCGAATGCCAACCTTGTTGTTGGATAATAACATCGATAATGATTCAAGAATTGATAGATTGTCTCATAATGTTGCTGTCAATCCAATACATTGCAATCTTTGATGGTTTGATGATTGAAAATAGCCATATCCTTTTTGTTAATTATTGCGTATCATACTGCACACCCTTTCGAGATGACCACATGGGGGCATGTTGGGTACACTTCAATGTTGACATTCATGTTTCACAAAATGATATTCGTACTTTGCTCATAAAATGGCTCAAGACAAAAAACGGATTCTAAAGATTCAAAAATATTCAAAATGCAGAAATCGGTTGCGCTAAAGTACGTTGAGATTGGCCGAACCAAAAATTGTTGGTACCGTTATACCAAACGCAATTTTCTCGACTTCTTATTAGCTGAACAGAAGCTAGAAATAAAAAATTCACTGTAAATCTTCTGGAACGCGCAGATTTCATTCGGAGCCGGTCCAAACCACTACTTTTCTCATTTTTTAACATACCGAACGCGAAAGAGAATTGCGGAAAGGTCAGCGAGTGCTGATCCCGAGATTTGCATGTGGGGGCATATTGGGTACAGGGGGCATGTTGGGCACACTTACCTTAGAAATCTTCATTACATGGTTTTTCTAACGAATAGAATGATGTAATTTTCGTTGGATAATTATAGTTTAATCAAAAGCTTTGATCCAGATTTCAATTATATATAAGCATCATTCATCTTTTTTCACTGTGTGTATACAAACAGAATTAGATGATTTCATGGTTCATTATATACAAATGAAGAGATAATTTTTTTCTTCTTGTGGTGGAATCTATCTCACCGGCTGCCACACTCGTGTTCACTGCCTTGCACGCGACGTTGATTTTCCCACTCCACAACTTTTTTCTGAGCCTCACAAGCAGCGAAAACGATTTTAATATCATAGAGGCGTACTATCATGTAATTGAATACTCGTGATTTTAAGTAAGCTGAATAATTTTCTGGTTTCTAATAAACGCTCTTGAAGCAATTTGAGATGAGTTTGACAAAAGATAACCACAGTGAAGACGAAGATGTTGAGTGAAAATCAAATTTGGAAGATTATTCGACATGGCCAAAATTAGAACAAAACATGCACTCTCATAACCGAAGATCTCGGCTCATACTTCATATGCACAAATCTGGAATCGAAATCATTATTAGAAGGATAACTGCACGGGTTACACTTCATCACGCATATTGGATGCAATCTAGAATGGAAACCGTTACAGGAGCAATGAGGATTATCATGAAGTGAAAAAGAATCAAAAAGTTATATTCCATCATAGGAGTGATTTCTGGAATCCCATAACGAACGCGTTAAATTTTTTTCAACTTACGGGAAAGTAATTTTTCATTCCTTTACTGATTTTCAGTGTAAAGCTATACAAGACACTCGACAAGACACCACCAATCTCAGAGTTGGAGAATTCTCCCATCAAATGACTTTTTTATTTTTATTTAATCGAATGAATTGGACGTTTGTTATGATAGATACATTCACATGTTAGCAAATGTAAGCCGATTTGAGCCGATTTTCTCATACCAATGCAGCTTTCAAACGCCTTTTGCATAATGCAGCAGAAAATTGTGAGGACTTTCTGTGCACGCGGGAAATATAAACAGTCTATCATTCGTCACTCGCGTAATTACATTATGATACTTACCCAAAGGAATGCGTCGGTTTCATTAGCTTCGGGCGTATAGATCGCAAAGCGTGGCAGTTTCTCAAAGAGTATATGAATTGAAAGCGAAAAAATTGACGTCTACTTTGATAAGGATCTCATAGCGTTTGCACTATATGTATGTATGTATAACTACGACTTGATCGTGTATAAAACTTATAACTCAACAAAGAGCAATTCAGCAATTTGAGTGAATAAAAAATTTCTATGCCGCAAATCCAGATATCTATATTGTTGAGCTTTTCGGCCTTGTATTACATGCGTGACTGATGCCACGGTTTGGTTTATCGGTACTAATTCTATAGCCATCCGCAGTTTTTCACCTGGTTTTCACGTGTGTGATGTGCGTATTCCATATATCTCTGAATGAGATGACTGAGAAAATCTCCCGGGAGTCTCGAAGAAATCCACAATGATTGAATCATAATTGCAAAGTCATTCCAATTGAGATGCATACCTTGAACTGGATAAGGATATAGGATGATTGAGCCACAGGATTTGGATTTGATGCGGAATTTTCAATTCTGTTTTGTGAACACGCGTATCTTCGTGCAATTGTTTTTAATGACTATGTATCGTAAATTACTTGATCAATTCAACCTCACTCAAGAAGAAGAAAATTTTCAGTCGGCGATAAAGTGCATAAGATCGCTTTCATCCATCCTTATCCGTTTTCATTGCTGTGCAACTATATTTGGAGCTTTACGCCGATATAAACCACTATTTTCGACTTATTTTGACGTGATCAACATACTCTAAGTAGTAAAAAAGTCAACCATATGGGAGCGTATTGGGTACACTCCGATATTGGCCTTCTTGTTTCACAAATCATCTCCGTATTTCGCTCATAAAACAGCTCCAGATCCGATTTTTGCAACGTTGAAGAACGGATTTTGAAGATCTTGAAACAAGGAATCAGATGCGCTGAAGCGCGTTGAGATTGGTTGAACTTGAAAAATTTTGCACGGGTTTTACTGAACGAAATTTTCTCGGTAATTTCTTGGCTGTGCAAACACGAAAAATGAAAACCTCACTCGAAATTTTTTGGGGAAGGCAGAAATGATTCGGGGTCGATGCAAACTACTTATTTTCTCATATTTTAACATAGCAAACGTTAAAAAAATTTGAGGTACGGTCGACGAGTGACTATTTCTGAGATTGGCATATGGGGGCAAGTTGGGCACACTTACCTTGGTTTCGACGACTCCGGATTGAAATTGAATTCAGAGAGCTATTTTGATGATTCACATAAAAAAAAAACCGATATGCGTTTACATTATGAGCTAGAGGACTTCAGTGATGATTAGGTCTACCAATTAGACCAATCCATTTTTTTTCAAAATTTTTTTATCTCGTATATAAACTGGGATAACCCTACAAATCCCGGGGTATAACTTTATTCCAATTAAGCTTTGGATATGACTTATTGCTTTGATAAGTATCACATATTGAGACATCACCGATATATCAGCTTGATGGAGCTGAGGGCGGTTAGAATTGAAAGTGATATGATTATTCCATGAAAATAGTACCTCAAATAGTATCGTCACGATACAAAACAAACTAGCTGACCTTTCTGACTAGTTAAAATGAAGTGCAAAAGAGAAGAATCACTCTGAAATCGATAAAAGAAATCTAGCCGCATCCCTCATCAATTTTCCAAATCAACTAGATTTAATTAAATCCTTTTAAAAAATCCTGCGCGCACTTTCAGGAGCTCTCCAAAGTATACTCGCGATATTTTTCATCCTCCACTACTTTGGAGTCTTATCACCGGTCCGATCAAATCCATTGCAAATAAATATTGCCAAAAGACAGCCACCACACCAAAATGGCGTGGGCGTGCGAAAAAGATCATGGTTAAAATTTTTTGGGCCCCTCTTTACCTGTTTCACCTCGGATACCGGTTGTCTTGTCGGACCTCGCAGAATACGAAAAGAGGTATACCTATCTCGCTATGTATATCTACGGTCGCGTCGCGTGACTGCACAAAATGCGAATGGGGCGAATCCGCTGAGGAATTTTATTCCGCAGGACCGGGCGAGCAATATTCGGGACAGCCACATTTTTTTCGACGCTTCACCACATTTTATATAGTTACCTGGAGAACGTCTTTTCTGATGCCACCTTGCGGTTTTTACACAAATGTGTGAGAAGCACACGTTTTTTGACTCTTTTGCACGTATTTTTTTGCACCGCGGTTGACTCGCCAATTTTGCGATGACGCGCTCTTGAGCTTGCAAATTGAAATGTATGTACTCGAATTACGGTTGTGTACGTGCAAAATATACGTGTCTGGTTTGCCCGTAATTAGCGAGCCATACTTTGTGGTCAGCTTTTTCAATTTGATGCCTATTTTCAAGAGAATGCGAGCGAGGCGTGAAACAAACTTTGCAGCAGAAATTTCAGTTTAGAATGTTTCTGATAGGGAACTCTTCGGATTCGACAGTGAGATACTCGGTAGTTTATCGCGGGCTGTATCGCAAAGTATCAAATTATTTTGATTGCTTAACTTATACCAACTTTGAGAGGTTCCCACCCTCTATCGTTCGAGCTCACTTAAAATTTCAGCCAGTCTTATTTTGATGTGAACATAATAAATGCTGTTTGATATAGATCATGACAGAGCTTTGGTTTGAATAAAAATTTGATGTGCAACTGTGTGATTCATCAAAATTTAGTGGGACACACTAATGATAGTGCGAGGCGTGTTTTGCCGGTCTCTCCTCGATTTTTTTTTTATCTAATAATCATTTCCGCAAGCCAAATTAAAAATACTTTCATGGCTGTGAATGACTCAGTGGCTCTTCCAAGCTTTTATTGCCTACATGAAAATAGCCTGATGGAATTGGATGTGAAAGTGCAGAAATTTAATGAATTAGTTTACTCCTATGACTATATCTAAAAAAATGCGAGTGATGAGCGAAATTGTCCTTGATTGTAATAAAATTTTGCTTCCAGAGGTTGGCCGGGAGGATAATAAGAGGCCAATCACGAGCTTCTCATTCTAAATGCCTCCGGTGCAGGTAGATCTGACGCATTTCAATGGTCAGTTATAGCCAGAGATCTCATCCATTCAGAGAAACTTGACTCACGCGGAGATTGGTGAATCATAACAAATAATGGGCGCTATTTGATTTTGTAATAATTGTTGTTGATTCAACAACGTTGTCGGAAGCAGGTGAACTTATCTTGTAATAATGTTAATGATTATTAGTTTACTTATGGTACAAAATGTGATAATAGCCACCCAGCAAACAAGGGTTAGTTGCCGGAACGTCGTGGCACAGTGTCACCACAACCGCGCAACCTTTGAGATTTTTACGTGTCAGAAACGTTGCTGCCGCCGTTGAGGCAACGCGAAAATGGCTTTTTTGAAACGTGCCATGGTGGTTGCCACAACGTTGCGGCCTAGTTGCGCTCGATTCCCGCCAGCAGCGCCATTGGTTCCCACGAGGTTGCGGTGAAACGTATGGGGTCACTTGAGACACTCATAGAGTCATAGTGGACCTCCGCCATAACAGAACCGGCGGATCGAAGCGTTGCTGAATGTCTACCTTACCGACGTAAGGTATGAGATTGCATCAGAGCCGTTCGATTCGAGGTATCCCCTGACTTTGACGCCGCCACCGGGTATTTCACAAACTGGAAATACTCGGTGGTGGCGCCAAAGTCAGGCTCGCCACCTCCAATCGAAAATCGAAAGTAGACGGCTTTCCTTGTCCTTGTGAGGATGGGACATATCATGGGACAGGATTTACGGATAGTCGGTCGGATTCGAGATATTTATGGTTTGAAACGAATATTTACGGACCGGGCCCAGATCCGAAAAAATTCGTGTCAAAACATATTTATCTCGAATTCGAACCTGTCAGGCATGTAAATTCCAAAGAGAGAACTCAGGATCTAGTTCTCTATTTTGCACTTTACATACCTGACAAGCTCGGTGCTAAGTTTTATAGTCACTGTGGCTATAAAACATCATAGGTGCACTCTTTCCGTAATTGCTGTTTTCCACGATTCGGGATGAAAACGCAATTTTACTTCTATCTCTAACGGCTGGTGAGTAGCGATGGTGAGCGATTGACTCTCCCTCCTCATCTCTGCTCACACTTGGGCTAGTGGAAGCAGGAGCAACGTGAAGTTGGACCGCCACTTTGAGATGAATATACCGAAAAATCAGGAAAAAAATCCTCTATCCAATGGTACAACTCTTTTAATTTGAGTACCCGTGAAAAAATGTTTGGTGCATGATCATGCATGACGGCATACCGCTACTGGTGCACAATCATGCATGACCGCGTACAGAAAATGGTGGTATGTAGTCATGCATGTTTCATGCATGAATCATGCATGACCATGCACCATATAATGTTGCAAATTATACTTGGGATAGGTGCTGTTTTTGGTGTATAGAGAAAGCTGTCGAATTGGAAATTTGGAATGTGACAGAGAAAATTCTACCATCTTACGTTTCCATGGCTATTCGGTTCCTAATATACTACGAATCACTCAAAAATTCTGATGATTAAAAAGGTTCCGCCATTTGAAGGCTCAAACGATGTCGAAAAATTGACCGGTATTCCAAGAGGATATTTCATCTCCCTCGCGGCGGTCTTGAACTACGTTCACATTTGGCCGACATACAGAACCAATAATTTCTGTGCAATGTGTTTCTGTGCACTCAGATGATCATTTCTTGACTGGGCCGTTCTCGCAAGAATTAAAAGAAGAGCGGTTTCTGGTGTTTTCCTGTCGTAATTCCCCTATAACTCGAGAGGAACACATTTTATGGAAAAATACATAGGACATGAATTTGTAGATTTTTAAAAAATCTACAAAAATTGTTTCCATAGTTTTTCTCGTACAACGTTACCTGTTGGAGATATCTGAGGATGATCCTCGAGAGTTTGTTTCTTAAATTGTTTTAGTTCCATATCTCCAATCAAACATGTTTTAGAAAAAATATGCACGGCAATTTTTGTAGGTCTCCAAGAAAGTAACAAAAAAGATTCAGTGATTTTTCCTCGTAAAACGCATCCTGTTTGCGTAATGTGAGGAGATTTGGTTGACATTCATATTTACATCTCTATTGGTGGAGGGAGTATCAATCTAGACGAAAAATCTTCAAATATTACAAACAGGATGCGTTTTACGAGGAAAAGTCACTGAACTTCTTCTATTTTCTTCAAAGACCTACAAAAAAATTGCTTCACACATTTTCGATAGAACCTCTCTGAAAAAATTCGAGTGAAAACTGTGTCGCAACCCGGCTCATAGTGATAATCGTGTCACTCGAAGCTGAGTTGCGATGCTGTGACTCGTCTCGAGCGAAATTCTCGCTCTTTTCGAGTGAAATTGAGTAAATTTTCACTCAAATGCGATTAGAGAGACATGTTCTATCAAAATTAGGAGCTGTTATGCATCCAGAAATAATGTGGGTATACGGTTGTCAAGATACACTTTTGTCAGAATGTGTTGAGGAACTTTTCTAGATCTTGGAAAGATGAACAAAAAAGCTCTTCACACATTTTCTCATATGAGGCTTTCTGTTTCCGCAACCAAGACATTTCCGTCCAAGATCCATATTTTCCACGGTTTCGATCCCATAACTCATGAGGTATACATTTTGTCGAAAAATGTGTAGAGCAACTTCTGGTGGATTTTTAAAAGATGAACAAAAAAAGTCTGTACACATTTCCTCGCGTACGGCCTCCTGTTTCCGTAATTGGCGTATTTCCGCCCCAGACCATGATTTTCACGGTCTCGACCCCACAACTCATGAGAAATACGTTTTATCCGAGAATGTGCGGAGCAGTTTTTCATGGATCTTTGAAGGATGAACAAAATAGGTCTCCTCACATTCTCTCATATGAGGCTTCCTGTTTCCGCAATCAAGACATTTCCGTCCAAGGTCCACATTTTTCACGGTTTTGATCCCATAACTCATGAGAACTCCATTTTCTCGAGAAATGTGTAGAGCAACTTTTGGTGGATTTTCAATAGATAAACAGAAAAGATCTCCGCACATTTTCTCATGTAAGGCTTCGTAGGATTTTCGTCCAAGACCCATGTTTCTCATCGTTTTGACCCCACAACTCACAAGGGATACATTTTATTGCAAAATCTGTAGAGCAACTTTCCATAGATCTTTGAGAGACGAACAAATAAACGCGTTTTAAAAATGTCTGGACACATTTTCTTACCGGATTCTTCCTGTTTCCGCGATTCAAGTATATTCGTCTGAAAAGTATATTTTGTCTTTATTTTCGTCGGTTTCGACCGGGTTAGAAGATGGGTTCCCGTTCATTGCCGAAACTGGAGGTCTTATATGAGAAAATGTGGGAAGACCTTATTCTTTTATCTTCTGAAGATCCACAAGAAGTTGCTCTACACATTTTTGATCAAGATTTACGAGCAGATTTATATTCTCATCTCTATTGGTGAAGAGAATTTGGACCTGGACGAAAAATCTTCAAATAGCGCGAACAGGATCCGTTTTACGAGAATATGAATTTTCGAGGATCATCCCCAAATATCCCTAACAGGATACGTTGTACGAGAAAAACTATGAGAATACTTTTTTTTAGATTTTTTGAAAATCTACAAATAATTTCTCTATATATTTTTCGATAAAATGTGCTCCTTTCGAGTTGAGGAAGAATTCCGACAGGAAATTGCCAAAAAACCACCTCTTTTTCAATCTTTTCAAAAACGGACCAGAGTACAATTTTGATTCTTGTCAGGAAATGATCTCCTGTGCGAGTGCACAGAAACACATTGCACAGGAATTTTAGGTTCTGTATGTCGACCAAATATGAACGGAGTTCAAGACCACCGTGAGGGAGATGAAGTATCCTCCTGGAATACCGGTCAATTTTTTGAATTACAATCAAGATATAGCCCGGGAAGAGGTGAGCCCGGAAAGCCAGGTATTCCTGCTGTAAGAGCCTCTTTACGCGTCCATGACGAAAACAGTGGAACATCGATGCAATATATCAATATTTCACTTTTTTGGACGCAAGGAGATCCTTACTGTACAAAAACCTGCTTCCCGAGCTCATTTCTACCCGGGCTATCGCTTGATAGAAATTTTCTTGACATCGTTTGAGCCAGTCATGAGAACGTAAGATGGGAGATTTTTCTCTGTCACATTCCAAATTTCTAAATCGTGAGCTTTCTCCATACACCGAAAATATAACCTAATTCCAAGTATAATTTGCAAATATGGTGCATGGTCGTGCATGATTCATGCATGAAACATGCATGACTACATACCACCATCTTCTGTACGCGGCCATGCATGATCGTGCACCAGTAGCGGTATGCCATCATGCATGATCGTGCACCAAACATTTTTTCACGGTTAATTTGAGTGTTTGAGCAATTAATTTTCAAAGTCTGACAAATTACCCCCCACTAAAACATAAGAAATTTTCATATAAATTACATAAGAAATTTTCATCACTTCTCGAATATACACATTAGGGGCAGCTACGTAGGCTTAATTAGAAGTTCTTAATTTGAATATTTCGATTCCAGCATCCGAAAGTATCATTATTGACGCAAAATTGTTCAAACAGACAGAGAGAAGTCCCATGTATAATGCATAGGCAGGCGCCAACACGGGAAGTATGCGCACTCCCCACTTTGCTACCCCTCCCGCCACCGCCACGGTCGGCGCCGCCCATACCTTATACATGGGGACTTCTCCCTGTCTGTTTAAACAATTTTGCGTCAATAATGATAAGTTTGGGTGCTGGAATCAAAATACTCAAATTAAGAGCTTCAATTTAAGCCTGCGTAGCTGCCCCTAATGTGTATATTCGAGAAGTGATGAGAATTTCTTATGTTTTAGTGGAGCAGGATAATTTTTCAGACTCTGAAAATTAATTGCTCAAATACTCAAATTACTCAAATTAAAAGATTTATACCATTGGATACAGGATTTTTTGCTTGATTTTTCGGTATATTTATCTCAAAGTGGCAGGCCAACTTCACGGAGCTGGAAGCAGGCACATCCTGCAGGATGCAAGCCCTGCCTGCGTATTTCTGATCATTTCTGATGCGGATAGGGAGAACACCACATGCAGGGGAGAGAGAGACAAAGGAAAGAGGGAGAACGATAGGAGGGTAGAGTGAGAGAGTGCGAGCGAGCGCGCGAGAAAAAGACTGAGAGAGAGAGAATATCTGGTGCAAGGGAATGGAGGGAAATCCGGACCGACAGGCCGAGATTCATTTTTAGAAAATCTCGGTATGGCGAGCGGGACTTAGAAAAGAATGCATCGAGAGACGCTGTTTCGACACGCATTTCCTCTGATGCATTGGCTCTGCTCAGGTCTCCAACGTTGTCCAATAATACACTTCCATGCATCCATCAAGCTCCGCAAATTCTTATCACTTCCATTCGCCACGAGAAGCAATTCTCGGCCTATTGAACCATGAGGTCGATTCTCCAGGAGATACCTTTCAACATTAATAAGAAAAAACTCCATGCAGAGAAAATTTATAGCGTCTGAATCGAGGTCTGAATACATTTAAATAAAAGCGAAAATCATCTGTTTCGTTGTTGGTGAGTTTGGAAGAAATGAGTAGTGGCTTGTCAAGGTGCAAGTAGAACGAAGCCGTAGATATTCAAGTTGGTCAAAATACTTTCTTCTATATCATATTTCTCCTCTCTTAACTTGTCCGAGTGAGAGTCCATCTCACTCGGTAAAGAGTCAAAAATGGACAAATCAATAATCTCACTCGAAAGTTCGAGTGAGATTGCACTCCTCAGAAGCAAGAGTGAGACGCCCGAATCAAATTTTAGGTTATGATTCGCCGCTCGTTTGTTACTGATGGATCAACGTGTAGCTTCCAAAGAGGAGAATGGTAGGTTTTCTGCAATATTTGTTAAGAAACTGAGCGAAGAAATATTCATATCCTCTTCCATAAGTTCTAGAAATATACAGCCCAATATGATACCATGTTATTGTCAAAAAATCCATCAATCCTGTTAATATCCATAGAAGCAATGCCCCGTCACCGGGGAAATGTGGGTTTCTCTTTTGTAATTTTTTCACTCAAAACAATAGCTAGTTTTCATATTTTCATTTCCACATACGGCACGCACAAAATTACACAGTGCATCATTCCCATAAGTAGGTGCTATGAATTTACAAGTGCAACAGCACCGGTAGCCCAGTGGAGAAGCAATCCGATTCATTAGCAAGACGACCTCAGTTCGATCCCCTGCACTCCCCAAACGACAAAATATTGAAGTTATTATGCCACTGCGGGTGAAGTAGATTTTTTCTTTTTCCCCAATCTTCGGATAATCAATAGTAATTTATAAATTTTATAGCCCGTCACGTATTGATTAATTGAAAATATTCAGTTTCAGCTAAATAAAATTTGGATTCACTCGGATTCTCCGAGTGAAAAATCTCACTCTTTTTTCTGAGTGAAACTCACTGGGTACCGAGTTGCCACAATTTCACTCGGAACTCTGAGTGAGAACTCACTCTTTTCGAGTGAGATCTCACTCGAGAAAGTGAAGAGAGTCTCTCCCTCTCTCTATCTTCCTCTCTCTTCATTCATATCATCATTGAAACGGTCTAGCCCAACGAGCCTAATTTAAATAATTAGGCTCGTCGAACTAAATGTTCAACCCACACGTGTGGGTTATTACTGATCGATTGCTCGGTTCTCTTGGAGCAGGTCACAATCCGGACTCCCGACCGCAAATGTGATTCGTATGGTTGGAGAAATTCATGAGATCACATACCAATAAGAAACAAAATCGCCACATGAGCCGCTTTTGGAAATCGTCGAGAATAGGTGTTGAATATTGACAATTTTCACTTTTCTACCCCAGATAACTCGATGGGAACGCATTTTATCCAGAAATTTGTAGAGCAACTTTTTGTAGATCTTTGAAAGATGAACAAATGAGGGTCTGTACTTATTTTCTCATGTGGGGCTTTCTGTTACCGCAATGAATGTATTTCCGTTCTAGGCCTATATTTTTTCTGAACTCAGGTGCAACCAACAGAAATGAAAAAAAAATTATGTTCCTTACACGGAAATACTTCTATTACGAAAACCGGAGGCTTTACACGAGAGAATGTGTGGAGATCTTTTCTGTTCATCTCTAAAAGACCTTCAAAACGTCACTCCACACATTTTTCTTTACAATGTATTCTTTTTGAGTTATGGGGTTGAAACTGTGGAACTGCTGGTGTTGAAATATATGGAACTTGGATGAAGATGCGTTAGGTCGACTAGAAGTTGACCCGACAATCGCGACAATTGCTCCCTAGTAAATAAACTCCCAAGTCGACTCTCTAAAAGTATTCGAGCGGTTTTCATCACTCGAAGCTCGAGTCACTAACCGAATCGGGCCAACTGACTTGCTTTCGAGTGAAAGTTGAGGAAAATAACGCACCGTTCGAGTGATTTTAGGTCACTCGATCGATCAAGTCATTGTAATAACTCGATAATCGAGAGAAATCGGCAGACATAATGTGTTCTCATAGCTCAATATCATCATTTTGACAATTTTACTGAAACGTTCTTAAATCGAATGTAAATGTGTAATTCGATTTTAAACAGGACTCTTCAATTTCTCCGTACATGGGTGATTATGAGAGAAATTAGGTATTTCGTGGCCAAAAATGACGGAGGTCAGGATTTGACCCAAAAATTGACTAGTCGAAATATAGCTGCAATTTGACTGCTCAAAGGTGTTTCCCAATTAATCTGACACCCAAAAACAATTCCCAGACGGGCATAAACGTTGGTCAATCTACGTCAATGATATGAGCAATTTTCGACATATTTTTGCCACGGCAAGGACAAGCCTCAGTAAGAACATTTGGCATCAAAACTGATCTTGAAGGCGTAAATCAAAACAGATCGTTTTTCCCGAATACACAGCCCTTTTTTGCGGTGAGAGTCGACTGTAAGAAAAATTTTGGACCCGAATGTTGCACGGTGCTCGAGAGCCAGTGACCACGGTCTTAATTTGCAACGGAAAAACTGTCAACAAATCATCGCGCCGGAAGCTGCTGACGAAATTCATCACTCCGCTGGTGGTAGAATTTTGTTCTTTGGTGAGTTAGGGGTTAATTACTGCCGTTATAGAGCCACTTGAAGTGATTCGCAGGTCCGGAGGCGGATTATCAAGAAGTGTTCGAAAAGTTTGCAAAATTTCAGGAATGTCGGTTGTGTTCCAAGCTCTCTCAACTTCTCCGAGTGAGATTTTCCGTTCGGATTCCGAGTGAAAGTCCATTTCACTCGGTAAAGAGTCAGATATCAAAAAACTCAAAACTTTCACTCCGAAGTTCGAGTGAAATTTCACTCGGATGCAAGAGTGAGACGCTCAAATCAAATTTTTGGTTATGTTTTACGGCACGTTTGTTACTGATGGATCAATGCGTAGTTGCGTAGCTCACAAAGAGGAAAATAGTAGATTTCCTACAATAATCCTTGAAAAACTGAGATAAGAAATGTCAATCCATAAGTTTTATAAATTCATATACAGACCAATATTATATCATATTACGTATAAATTAATCAACCCTATTAATATAGAAGCAATGCCCTGTTACCGGGGAAATGTAGGTTTCACTATTGTTATTTCTTCACCCGAAACCATTGCTAGTTTTCATATTTTCATTTCCACTTACGACACGTATAAAGTTACACGGTGCATCATTCACATAACAGGTTGCTATGGACCTCAGATATCAACAGCAGCAGTAGCCCAGTGGAGAAGCAGTCCGACTTACAATCATGACAACCAAGTTCGATTCCCCGCACTTCCTGAATTACAAAAATATTGAGAAATGACCATGCCACACAGGCGGAGTAGATTTTTTTCTTTTCTTCCAACCTTCGGATGATTAACAATAATTCATCAATTTTTTAGCTCGCAACGTATTGATTAAACGAAAATATTCAGTTTCAGCTAAATAACATTTGGATTCACTCGGATTCCCCGAGTGAAAAATCTCACTCTTTTTTCTGAGTGAAACTCACTCGGTACCGAGTTGCCACGATTTCACTCCGAACTCCGAGTCAGAACTCACTCTTTCCGAGTGAGATTTCACTCGGAAAAGTTAAGAGAGAGTATTTTAAAGTAAGACTTGATACCCGATTTGTACATAATATTACGCTCTTATGATCCAATTTTGATGTTTGAGTGGTGCGGGACCGAGATTGAATGGATGTCTCGGGAAACTAAACGATTGAAACGTGCAACTCAAATTTAGGACATGCACCACAGTAAAGACGTTTTGACCACATTTGGTGGGCTCTGGTCTACATGAGACTCATATCCGCTCCCAAAGCTATTGGGACATCTTCCTTTCAATAGAATATACCAGATATCATCGTTCGACTCATCAAATTTGGTGGTCTAATATGAATGCGAGGTCAGGGTATCAAATGCATAAGTTATCTCATAATCACCCATATTCTATCTAATATATTGATATTTAGTTCGTAAATAGCAACTATTCCTGTCGAATTAACAATCAGACTTGTAGCCTCATTTAATGGGATTTTGAATCCGTATCACACGAGATATCAATCATTCAGGCTACTTCACAGGAGAAAGTAAAAAATAGTCTTACTCAAAGTTACAGTAATAGTAGATTATGTACCCGAGTGCCGCAAAGTTTGCAGCCCGAGTCATGGAAAGCCGCGATTGCGGCACGAGGTACATACAATTTTTTATTGTAGCTGGGCTACCATAAACCACTTTTTTCAGAAAACTTAAGATTTGTTGCCATAACGGCCCTCATAAGTGTTATTGAGTATAACTTGGCATTTTCTCTCATGGTTCAGTTGGATAAATGTTTGGTGTTAGTATCGGACAGCAAACAAGTTGAGAGGAAACTGGGTTCAAATCCCAGCGAACAATCAATCATGAATTGATAATAAACTTTGTTGGAAGTGTTTTTTTCATTTTCCTCTTATATGCAGTTTTCATTGATCTTATTAATCATTTCAGTTTCAATATCGTTCAACAATTAATGAATAGTTAGTTTTTCTATACCGTCAATTATAGGCAATTTGAGGATCGAGTGAAAAAACAACTCTCGCTTCGGGTGAAATTTCACTCGGATACTTTTAGAGAGACTAGAGTCAGTTAACAGCTTTGGCAATTTTTTCGTGGTAGAGGTTTACATTGACGAGGAAAATACGCCAACTACGCCAAAAAAGGTTGAAGCCCGCAGATGCCATGATTTTTTGAAAACAGTCTAAAAGAGACGAAACGACCCTGTTATTCTCGCTGTTATTGGCCCTAGGACCCTCAGGGGGTGGTAGGCCAAAGAAATTTGTAAAGGAGTTAGTCGCACCAATTCAACGCAATGCAAACTGGGAAAATTAATTTCATTTTCCATCAGACACACCCGGTGGCGGTTTTTCCAGCTTGCTCCAGGATTACTCACATTCATCTTTCCTAGGATATGTATACCTGCCAGATGTTAGTAACACATCATAACCTCGATCATGACTGTTCGAGCCCGACACACATATATGAGTAGTAAGTAGTATAGCGAGAATTCACCAAGAGCGTGTTATGACCTTGCATCTCCACTAGTGACTAGTGACCCCTGAATCAGTCTTTTCGAATTCTTCTACATGTTTATAAGACAGTTGATAGGAATAGATTCCTAGGTCGATCCGTCGAGTCATCTCTTTCATTTTCAAAGATGCGTCGAAATGTCGTGCATGGATATACTGTTATAAATGAAGTTCCACGCATACTGTCACAGTGGTCGCGTCAAGGCAATCTATATGGTGGGGCTTCTCGAATTTTTCTCTAAAACTGCAATATTGAACCATCTTTTTCCCATAGATTTTGATAGTCAGAATGCTCAGTTTAGTCCTCGAGCCACGTGCCTCGTTGTTGTTATGGGATTTTCACTAAAAATGAGGAATTTGCTTTGAAGGCAGACAGCGCATCGTAAATTCACCCTGAAGGACTCTGTCATGAACAAAATTTCAAGAAAACATGTCAAACAATAGAATCATATTGCGACAAAAGCAGGCCCAGAACCAAAACTCTGTTTGCTGCATAAACATCTATTGCCGAGAATCAGCCATGTAATTAACACCGTCGCTGCGACGGGGTTCACCAGTGGGGCCCGCGATTTTTCATCGTTCAATCTTTCGACTCAGGCTTGCTCGGGAAATTTCCCCAAAAAGATCTATCATGGTGGATTACTTTTCCAAGAACGTGAACAGTGAGATATAGGAGAGTCTAGACCCATATGAGCGTTTTTCCCGAAAATCAGGGGTTCAGTTCGTGACCAAAATAAAATTACGAAAAATTGGCGTCGCAGCGAACGGGTTAACTTATGTGAGGTCCATGTATACCATGTCAACCTGCTAAGAGTCAATTGACCTGGGCGCAAACAATTTTTCCCATTAGTATTAATGGGAATCGATGAAACTCGCGCGGAAAATTGTCTACCTCAACTCCATCACTTTTTCAGTCAATATCAGGGTGAAATGTCAGTTCCATGTGCTCAAAAGCTGATGAGGTTCCCTGGGATGATCAAAGGCACGAAAAAGACAAAGAAATAAAATCATCTGCTCCAAACCTTGTATCTGTGACTGAAATCGAATTTTGAGGTCATTTGGTCTTGTTGCGTCAGGATTTCTGGCTAGACATTAACCCATAGAAACCAAGACCATGTCAAACCGGGTAGATATTTTGTTTTGTGACTTGATTCACCTCTTTCGAGGTTTTGACCAGGCACAATGGACCCTGGTCCCAGTGTGGTACCCATCCAATGTACTCGCAATGTACGTAGAATCTCTTAAAATAATCAAGAACATCACTTTTAACGTCGGACATCTTAAACGTTATCATAAGATTTCTCACAATTTTGATTATTTATTATGAACGAGATTATGAATATTCTAGGGGTGCATTCTTGTCCTGGCGCCTATGGGTAATAACGTTGAAAACCGCAGATGTCAGTTCCTTGGACAACTTTCCCTATGTCTTATACGAGGTCTTGTACCACATGTGAAAATGACATGTGCCGTTCTAACTCGTTCCAAAAAAATTTCTGCATATTTTATAGCATGTCATCACTCGAGTACTGATTAGTATGCGATAAGCAATGGTGAAGATGGACAAAGATACGGGGCATAGATTTTCAACCTATGGATTTTTGGATCCAGTATGTGTAAGTTTCCCGATAATATCATATACTCCCGCAGAGCAAAGGGATACATCCGCGCGTGATAACAATTTACGGATCTT